>OX401411.1:37413157-37820657 GCA_947846245.1 Cerastoderma edule
TAGACTTACATACCTAGTTACCTAGATATGGACGCTTCACGAACCAATTAGGCGTTAAATAACTAATTTAGATGTTTATCATACAACAATAAAAAAAAATGTTATTGTTTCAATGATATTCTATTTTAACTTTCAAATGTTCTCATATGCACGCCTGGTGAACGCTCTGCCGATCGACCCAGGTGCTGACGACGAAATCGGTTGCGTAACTTCCGGTTTAGCGATTTTAGGGTAGAATTTTGCATTTTTACGCAATTTAAGACGAATAATCAAAAATACAAAAACATGATTCAACCCTTATTGAAACCGATTCCTCGCGTTCAAAATTGAAACTTTACCAATAGGCGGTTGGATTCGATAGGGGTTGAATCATCTTTTTTAGATTTTCGATTACTTGTCTTGAAATGTATGAAAATACCAAAAACCAACCCTTATATCGCTAAACCGGAAGTTGCGCAAGCGATTTCGTCGTCAGCACCGCGGTAGTGCGACAGAGCGTTCACCAGCCGTGATATGTGAACACACATTTTTAAAGGTCAATGTACACATATGATATGATACAGTTACGGTTCGTGGATCATATGAAATACTCGACAAATAGACCTAGGATGAATCATGTTGGACATTCGGTAGGGTTGAGTTCCTTCCGGTTATTACAACGCTTACGACAGTAAAATGTTATATCATGACAGTCACGGTTATTACAACGCTTACGACAGTAAAATGTTAATCATGACAGTCACGGTTATTACAACGCTTACAACAGTAAAATGTTATATCATGACAATCACGGTTATTACTACGCTTACGACAGTAAAATGTTATATCATGACAGTCACGGTTATTACGACGCTTACGACAGTAAAATGTTATATCATGACAGTCACGGTTATTACAACGCTTACGACAGTAAAATGTTATATCATGACAGTCACGGTTATTACAACGCTTACGACAGTAAAATGTTATATCATGACAGTCACGGTTATTACAACGCTTACGACAGTAAAATGTTATATCATGACAGTCACGGTTATTACAACGCTTACGACAGTAAAATGTTATATCATGACAGTCACGGTTATTACAACGCTTACGACAGTAAAATGTTATATCATGACAGTACAACGCTTACGACAGTAAAATGTTATATCATGACAGTCACGCTTACGCTTACAGTAAAATGTTATATCATGACAGTCACGGTTATTACAACGCTTACGACAGTAAAATGTTATATCATGACAGTCACGGTTATTACGACGCTTACGACAGTAAAATGTTATATCATGACAGTCACGGTTATTACAACGCTTACGACAGTAAAATGTTATATCATGACAGTCACGGTTATTACGACGCTTACGACAGTAAAATGTTATATCATGACAGTCACGGTTATTACAACGCTTACGACAGTAAAATGTTATATCATGACAGTCAATGTAGCTATTCACGTATCCATAGTGTATCCATATAGTATTTCTTCACAGGTAGTGAGAAGTCAACACAAGCTGGGAGCTACTTTTTGGACAAAACGCGTACGCATCCTCGTTCATAATGGATCCGTATATGCTATATTTGTATTACGGTATTTACTGATAGATCACGGTTATTACAATGCTTATGACAGTAAAATGTTATATCATGACAGTCAATGTAGCTATTCATGTATCCATATTGTATCCATATAGTATTTCTTCACAGGTAGTGAGTAGTCAACACAAGCTGGGAGCTACATTTTGGACAAAACGCGTACGCATCCTCGTTCATAATGGATCCGTATATGCTATACTTGTATTACGGAATTTACTGTTAGATAAATGACCAAAACAACGAAAGAATTCAAACAAACTGACCCCGAATGACCGACACGATGACCCCTTGACATACAGTGATCACGGTACAGATTTCACAAATCTCAATGACTCCTGTGGTCTAATGGTAGGAGTACTGGTTTTAACCCTTAGAATGCTACTTGGCGGCTGGCTTGGATCCAACCTGCTTGCATTAGCATGAAGCGGTTCAAGCACTATAAGGCTTTAAGATTCTTTTTAACAGACAAGAGAATTTGAAAGTCAAAAACATTGATAAAGAAAGGATAAAAATGGTCATATGAACGATATTCAAACCTCTAAAAGATGTTTTCTTTTTATGATATCGTTCAATTGAGAAGCGTATTAAAAGCCGAACTTCATTGGAATAACATAATTAAATAGAAGGTTTATTCTCTTGTTAAAATAAATAAACGTTTTTATTACAAACTCTTTGAAAGAGAAAGGAGAAACAGCTCACATAAACGATCTTCAAATTTTCCAAATTCTTTTTTTTTTAAATATCGTTCACATTAGGAGCGTATATATCAGCTGTATTTAATTGTCAAAAGAGAAATAACATAATTATATAGAAGGTATATACTCTTGTCGAAATAAATAAGTAATATTGTTACAAAAACGTTGATAGAGAAATGAAGAACAGCTCACATGAACGATCTTTAAATTTTCCAAATGATTCTTTTTCTATATGATATCGTTCAATTGAAGAGCATATTAAAATCCAAACTTCATTTGAATAACAAAATGTGATAAAAGGTATAAACTCTTGTTGAAATAAATTAACGATATTGTTACAAAAGCATTGTTAGAGAAAGAAAGAAAAACTCACATGAACGATCTTTAAGTTTTCCAAATGAGTATTAATCAAATCCTTCAAATGAGGAACGTACTAAAAACCCTTACTTAATTGTCAAAAAAGAAATAACATACTGAGATAGAAGGTATATAGCCTTGTTGAAATAAAAAAGAATGATATTGTTAAAATGAACGATCTTCAAATTTTCCAAATTATATTTTCTTTTTGTGATATCGTCTAATTAAGGATCGTATTAAAATCCGAACTTCAAATTTTCCAAATCATTATTAACCAAATCCTTCAAATGGGGAACTTATTAAACCCTGATATTAATTGGCAAAAGAGAAATAACATAGTTAGATAGAAGGTCTATACTATTGTTGAAATAAATGAATTATATCTCCCCTTTAACTCACCCCACAAGATGAAATAGCTCAAAATGACACCAAGTTGTCTATTCGTCAAATGTTTTATCAAATTGTCATTTCGCCATGCGCAACAGACACTTTTCGAAATGATAATCCGAAAGTCAGAAAAAGGCGAATTGCTCAAATGAGCAAATTCTTTTTATTACATACAATAATATACACTCTAGTACGAATAGATTATCTTATTTCTATACTTTGCGAACCTTTAGTCTAGTATAAACAATTTCTCGTTTTACAACAATGTTTTCTACCACAGCGCCGGAACCCCACTTAACTTTATCGAACTCAAAATAGTTCGTCTGCGATTCCTTTCAATTTCGGCCGGTCGATACATTTGTCGTCTGGTATAGGCGTTGACTTGGCGGTGTTGGAGTTGATGTTATTTTTATCTTTCAGGGTCACCATCTAGAACGGTGTCCACCAAACGAGCACGTTGCTTACACGTTGTATCGCACTTATTTGGTTGCACTGATTGACCCAGACAGGAAATCCTTGGGCAAGTCCGAAACCTTTTTCTTTTTTTTTTTTACATCGCTTCAATAGTATTTTAGTTATATGGTGTTGCCTGGCTGAAATTTGATTAAGAATGATCCCGCGCTTAACTTGCAACAAGGGTTGGTCGAGCCCGGTATAACCATATTTAGGGTTCTGCGTGGCTCAGTGGCTAAGGTGCCGGACTTTGAAATCGAGAGTACCGGGTTCAAGCCCAAATGACACCTCTGTTTTCGAGGGAGTGACCGTTGGCAAGGAACTTCAGCGCCATAGCCTAGTACTGGGGCCCGTTTTACTAAACAGTTTACAGTCTAAAACAACAAGTCCTTTTATTTCAATATTTGGCAAAGCAATATTGCAAAGTAACACATCATTGGAATCGTCTCTCCGAGACGCTTCCAATGACGTGTCACATTGCAATATTGTACTTTCATTGAAGATATTATCCATGTTAATCAATTATGACTTACGAAAACATTTTCCGTAAGTTGTTTAGTAAAACGGACCCCTGGTGTCTCCAAGAAAGCCGTAACATAACTGAAACATTGTTGATACGGCGTCAAACACAATACAATAGAGCCATCGATAATCCGATAGTAAGCTGGGAGACTAGACTACTTCTCTATGGTACCCAGGGTCCCGGGTTCGATCCCCGTTAGCAGGGACGTTAAATTGCAGGGAAAGCGCGCAAATTGCCGCGCTTGCTGGTCATGTACACAGGAAGCAGTCACCGAGAGTGAATTCAATAAGTTTCATCAAGCTTCACAATCGATGTAAAAGATTTCTGTTTTACAGGTTATATCTCTTTCAAAACATTCAAGTCAGGTTGGCGATATATTACGCAAGTACACCAGCTTGAAACGAAAAGGAGATTATACAAAGCAGTTTAGGGGGGAAAACTGATTTTTGATACAAAAAATAACCAACAAAATGTTTTATTCAGTAAAGTAGGCCTTAAGCCCATACATGTATATGTATACATAATCAATCAATTTACAATAAGTACATGCGCCAGCAGTAACAGTTGATAAGAAGAATCATGTAGTGGGTTTTCTGTTGTCTAAACTAGAACCTTCATCAGTTTATGATCCTACAAGTGTTGAAAAGGGGAAAAAATAAAAGAAAGCCTATTATACACCTTTAAGCTTTTGGAAATAAATCATTGTAACAAAGGGAGAATTTTGTTCGGCCCATGCAACAATGCAACTTCTTCATTTGTCACAGCGATTGTAACTTGCTGATCAGGATTCATTTGGTTTGAACAAAAGTCAATTCAAATTAACCCAATAAAGTTGGAGAGAAATGTTACTTGAACAAGCAGGTCTTTCACTTAAACCCTTTCCCAAACAATAACGACATTTGACCACTTTGTTGCAGACGGCTTTAGAAAACATTGTAGGGAAAAGGAAAAATTGCTCGTCACGAGTAATTTTTACTTTTCCAACAATGTTTTTTACCCTATCAGAAGATTATTTTCCAATTTCATCACAATTTTAAATGTCGCCTGCAAACTCTTTCAATTTGGGAGAGTCGAAGATTTGTTGTTTGGAAGGGGTTAACGTGATGGTTTCTTAATTCTTATAAATGGATAATCGAACTTGTCCTGGATTAACAACTATCATCTTCCTGCGCATTTATATTGATAAAGTCAAAGTACTCCAAATGATCAACAATTCTCCTTGCGAACTTCCATTAAACCCTCATTTGGTGCGAGTACTAGTTGGGTATCCAGAAAACAGAATTGAGAGTGATTGATTGATGAAGTTGTAAACACGTGTGTCACCAACGATGAAAAACGAATAAATTTAATGTATTCCTACCCTGGACAGGCTCATGGAGAACTGGTATATGCTTTGTAAAATCTTTATTTTCACAATACATGCACCTACGTTAACTTCGGGGTAGGAATGCCATAACCAAACAAACACATTTCCATGTTCAGAAAACGAACCAAGCACATTCAGTCAACTCACGGGGACTACTTTCCATGCTCATACCCGGAAGTTCACCCAAAACAGAGAACGTCCGACGCGACTCCTGTCTCTGCATTGATGATGAAAGGACATGCGTCTTATCAATTGGAAACCGGTCTTGTCTTGTCCTAAATTTACACTTATTGTCTGCGTGCTCATTTATTTGTTAAAGTCAAAGTAATCCGAATTAGCCATCATTACGTAAATGGAAACATGGATTAAGCACATTCAGTCGACTCACGAGGACTATTTTCCGTGCTCATACCCGGAAGTTCGCCCAAATTAGAGAACTTCCGGCGCAACTCTTGCCTCTGTACATTGCGCGACGCCCTCAGATGGCGCACCAATCGAATCCCGCGCTTTATGACCCGGATCAAAACCGGAACATCCGACAGAACGATCAGACCAAACACGCAGACGAAAAACGCCATGCCAACCGTGCCGACGACCTTAGAAGACTGACGTTCGTCTGTGACGCTGACTAGCTTTCTCTGACTGGATGACGTAGTGCTGGCAGCCACTGTCTGCTCGCTTAGGAGTTCTTCGAGCTCTTGTGCCACCTCTTCCGTCGTCTTGTTTGTACTCGTCATGCTGTCGATTTTTTCCGCTTGTTCACATGTACATGGACACCAGATTGGAATTGTAGATGATGAGATATGAACTGATGATGATGGCGACAATGACACTATTGATGATGAAGAGGAGGAGGATAACATTGTCAATGAATTAGTAGGGTGTTCAACTATCGCTGATGTTAAAACTGGTGTTATTCGTATCATTGTTAATGATGACACTGACAAAAGTGTCGGTTTTTGGACTATTGTTGAAGAAAGCACTGGCATACGTGTCGATTCTTCTGTCATGGTTGATGATCTAACAGACATACTGGTCGATTTCCCTGATTTTTCTGTATGGATCAATGCTAAACTCGAGGACTCTTCTGTTGTCGTTGATGGAAAAAATGATAAAGTTGATGGCAACAGTGATAGACTTAAAGGTGTTTCAGCTTGGAATGTAGATGTGTCTAGAGTTGCTGATGACGTCAATAGTAAATTAGCTGATCGTTCAGGTACTGTTGATGATAATATTGTTTTGTCGGCAATTGTTGATGAAATCAACAGAAAACTTTTCGATGTTTCTGCAGTTGTCGGTGACAACGAAGGTAAACTTGTCGATAATTCTGCATTTGTTGATGACAACCAAGTTAAATGAGTCGATGATTCTGCATCTATTGATGACACCAAAAGAAAACTTGTCGATGTTTCTGCATTTGTCGGTAACAACAGAGGTAAACTTGTCGATAATTCTGAAATTGTTGATGACAACGAAACTAAACTTGTCGATGAATCTATATTTGTTGATGACAATAAAGCAAAACTTGGCGATAATTCTGCATGTGTTGATGACACCAAAGCTATCCTTGTCATTGAGTCTGCATTTGTTGATGACCACATAGGTAAACCTGTCGATGATTCTGAATCTGTTGATGACACCAAAACTAGTTTTGTCATATATTCTGCATGTGTTGATGACAGCATAGGTAAACTAATCGATGATTCCGCATTTGCTGATGACGAGAAAGCTAAACTTGTCGATGATTCTATATTTGTTGATGACACTAAAGCTATACTTGTCGATGATTCTGCTTCTGTTAATGACACCAAAACTAGATTTGTCATATATTCTGCATGTGTTGATGACAACAAAGGTAAACTTGTTGATGATTCCACATTTGCTAAGGACAAGAAAGCAATACTTGTCGATAATTTCGCATTTGCTGATGACGAGAAAGCTAAACTTGTCGATGATTCTATATTTGTTGATAATACCAAAGCTATACTTGTCGATGATTCTGCATGAGTTGATGACACCAAAGCTATACTTGACGTTAATTCTGCATTTGTTGATGACACCAAAGCTATACTTGTCGATGATTCTGCATTTGTTGAAAACAACAAAGGTAAACTTGTCGATGACTCTACATTTGTTGAAGACAGCAAAGCTAAACTTGTCAATGATTCTACATTTGTTGATGACACCGAAGAAAAATATGACGATGATATTGCATTTGTTGATGACATCAAAGGTAAACCGGTCGATGACTCTGAATTTATTAATGACACCAATTCTTGACTTGACGATGATCCTGAATTTGTCGGTGACACCGAAGGTAAACTTGTCGATGATTCTGCGTTTGTTGATGTCACTAAAGTTAAACTTGTCGATGTTTCTGCAAATGCCGTTGAAACCAAAGGTAACCTTGTCGATGATTCTGCATTTTTTGAAAACACTGAAGCTAAACTTCTCGATGACTCTCCATTTGTTGATGAAACCAAAGCTAGTCTTGTCGATGACTCTGCATTTGTTGATAAAACCAAAGCTAGATTTTTTGATGACTTTGCACTTATTGGTGATACAAAAGCTATACTTGTCGATATTTCTGCAAGTGTTGGTGAAACCAAAGTAAGAGTTGTCGATAATTCTGCATTTGTTGATGACACCAAAGCTAGACTTGTTGATGACTCTGCATTTCTTGATGAAACCGAAGCTAGTATTGGTGATGAATCTGCAATTGTTGAGGTCAACAAATATAAACCTGTCAATGATTCTGCTTTTGTTGATGGCAACAAAGGTGAACTTGTCAATGGTACTGCATTTGTCAATGAGACAAAAGCTAAACTTGTCGATCGTTCTGCATTTGTTGATGACATCAAAGCCAAACTTGTCGATGAATCTGTATTTGATGATGTCAACAAAGCGAAACTTGTCGATAATACTGCATTTGTTAATGACACCAAAGCTAGACTTGTCATTGACTCTGCATTTCTTGACGAAACCGAAGCTAGTATTGGTGATGAATCTGCAATTGTTGAGGTCAACAAATCCAAACCTGTGGATGATTCTGCAATTGTTGATGGCACCAAAGGTAGACCTGTTGACGATTCTGCATTTGTTGATAACACCAAAGGCAATTTTTTCGATGAATCTGCATTTGTTGATGACAACAAAGGTAATATTGTCGAATATTCTGCAGGTTTTGATGAAAACAAAGATGTGAAACTTGTTGATATTTCTACAGATGATGGCAGTACCAACGGTGTTCTCTCGATGTTTACCAGACTTGATGTACTATCCAATAAGGATGAATCAAAAGTAATGTACGGTAACGGAGATGATATCAACAAAAAATACGGAGTTTGACTAAATACTGAACTTGATGCGAATGGAGATATTGTTCCCGTTGAAATAGGATATTCTGTTACGGAAGATGTTGTCATAAAGGAGAAAACCGTTGTACTTATTTCTATACTAGAGTCAATTGAAGAGGTCCGTTGCTCTAAACTTTGATATGATATTAAAGAAGGGGTAGAATACAGAGAGACAATGTCACTAGGAAACATGCTATATGCAAACGTAGAGATTGCACTGTCAGACGTGAGGTATGCTGATAGAGATGATGTAGACAATTGACTTGATTCTATACTTGAGACAAAAGACGAACTAGAATATAAGGAAACGGACGATGATGTAATGTCTACTATAGGAGACGATGTAGAAAGAAATGAATTGTGGCCCGTACTTGATGTTAAAGATATATAGGAACCCGTTTCAACGGCAACCAAATTTGTCGAAGAAAATAATTCAAACGGTGAATCGGTAGCTGCTCCCGCAAATGACGGTGCAAGTTCAGATGAAGATATGAGTAAAGTGTTCACTGCTGTTACTGTTGAAGTTGAAAGTGGCGTCACAGTTGGAATCTCACTTAATGTTGATGATAATGGAAGAGTCCATGTAAAAGTGTCAGTCAACAATGGTTGGGTTGTCAGGAAACTTGATGTTGACACAATATAAGAATTCATTTCTATGGCAACACTATTTGTAGAAGAAAATGAAATAAGTTGTGAATCTTTAAATGTTCCTGCAGTTGATGCCTCGGGTTCTGATGAAGGCAAGAAAACAGAAGCAGATGGAAACGTTGATATTGCTGAAGTGAAATGTGGTGTCAAACTTAGTGACGAGCTTACTGTTGATGCTAAAGGAATAGTAGAAGTTATTTCGCTAGCCAACATTGTGGGACTTGACAGAAAAGTGGAAGTCACATCTATAGAAGAACTTGTTTTCAAGGCAATCGCCTCATGAAGAAAAGTCGACGGTGAATCTGTAGATGGTTCAGAAGTTGACATCTCGAGTATTGAAGAAGACAAGACAAACGAAGACGAGATATATGTTGATGCTGCTGAAGTGTAAACTGTCGTTGAACCTGAGAGAACACTTTCTGTTGATGACAAAGGAAACGTTGATGCAACATCGTCACTCAATAGTGTTGAAATTGCCAAGAAACTTGATGTTGATGGTATGTAATAGCTTGTTTCGGTGACAAATGAAACCATTGAAGAAGTCTCTGTTATCAGTTTATCCGATGATATTGTCACAGTTGATTCTGGTGAAATTGTAGATGTAGCACTTTCCTTACAAATGTTCACCGCACCTGAAACATAGCAAGATGACAGGTTATTTTAACCTTTCAACAAAATAGATGTTTCTTCAGATACCTGTGTAGTGTCAATTGGTAAAAAAGCCTTCATCTGCATGCATACAAAATTCTCTTATGATAGTGACCAACTTTCCTTCTCTTGTATAGTTCTATCTAATTATCTTATGTTACGAAAATAAGGAGAGTGGGTCCTTATTATCAATCACATGTGCATATACATGTACTGTAAGGGACATTTCGAAATGTTAGTCAAATGTGAACTCTTATTCTCCTAATTCCCTGGGCATCCTATTACAGGGTTGTAACATCAGGAATAAAGGAAGAAGGGATCAAGCGCGTCGTTTACAAGCATTTTTCTTTGTTTTAAGAAGCATTGAACATGACATAGGTACTTGATCTAAATACTAGTATTCTACAAAGATAAGGGTTTTGTAAACATGTTTCAAAAGACGTTGTCGTCGTCGAAAAGAAAGAGCAATATTGAGATACAACATACAATAGACTATCTTAAGAACTCCTTTCATATGATTTCAGCACACCCGTCCTGAGTGCTTTTGCTTGTAATTGACGTCTGTATGACATAACGAGTAAATGTTAACCGAAACGTACCAAATTTCATTAGCTCAAATCATGCACTTCGAAATCTTAAAGTGAAAAGTTTCACTTTTTATCTAACAAACAGATTCACCTTTGTCAAAACGTTCAAATGCACATCAAAGGAGAGGAGTACAAATCAATAACTGAAAAAATATATGGAGTTCTTTTATTATGTTCATAAAAGTCATGAGAATTAGTTTAGGAATGCACTGAGACCCTATTAAATAGACTCCTTTAACATAAGTTATTTTGTGCTTGAAATATAGTTGTCTCCAATCCAATCATGTTTATAAACAACCTGTTTGTTTACATATTCAAAATAACGAATTCTGATTGGTTGGTTCTAAAAATGTGTGTTTCAACTGACAAGGTCAGAAGTGAAGAATCAGGAAATCTGAATTATAAAACTTGCTAATCTGGGTTGTTTCTGGTTTACTTTCACTTTAAGTTGTGCTTATAGTGTTTTCTGGTGAAAACTATTTGAATCTGTCCAAAAGTTTACCAAATAATATAGTTTGATATAGCATTTATCTCCTTTAATGGGCATTTAACGGAACACAAAACTACTCACCGCTAACAACAACATCACAGAGCGACATTTTGACGTCGTTTCCAATTCCGTCCATAGTTATCCGAATAAAGTTTCCGTAAGGGGGCGACACACACGAAAACATGGCGGTCGTGTCTGGTTCCACGCCCTCTTCACGTGACATACACAGCTGTTTCCCGGTCGCCCATTCGTCCTTCCACTGTGTCGTACCGTATTTTGCTGATGCAAGCCCAACCTCGATCTTGAAATTCTTCAGAGTTGTGTCATAGCCTGAGATGTTCAAAGCAATGTTAGGAAGGGGGGTTTAGTTTGATGATGCATAGTAGTCCTGGAATTTCGTGACATAATATGCAGATATTCTTTTGTGTGCCTACGACTGATTGGCAAATTTTGCAGAATATTCTTTTTATCCTGTCACTAGTGCCATTTCGGGACAGATAACTAGGTGCCGTATAACATTTGTGATATCCGGCACTAACCATATAATACATGCACGCGACTAATCATGACGTCATAAGAACGATATGACGTCATGTTTACATCATTCTCTACTTATTTTTTCCGTTTTTCTCGTGTTTTATTTACATTTTGTTTGTTTGAAAGAATAGATAAAGGTAACAGGATAAATAGAATAGATGATTGGTGTCTTTGAATAGGAAAAGTTATCGGGCTCGGCATCGGAATATTATCCGTTTCGCCTTCGGCTCACCGGATAATATTCCTAAGCCTTGCCCGATAACATTTCCGATTCACGACACCAACCATCTATTCTCTATATATGTCACCAGACTGATGCCCACCACGAATTAAACTTTTATTGTTGAGAGACGAAGATATCCTGCCGAATTAAAAACTTCTGACGAAACAATTGATAAACACCAAACCAAGGATTTCGCAATTTCAAGTACGCCGTTTCCTCAAATTGAACATTTGACGGCATGATCAAATAATATCATTCAGGTTTGTTTCAAACAGTATTTCATCGTTATTTGACTAAAATTACCAGCTGTATCTTTCAAACACGTCTGGTCAAAATAACGAAATATTGTTAAAAACTTACTACATGTTGAACAGATTGGAGCGGTTGTTATGGTAACGCCCGAGATATAGTAATTTCCGTCCAACACCAGCTGGTACCACGGGCTAGGCTCGGGACCCGTTGTGGGACATCCACCCTTTGTCAATGAGCCCCAGATACCCCCTATGTTTGATAGACCGTTTCTGATCCATATGTTCAGGAGCACCCGCAGGCTTGAACTCTTTCTGAAAATACAACATGTTTTGTTTTTGTTTGTTTTATTGAAAATCTTTCTGAAAATGCACGGTTTTGTTTGTTTTTACAAGAACCCTTTCTGAAAAACACGGGTTTGTTTGTACTATAAAAACACTTTCTGAAAAAAAAACATGTTTTGTTTGTTCTATAAGAGCACTTTCTGAAAACACGTGTTTTGTTTTTACTCATATAACTCTTTCTGAAAGTACACGTTTCTGTTTGCATATTTTATCGGAACCCTTTCTGAAAATACTTGTTTTGCTTGCTTTATTAAGATTCTTTCTGGAAATACATGATCTGTTTATTTCATTTGAATTTTTCCAAAAATATATGTTTTGTTTTAGTCGGACTCTTTCTGAAGATGTACGATTGTTTTATTGGAACTCTTAGTAAAAATTCACGTTTTGTTGATTTTGTTAGAATCCTTTCTGAAATTAAATGAGTAAAAAGGCGTTCGAGCATTTCTTTATCGATAAACCTGTTGGACACAAAATATACTATGTGTACTTATGGATCCAAGGAACTAAGGATGCTAAGCATCTTCAGTCAGTCCAAAATCAGGGTTTAGTTTTACATACCCAAACACTTCTCGACAATGCATGTTTTTGTTCGTTTTTATTTTAACTTTTCCCGAAAACAATTGCTTTTGTTTGTGTTAAAAGAACACTTTATCAGAAATACATGTTCTCATGTGTTTCAATAAAAACTTTCAAAATTATATGTACTTGTTTGTTCTACTTCATAGTTTACATTCGATTTGAAGATTTGACTGCTTCTAAAATACATGTTTTGGTTAGTTATATATTTCCGATGTCACATGGCGTTTTGAAGGTTTGAATCCCTATTTAAAGAAACTATATTTTTCATTTGGCACATTTCATCGTTACTTGAAGGTTTGATCCCTTTCGAAAATGGACTATGTATTTTTAATATCATCATTTGGTGTTTTATACCATGCTTGGATGGTAGAATGATTGAAGAATTATTGGACCAGTCTCAAAATCCCATATGAATGAAAGGAATAAAGACAGAAAAAGGAAGCTATTCGAATATTCGGATACGATGCACTCACGTTTGACTGGTATCAGCCGAAGAAAGCCATGTGGACTGTGTTGTTAGGTTCTGGATAACGCACTCAGGTGGTGTTGGAGTGGTCGCCGCATGACCTGAAATCGAAAGAAACGTGTGTTCCTGTCAAGAACGAAGATACTTTACGAGGTTCTTCAATGGTATGGCGAAATAAATGTTGACCAACTTATTGCAAAATAGTATTACATCTAGAAAACAGAATACATATAGACAAATTTACATATCATATGTTTCACAATGTGTAATATCGTTTAATTTTATTGTATAAACGGATTGTTGTATGACAGATCACAATAAAACAGCGAAAATAGTGGGATACATCTTCATCAAAAACAGAAGAGTAGATGCATGGAAAACATGTACCCAGAAGAAAAGCAAAGGTCGACGTTGAAATATCGCCTTTGGATAGTACAAAAATGCCCTTTTGTAAAAGGTTTTTATATATATTAAAACGCGATATGGGTTAAAGTTTCTCACCTCTACAAAAGAGCGATGCTATTATGATAGATACAATGATTTTAATCACTATTCTTAAGTGTGTCACAGTCGAATCGCATTTTCCCATTGTCGGCAAATTTCAAAAGACGAATTTGGTAATTATCTCTCCTTTGGCACATCCAAATACTTGTTTATTTATCCATTAGCCACCGCATTTATTTGCTTATTTTCTTTTCTTTTCATGTGTTCGCACACGTTTTTTAAATGAACACCCCCTGTAAATAAACTGAAGAAAATAAACTGAAGAATTCGTTCAGAGCTCGGTTTTAAACCATTACCCTCATAGCGGGAATATGTAATTGGTCCAAATTTAAAATCCTTCAGGAGTCGACATTTATGAAGTTTTGAAAATGGGATTTGATTGTGTGATAATGTGTAAACAAACAAGTGTGGCAATAGAATAAATTGCCCTTCAAAGGCTATTTCGCCTTTTGTCACATCGACTTCTTCACATTCTGCTACAAGCGCGTTCAGCTAAAGAAACGCAAAGAAATGTGCTAAGGAAGTACATAAAGCTAAATAATGCATGGTTTCCCAATACCTCTATGAGAACAGGTACTTTAGTCGCTGTGATTTCAGCCTAACGATTTTTGTATACCAAATATGAAGACAATAAAGTAAAACAGGTAAATGAAAACTTTACAGCTAAGTTTCAACTTAACGACAATACTAAAGCATTTGTATGACATATTTATCAGGTCCTCGTTTTGCATTCATGCTTTTAAAATGAGCGAAAAGAATTATTTCTTAATATGTCTTTCTTAGAAAACGGATTGAACTATCGCTTTATTGTCTATTAAGTAGGAAATACGTTGCACGCGAAGTCCAATGCTTCATATAAGATTTGTTATTGGTTCAAACGAAAGCAAAAGCAGACAATTACAGCGCATAAGTTTACAAGTACAAGATTAAAACAATCATTTTGTGATTTGAAGGAGAAACTGTTGTGACAAAATAAGTTTTATGCAGCGGACAGTGTGTGAAAGGGAGTGATCATTAAGTTAAAGGTTTAAATGACCAACCTCTTTTTTCATATATGATTTGCAAGTCAATATTAGCCTAAGGAACGAACAGTTTCAAAAAGTGGCATTTGGAAATTTCAGTATCTAAACTGTATCAATCTCATTAAAATCGGCCATTGTCTTGTGCTCCTTAATTATTCAACAGCTGTTCATATCGTACGCTCGTGTATAGAAATGGCGACTCTCTTACGCTTATATACAAAACGTTATCCTATTTAGAATGTGATCCTGTAGTGCTCTCCTTTTATTAACAACTTCACGATACATAAGCCCTTACGCTCCTATAAAAAACGTGTATCTCTTTCATATCAGCTCCTATGTTACACTTCTTTTCTTTACGCTAAACAGCGCATGTTTTAAGGTCCTTTACTTTACATGTATATGTTAATTTCAACAAAATTATCTTCTTTTATAAGAAGCATTAGTAAAAGCTAAACAGCTCATGTTTTAAGGTCATAAAACCTAACTTACATGTTACGCTAATAACATCAGAACTCGCTTCTTTTTCGCTAGTTTGTATATTAAACTCTTTTATTGAACTCTAAATCCTCTCCTGCCTAATATTTTTTTTTAAGCAAGCGTAACAAATTGGTGCGTAAGAAAGTATATATGTTCCCATTAGAATGATCGCAATCGGAACCACTCGTTGATGACGGCTTTCCGAAATTTACCAAAGAGTTCCGAATGGAATGAACGTTGTCTGCAGTCTGAACTCATCGGGTTTATCCAATGAAAAACGCCTCTGAGATAATATGGATACCGCCATATTGTTTCTCGTAAGACTTCTGTCATTGTACTTTGGCTTTTAGAAAAAGATCTTAAATCATGTGAAACCTAAATAGCCATTTAAATTGATTGATGAAACAGAAATATAAATCACAACTTATAATTTCACTATTCTGTATGAGTTACTGATAAAAATGATTTAAAATGATGTTCAACACTTACATATACATTTAACTACTTAACGTGGACGCTTATGGGAAATGTGTTATAAGCCGGGGACGATTTACCCGAAATTGTGTAACCCTACGCTTATATCTATCCGTTCACGGAAATACCCGAGTAGTTACGATAGCGTCGTGTGTTGATAATGGGAAGATGGATGAGTGTCCGGTGTAGACAGATATTGCGGCCGTAAAATGTCTATCGGTAAAAATCAGGACCGAATTACTCTCCTCCACAAAAGACCAATTAAACGAAAATTAAATGCTTTGATCCGATACTTGTTTACGTGCCTGCCTTATAAATTAGAAATGAGCGGCACTATGTCCCTAATCGTCTGTCATTTGTAGCAGGGTTTAACCCTTTACCAAACGTCAGATTTTCGACTGTTCCAAATTGAAAGGGTTTGCAGACGACATTTCAAAATGTGATGAAATTGAAAGATAATCTTCTGATAGGGCAGAAATCAACGTGGAAAAAGAAGAACTTGAAGAAGAGCAATTTCTCCTGTTCGCACTATGTTTCCTGTGTCGTCTGCACAAAACTCGTCAAATGTCGTTATTGTTTGGTAAAGGGTTAAGGTTGTTAGTGGTGTGTAAAAAAAGATATTTCAGTAGCTCGTTATGTAAAAACGGTTTAAAGAAAAAAGAAGTAATAATAGCATCACCATCATCATCATCAACATCATTATCATCATCATCATTCTTATCATTTTTATCGTTTTTCTCATTATCATTGATGATTGCCACATTTGAAGAAAATTAAAAGAAATGGTATAAGTGTTGGAAACAATGAATGTAGTTGTTTGTCTGGTCAAAACTGGGCTTTATTATCATAATCATCATCATCATCATCATCAACGCTGCCATTATAGTTATATTTTTCATCCTAATCCTCCCCAACATGTTGTGTTGTTATCGTATAATCTTATAAGTAGAATACGTTGTATAAAAAAAAGGATTAAGATTTAAAACTGTGAGATAGTCACTTTAATGGGACGATAGAAGCTGTCCCAGTTTGCGACCATGTTTACTTAATGCTTGGGCCTTGCGGAATTTGATCGAAGTCGGTAACCAGTCCATTTTGAATTAAAGGCTGACGAGGGCCCCATGTTGGAAACCACGCCCTCTATTATTTATCTTTGTTTTCGATGTTTAATTAAGTAAATGGCGATATGATGTATCCATCTCTCACTTCTGATTTATTTTGTTCATTTGGGAAAGTAAAGTAGCCTTTAAGGTAATATAACCATAATCCGTCACTTTGAAACTCATTCATTCGTCAGATTACTTCGGTCACTTTCGGTATTCCTCGGTGGGCGCCGGAACTAGTCGATTTAAAGCAAATCGACCCGACCGATGTATACCGAGAACGCCCGAAATAACCGACGAATGAATGGGTTTCAAAATGGCAGATAATGGGTAATATACCTTAACTCATTACCAAACAATAACGACATTTGACTAATATGTTGCAGACCACTCTGGAAAACATTTTGGGAAAAGGAGAAAATGCTGTCAACGAGCAGCTTCAACTTTTCCAATAATGCTGTCTGCCCTATCAGAAGATTGTTTTCAATTTCATTACATTTTGAAATGTGGTGTGCAAATTCTTTCAATTTGGGACAGTCAAAAATTTGGGGTTTGGTAAAGGGTAAAAGCGTATTGTGTTGGAGTACTGGTGAGGTAACGGGCAATCGATTCTTTATTTGTTACAGTGCTTTCTAAACTCTTCAGTCGCATATGCCTCAAAATTGAGTTAATTATAAATGTAAGGAAATAACATTAGATCATTAATAACATTAGAACGTTGTATTTCGTCTGAAGGGACAGCTATGCATGGAATCTGCCTCACTCCTGCCAAAGAATTTAACCATTCATTTGTAAAAGTGTTTAAGATGGCAACAGTGATGCAGTGATACAGCATCGGTAGAGCCTCCGGTACCGAGGGTCCCGGGTCTGATCCCCACAAGCAGCGAAGTGAAGATACCGGGCCTTACTCACAAATCGGTACAAATTCTTGCCATTTATCAAAGAAGCAGTCACCGAGACTGAATTAAATAAGCTTCAAGCTTCCGTCACAATCAATGAGGTATAAATATGTTTAAGGTAGAATACCCATAGTCCGCCATTTTGAAACTGGTTCTTTCGTCGTATTGCTACGGCCATTCTCGGTATACATCGTTCGGGCCGTAACTATTCGCTTTGAATCGAATAGTTCCTGTGCAGACCGATGTATAACGCGAACACCCGAAGTAATCTGTCAAAAGAATGAGTTTCAAAATGGCGGATTATGTGAAGTCCGCCTTTAACCTATACCAAAAAAATAACAACATTTTACCAGTTCGTTGCAGACGACTATGGAAAACATGGTAGGGAAAGGATGAATTGCTCTTGACGAGGAACGTTTTCTTTTGCCCACGATATCTTCAGCCCTATCAGAAGATTATTTTTCAATGTCATCGAATTTTGAAATGTCGTTTACAAACCCTAAAAATTTGAGGTTTGGTAAAGGGTTAGGCTTAACCCTTTCCCAAACAACAAATTTTCGACTGTCCCAAATTGAAAGGGTTTGCAGGCGACATTTCAAAATGTGATGAAATTTGAAAATAATCTTCTTATAGGGAAGAAAACATTGTGGGAAAAGGAAAAATTGCTCGTTACGAGTAATTTCTCCTTTTCCCACAACGCTTTCTAAAGCCATTCAAACAAAGTGGTCAAATGTCGTTATTGTTTGGGAAAGGGTGAAGCCGTGTTGTTGTCCAAACTAGTATGGGTTTTGACACCGTTTTCAGAGGCCCCATTTACTCCCAAAATTTGCCTTAGAGAGTCGAGGTTTAAGTAAACGTTGCATTGATACTTCTATTATACTCCTCCATATCAAACGTAATGGTGAGTTGGTTTTAACCCTTATAGTGTTGAAACCGACTCCATGCTTAACAAAACGAGTTAGATCACAGACCAGCCGCCAAGTAAATCTAACCTGTTTGCTACTCTGAGGACCTTTCCTCATGACCATTAAGTAGATATTTAAGGTTTTGGAAAGTACACGACACAATGTTTTTTTTTTAGAAAATTACCCAGAATTCTAACGGTTAAACTTTAATGGTCTTTAACCGATTTTTTTATACGGAATACCCCTCGAATGCTGACTTTCTATTTTTGAAGACTTAGCATATTACGCAGTTTTTAACTGTTTTTATTTCCTATCACTAACATTACCAACTTTGCTCTCGTATCACAAGTTAAGTTGGTATTCACTCATGAGAAAAGGGGCCTCGTATTTTCTGACAACGTTCTCTAACATACGAGTACGTTAATCGGGGTTCAATGACACATAAACAGTCGAAATGGGCCCTCTAATCACAAGCAGGCCCTAGACAAGTTAATAGAAAAGATCATCTTCTCTCGTCATTCCTTTTGTATATATTCACAATGGTGAAATTCCGCCGTTTATTGAATTCGGACTGTGTACTTTACGGTAGTACTTCGTAATAATATATTAAGTAAATGTACTTAGAGAGTGACGATGGCCCTTAAGTACTTCTCAAATGACAGACAAAAATGACAGGGGGTCAAATTTCCAAATCTTCGATCAGTTTCCCTCACGTAGACGTATGAAGGCTTTTGAGGGTTCGCCAAGAAGTATGCGTTTTTAGGCGACAGCTAAGAGGAACTTTGAACAACGTTTTTCTTGTGACATTGGGCAAAGACTGATGTGAGAAAGTCAGAAATCGCTCATGCAGTACACTTCTTGGAGGCATTTTCTGAAACACAATTCAAAGAAGATGAGAAAAAGTGTGTTAGTATGGAGAAATAGGAACGCTGCAAAGAATCTTGTCGCCCAAGTGACTAACGATATCGGTCTTATAAACAGAGGTTCAAATTTTCAAATCCCTATTTATCAAAATGAAAATTACAAAAAAGAAAACATTAATAAAACCGTGATTTATGATAAGGTCGATACCACATCTTCATTTCTGAATTATGAATTTATTTTTACTTTATCATCTAAACAAATATGGCCACATTGGAGAGCAATTTTGGCTTGGAATGGATACTACGCAGTAACACGGCTGGTGATCGTTCTACCGCCCTACCATAGTGCCGACGACGAAATCGGTTGCGCAACTTCCGGTTTAGCTTTTTCAGGGTAGGTTTTTGCTAATTTCCTGTATTTTCAGACAAGAAATCGAAAAACTACAAGCATGTTTCAACCCTAATCGATTCCAACCACCTGTAGGTAAAGTTTCAATTTTGAACTCGTGGAATTGGCTGAGATTTCGTAATTTTTCCTTGCCGATGCAATTGAAAATTGAAATTCGGAAGTCCGCAACCGCGCTACCAGCTAAAGTTGTGATAATTTATAAAAGAAAATCGATTGCGCAGTAAATCTTACCACTTGGAAGTTTTGAGTATCATTATTGGTCAGAACATCTATCTAGCTTGACATAAAATGGCATATTGCATGATACTTTACTAGTTTTGCGACCGGTGCTTCGGGAGGATGTATTTTTCACTTCCTTTGTCAAGGATAAATTATGAAATCTCAGCCACCTTAAAATGTTTGAACCGACATTATGCTTATGCCAACAGGTTATATCCAGACCAGCCTCCAATAATTTGTGATTGGCCTGTGTTCCAACCTGTTTGCTAGTCTGAGTATCTTTCCTATAAAAAAAAAAATAAGCAGATATTTAAGATTTTGGAAAGCAGATGACACAAAAATCTATGTTTAGGAAATGTCCACTGTCCCAAATTGATAGAGTTTGCAGACGAGATTTCAAAATATGCTGAAATTGGAAAATAATCTTCTGATAGGGCAGCAAACATTGTGGGAAAAAGAAAAATTGCTCGTTACGAGCAATTTCTCCTTTTCCAACAATGTTTTCCAGAGTCGTCTGCAATAGAGTGGTCAATTGTCGTCATTGTTTGGGAATGGGTTAAGGCGTTAGTTAATACAACTGAAATGCTGTTGGCGTGATTTAAAACCCATATAAATATCAAATATAGCATGGTGTTCTTGGGTTGGCATTTAACGCGCAAATCTGTCAGGGTAGGTTTTTTCTTTTGCGAACGGCCTTATTCGTGTATTGTAAACGTCAATTAGACAACATATAATCATACTAATAATTGACATAGAAGTGCGAACTGAAATGACGTACTACATGATATGTATGTTTGATGATGAAACGGAGGTTTCGACCGATTTTCGAATTCTATTTATTGATGAAATAAAATTTACGGGGTGAATTAAATTCGGGACGAATTCATTTTTACGTAATATTAGTGATCTTTTATGGGTTTGTTCATTCTTCGGTGGGATCAAAGGTTTTAAGGAGCAACGCAATATTTGCAAAATTTAGGAAGAGAAAATAACAGTGTGTAAAACTTACTCGTTTATCCATCTTTTTTTAACATCGTTTTTATTTCTTTTCTTTTTTAATTACATTTCTTTGTCGTTTTACTTTTGACAAGAAAAAGTAAACAAAAAAAAACACCATATTTATAAAAAAAAAATGGATAAATAATAGGCTTTAAAATAATAGCGAAATTATATAGAACTGTGTTAAGATTTATTTAAAAGTATTTTTTAATCAATACTTTGACTAGAATTGTAAGAAAAGAAATATTGTCGTGGAATTACCAATGCTTTTTCACATTGTTACCAGTGATAATTCATATCCAAAATATATTTCTTGAAAGTTTTACATTAGATGCCGTTATGTGGATTCAGTGAAAAATTGAAGTATTAAATTATGATAGAATCGCGATAGTGCAAAAAAGACACTATTGTTATTTCATTTTCCATCTATCTAGTGTGAAATGTGTTTTTGTAGTTAGCAATATAATTTGATATTCATACTTCATGTGACCTTGTTGTCTTGTATATCATAATTTTTATCAAAAATAGATAAACTTGAAAGACGAAATATGTTTCAGCGTACAAGCTAACACGATTCTATCCTAAAACATATTGTTATTGGGGAAATAAATTAAACAATAGAGCGTAATGTGAACCAAAACCTCCAAAGAACTATATTATATATGTGATATCTAACGTTAGATAAGAGTAACATAATCGTTATATATCTGAAAAATTGTTGATACTGCGTTAAACATCATACAAACAAAAGGAATATAGGTGAATGTGATTGTGTTTCTGCAGGAGATTCGAACCCGGACTGGATATCGTAAAATGCTGGGTGTAACAGTCGCGTTTTGGCTCCTTGGATTGAGCCATGGATGGATGCCAGGTAAGAATTATTGAAAAATATTACTCGCAAGAAAAGACATCGCCGTTAAATATGCTTGTTCAAAGCCGTGTGTTTTTGGAGGTCAAAAATGAGTTTCTTTAAAATTGTTCAACAACATCTTTTTTGTGTATAATAGGAGTTGGAGAATAGATAATTATTTTTAAAGTATGTACAGATTGAATAAATATGTGTTTTAACACTTTCCCAAACGACAAATTTTCGACTGTCCCAAATTAAAAGAGTTTGCAGACGACATTTCAAAATGTGATGAAATTAGAAAATAACCTCCTGATAGGGCAGAAAACAATGTGGGAAAAGGAAGAATTGCTCGTTACGAGCAATTTCTCCTTTTCCAACAATTTTTTCTAGAGTCGTCTGCAACAAAGTCGTCAAATCTCGTAATTGTTTGGGAAAGGGTTAATACAAAAGCGTTGCAACGGGTTTTAGATGATCCACATATTTACTGTCTATTCTTAGATGGACGCTTCCTGAATCACTTTCAATAACTGCTTTCAAGTGTTTGTCATACAACAATACAAAAATTGTATTGTTACAACGCCGTTTTATTTTGACTTCAAACTTTGCTCATCTGTGAACAAGCAACATTTATGGCGGCAATCATTCCTAGCAGATTTCTTATTTCTCAACTGCAGACAACACATCGCAGAGTTAAGCAATATGAATGATTTTTGCTTTGTTCATGTCTCCTATTGTATTGTTGTTTTCATGTGTTTCGTATCATTTTCATTTCAATAGTATATGGCAACTTGTCATTAGTCCCATAATGGCCTTAGTGACGGTATAAATTTAGATAAAAGTGAGTTAAGAAAGAAGTGAACAAGATTTATTTCTTATAAATCTACCATTTCTTAAAAAAAAAAAAGAACTGACTCTGTATCCTTTGGTTCTCGGTACACATTAATGTCGTTTCACCTATAGATAGATACTTCATTGATACATAAGGCCATAGGCCCATCAGTACACAAGAAGTAAACATTTAAGAGACAAACCAGTATCGTGATAAGCCTAGATATAGGATATAGTTGCAATATATCAAAATATCATTTAATGTAATCACTATCAATGTATTGTCTGTAGTAGTTTATAAGATGAAAGCTATAACAACGTTTAGCACGGTATTGATGTAGAAACGGAAAGTATCTTCCTTAAAGGCACATTAAAGGAGATGAGTACACATATATCACTGAAAAGTTATGTGGTGTTCTTTTATTATGTTCATATAAGTAATACGAATTAATTTACGCATGCATTGAGACTCTATTAAATAGACTTTTTTTAACACAAGTTATTCTGTGCTTGAAATATAATTGTCTCCAATTCAATCATGTTTATCAACAACCTGTTTGTTTACATATTCAAAATAACGAATTCTGATGGTTAGTTCAATTTTTTTGTATCAACTGACAAGGTCAGAGGTGAAAAATCAGGAAATTCGAATTATTAAACTAGCTAATCTGGGTTATTTCTCGTTGGCTTTCACGTTTAAGTTGTGCTGATGTTTTTTTTTCTGGTGATGACTATTTGAATCTGACCAAATGTTTACCAAATAATAAAGTTTGATATAGCATTAATCTCCTTTTGTGAGCCTTTAAAAGGATAGCATATGATATACTAAGCGTACATAGAAAGAAAAACAAGAAAAGGGGTCATAGCTATAAGATTTCCTTTTTCCAAATGCAAAAAAGTAATGGAAAGACAACTGTTTGAATAAGAAAAAGGACTCGTAAAAAGCAAGGTGCATTACATTACAAAAATTAGATATTAATAATAGAAACATAATTTTTCAATACGGGAACAGAATTCGTACAAAAGCAAGCTGACTTACGTTCATCATAGTGAAAACGATTGGAAAGTACGAAACTAAAACTAAAAAAAAGAAACTTGTGAAAATATTAGCTGATTCTGAACATAAACATCACAACGCTTTGTGAAAAGGGACATAATCAGTACAATACTAGTCCGAATTAATAACTATGCTTATACATAAACGTATAATAACAATAACCCCCCCCCCCCTCACAGACACACACACACTCCCCCCCCCACACACACACACACCCACACATACATACAATCGAAACACAGGCTAATGGGACCGAAACAAAAAAGAAATGAAGATATGGAACGATTTATAACTTTAATGAATGTACGTCAACGAAACCCTCCCTATTCGGTCATGGAATCTTAACCCATTATTAAACAATAACGACATTTGACCAGTTTGATGCAGACGACTCTGGAAAACATGGAGGGAAAGGGAGAAATTGCTCATAACGAGCAATTTCGTCTTTTCCCACAATATTTTCTGTCCTATCAGAAGATTATTTTTCATTTTCATCACATTTTGAAATGTCGTCTGCAAACTCTTTCAATTTGGGAGAGTCGAAAATTTGGCGTTTGGTATAGGGTTAATGCATACCCGGATTTTGAAGAAACTCTATACATCAGGCTACCAATTGATCAATATGCTCATAGTTTGAACAAACAAATGCCAGATAGACAGCTACCACTCCCACTCAAAGTCACAGAAGTAGGTTCTCTAGCCACATTCATTTGCCTCAAATTTCACAAAAAGATGAAAACAAGTGAAACATAGAAAAGCTACTTTTTTATTCAAATCAATTCGTAAATGACTTGAAAACGTATGTAATTTTAATCGTACATGTATAAACGAAAAACTAATAAACTTCGGCACCGTTTTACCAAACGACTTTTCGTACATGGATAACATCTTAAATAGAAATACACTATTGCATTTGGATTCGTTTTCGAGAGACAAATAAGTTACGGGTTACTTTTATCAATTTTGAAATTATCGGGGTTGTTGTTTTGTTATTACGCAAATTCAAGCGTAAGATGTTTACTGAAATGCTATCAAAGTCTTTAAAAAGAAAGATGCCAAAACATCTATAAATTTGTTTTGTTAGCTATTTATTAACTTACTCATTTATCTATGAACTTATTTATTCATTCTTTATTATTTGTATTTGTCAACCCTTTACCAAACGTCAAATGTTATACTGTTCCAAAGTGAAAGAGTTTGCAGACGACATTTCAAAATGTTATGAAATTGAAAAATAATCTTCTAATAGACCAGGTAGAAAACATTGTGGGAAACGGAGAAATTGCTCGGTACGAGCAATTTCTCCTTTTCCCACACTGTTTTCCAGAGTCGTCTGCAACAAACAGCTCAAATGTCGATATTGTTTGGTTATTGGTTAATCAGTGCCGTGTATAACCTCCATACTGTTTGACCGTCTTACAATATAACAAGATATACATCATTTTCGTCCATATTCATCCATCATAAAAGATCATCGGTCGCATGACCACCTAACCAAATTAGAAGTTGATTAATTGAATTTTCATACCCTTTTAAATCTTTTCCTCAAGTGAAAAGCTAACCGATTAAAAGATATAACAAAATAGTCCAAAACCTTTTTATATCTTCTCTTTCAAATGGTTTGATGGACATATCAATGTAACACCATGTTATTGAGAGAAATCGGCGAAATCATTCGCAAATCAGTATATTTTACCCATCTAGTGCCTCGTTGTCACAAGGAATTGAGTTTAAGCTTTCTGTGAAACGTAAACCTTTTATCTTATTTTCCTGAATAAGGTTTTCTAATTTTCCGAAATTGAAGGCAATAGCAGACAAGATTTACATAAAACCCCTAAAATTCTGCAATTTCCTTTTGCGATATCAACTTAAATCACATGAAAAGGAGACTACTTTTCTCGATATGAGCAGTATAATCAGTTTCCATGCTTCTCCGATGTATTTTACTTAAAATGCACAGAAGTGATGAAAATTTGGATAAGGGTCTAATGGAAAGCGTTAAAAAGGAATCGAAAAATCATTTATTTCGTTAGATTTCATGATAGAGCCTATCTTAATACCATTAACTACGTCTGAATAGTATTTATTTATCTAGCCCATGGCCCCATAAGCACCAAAGGTAGAATTTTAAAGACTATTGAACCATCACATTGACTAAGTTTTATCGTAAATTGGGGACATGGGTTCGATTTTCGAAAGCGCCAATTGTTTCACTGTTGTGTGCCATTGGATTAGACACTATTTCGCAGCAATGTGTTGATGGATTACCCTTAACTTTGTAAAAAAAATTGACACCTCAAAAAATGATGCAAAATCATAAGACTTTCAAAATCGAAACCGGAACAAATTAAGATCAATAAATATTTCGTAATAAAAGATAACACAGTGAAAGTTAATAGTGTACATTAAGGTAGAATACCTAATATACCGCCATTTGAATATCTTTCCTTTGCTGGATTACCTCGGTTGTTCTCGGTATACATCGGTCTGTATTCGCTTTACAACAAATAGTTCTCGTCCGACCGATCCATATCGAGAACGAACGAAGTAATTCGACGAAAGAATGAGTTTCAAGATGGTGGATTATGGGTATTCTACCCTAGAAGAAATGGCGTTACAATAGAATACAACAAAATCTGATATCGCGTTTTTACTTAGTAAATATTCTAAAATCACAAAATATTGATGTGAAATTGATTTCAAACCTTTGTTGGTTGAATCGATTTTTTTCGGCAATTTTTTAACAGTATTTCGGTCGTTTTGACGCGGTTTGTGCACCTATCTATGCTTCTTATAGATATCCCCTCCCAAGCGCTATACAATAAAACCGCTGACTCATTTAACCCATAAAAAATATAGATTGATCAGTGCAGCGGAGGAGAGGATTGTACGTCAGAAATAACATTGGTGAATGCTGTCCTCGAACTTAGGACACCTGTTGGTTACTTAATTACCCATAGTCCACCATTATGAAACTAATAATGACGTCGGATTACTTCGGTTGTTTTCGGTATACATCGGTCATGACCGGAACTATTCGTTGTAAAGCGAATAGTTCCGGCACTGATCGATGTATACCGAGAACGTCCAAAGTAATCCGACGAAAGAAAGAGTTTCAAAATGGCGGTTTATAGGTATTCAACCTCAAACACTCATATGATGAGTTTCATTTGCCTCTTATTTATTTGTTTGTGTGGAAATGGTTTGGATTATCGTTGAATTCAAAAAGGGAAAAGAACATTAATTCATAGATGATTGTTTAACGTAGAAAACAGTAAACTGTGTTATTTACCAAATATCTATTACTCTTACTCGTTAACCGATAACCATCTCTTCTTGGTTGCTTGGATTAGATATCACTTAATCACTTCATACATACTCGTTAAACGAACCGTCTAGCGGAATCTTGTTAGAAATTAAAACCATCGCGACAAAAAGAGAAATTGCTTGTGACGAGCAGTTTCTCTATTTGTCGAAAAGTTTTTCTTGTAAGGGAATTTTAAGCTTCGTACTCAATACTGATCAAGTACCAATTTGTTACCGAAATCGGAATCGCTCGGTGATGTTTGGAAGAATTTGCCGAAGAGTTCTGATTTGGTATAACCGTTTTAGTGGTCCCGCAGCTTTTTGGATGTATGCTCGCTGACGAAGGTTTGAAGGTGTCCAAATGGTATTCGGACATTTTTACAAACATCGTGAGCCCTATATCGTCCAAAATGATACGTAACCGTTTTGCAAATACTTCCTGACGATTCATTAGAGACACGAAGAGTTATCGGACATAACTACGTCAATATATAATACTACTGTCTACCACGTGGACATAATGTAAACAAATGCATGCCGCTCCCCTTGAACCGAGCGTTTTCCTTATACAGTCAATTTTGTTTAATTAAGTGGCAAAAAGTAGCTGAAGATAGACTTGTTGAGCATGAGACGGCTTACGGCTAAATGCGTTCGCAACAATCGTAACTACTCGGGTATTTCCGTGATCTGAGAAATACACCTCGTACGTAAGTGTAGGGTTACAATTCTTAGAGTGAATCGTTTCCGGCTTATTACACATTTCCTATGTTGATCAACGTTGAGAAGTTCAATGTATATATAATGTATTGAAAATCATTTTGAACCCTTATTTTATATCGATAATTCACACATAGTAGTGTGAAATCATAAGTTGTGATGACTATTTGTTTCTAAATCAAATTAAATGACCAATAACATTTTACATTTAAGATCTATATTTGGAAACGAACGTACAATGACTGATGTCTCGCGAGAAACAATATGGCGGCTTCCATCGTGCTTCAGAGGTGTTTTCATTGGATAAACTCGTTGAGTTCAGGTTGAATTCACCAATCATTCAGAAGGCTCGATTAGGCTGTCTTAACCCTTTCCCAAACAATAACGACATTTGACCAGTTTGTTGCAGACGACTTTAGAAAACATTGGGGAAAAAGGAGAAATTGCTCTTGACGAGCAATTTCTCCTTTTCCCACAATGTTTTCTGGCCCATCAGAAGATTATTTTCCAATTTCATCACATTTTGAAATGTCGTCTGGACAGTCGAAAATGTGTTGTTTGGGAAAGCGTTAATGTATTAAGATAGCCCAAGACTACGTAACTTTTCACGCACTGTTTAAGAGTGGTCGCATTAAACCAGTTTTACTTACTGTATATTGGACTTACGTTAAAAAATCACCCTTCTTTGTCGTACTGATTTGACTTGAATAATAAGATGATCGACTTACTATGAACACTTTCTACTTCTGCTTAAGAGGTGTCGCTGTGACGTATTTGAATGATCAAAGATAACAAAATGTTTATTTTGAAATTGCTCTTTGTGAATAAAGAATTAATGAAGTACCACTGTATGGCCCCGTTAAATCTTGGGCGTGTAATTACCGGCAAAGTTTGTAAATGTATATATGTACAAATGTTTGTTCCCCGATAAAGTTATTGCCGATAAAAGCGAGAAATGCCGAATGATTATATCACGTGATGCGTTTATAAACCAATCAGCACGAAGCAGTGAGTAATAACGATCGATAGAGTCACGCAGATGATATTTTTTTATATTAAATAAATACGTCACTTGATCCATTGCATACCTAATGAAAGAATTTCTTTTTTATTCAAATTTGTCACGAAATAAAGTTTCTATATTGGGGTATACAGACATTGCCAACTAAATAGTAAGTGTATTCTGAAATCGCATGTAGTTAAAACGTGTTCTAACTAGTGATTGTTAATTCAAACCAAAACACGATATCAAAGTCATTAGATTTGTCCAAAACGCCTCGATATAGTCTAATATGGATTAATATAAGTGTCGCTTGTTTCTATTCTTTATTTTTTTTTATCTTTTTTTTTTACATCCACCTTCTTGAATTTTTTGTTTTCAAAACCCCCTATGACACGCCCAACGTTAATCACTTTAACCTGCGTCAGATCAAATAAAACATGTTTTTCTTTCTTATCTGTATTGGGAACGTTTCGCTGCATGTATGTATGCATAAGTACAACTTCATTCAAATGTTTAAGTCTTATTAAACGGACTTTGGTGCAGTCAAAGCAGGTTACATGGATCAACATTTACCGTCTTTGCTGAACCACCTTGCTGAACCATTTTCCAAACGCAAAATTTTAAACTGTCCCTAATTGAAAGAGTTTGAAAACGACATTTCGAAATGTGATTAAATTGAAAAGATAATTTTCTGATAGGGCAGAAAACATTGAGAAATTGCTTATTAAAAGCAATTTCCCCTTTTCCCACAATGTTTTCCAGAGTCGTCTGCAACAAACTGGCCAAAGTTGTTATTGTTTGGTAATGGGTAGAAAAGTTTCCCAGATGGGTATCTCTGACTATTCCAAAATGAAAGAAACAGCAGACGACAGATTAGAAAGGATGAATTATGATATCTTTAATGTGGTTTTTTGAAGAACGCAATTAAACACAAGGACAAATTCATGCTTATGTGGCAATATGTCTAAGGATGTACAGTAGGAATACGATGGAATTCAAACCCGTTGCAACACTTTTGGATATAAATACACATTTCTTTTTCATTGTGCACAGGCTTTAAATACAGTGAAGCCTCGTTTTTCCGGACCCCGATTATCTGGATGTCTCGCAATCCGAACGAAATTGTAAGGGAACGGAATTATTTGACCAGTTTGTTGCAGACGACTTTTGAAAACATTGTGGGTAAAGGAGAAATTGCTCGTGACGAGCAATTTCTCCTTTTCCGACAATGTTTTCTGCCATATCAGAAGATTATCTTTGAATTTCATCACGTTTTGATCTGTCGTCTGCAAACTCTTTCAATTTGGGACGGTCGACAATTTGGCGTTTGCTAAAGGGTTATAGGTATACACGTGCATACAGACCGTTTATGTCTTAATGTGTATAAGAATATGCTCTGCTTCATTAGTCCGGATTATTCGGTAAACCGGACATATTGATGGGAACGGACATGTTCGGATTAACGAGACATCCCTGTACTTAAATACTGCTCAAGTCTACTCTTTAGTATGTCTCATACAACAGTACAACTGTTTTGAAGTTTTATAAGATAATATTTCAATATCCAACCTTCCTCTTATCCGTGAACAAGTACCTTTAAGTCGTTCAGTAAAACACTACCTTCTCTCCGCCGTTTCGAATTCTGAAACAGATGTCATTGGATTCTTTTGCAAGGACGTCTCTTCAAGTCTCAAAATCTCAAAGTGTCTATGAGCTGATAAGTCTATAAAAAGAACAATCTTACCCTCATTCTTAAAGGTACTTGTTTATAGATGAGAAAAATTGAAAGTAAAAATTCTAAAATATCATTGAAACAATACAATTGTTGTATTATTCTTTGGTATACAACTTAAAGTAGGTTTTAATAGTATAATTAATTTAGTAAGCGTGAATTCATTTAGTTTGTACAGTTTAAATTTGGAAGATATCAAGAGCGATGCCATATTGTTTTATTAAAATGATTCTTAATACATTGTAAACACACTTTAAATAATTAAAAACGATCTAATTTTACTTCCAATTACCATTCTTGAGTGGTGTGTCCCATTTAACAGTACATATGATGTGCTGTTTGAGATAAGTTAATTATTTTTAACTTCCAAATTTCCTTATACCTTTGAATAAACACCTAAAACGTACAACCATCAATCATAACCTCGGCATAGCAAACTAAGTCAATGAATGCATTTGGTATCGGACGACGAACACCAAATTAAAATTTCCGTACACCTTATATGAATGCATTTTATAAAGGTACATGTAGTAGGCCGGCGGTTCAAATGGATTTAAAACGTTTATCGTTAATTACTCCATACTTGGATTCCAACTGCCTTTAACCCTTTCCCAAACAATAACGACATTTGACCACTCTGTTGCAGACGATTTAAGAAAACATTGTGGGAAAAGGAGAAATGGCTCGTAACGAGCAATTTTTCCTTTTTCCCACAATGGTTTCTGCCCTATCAGAAAATTGTTTTCCAATTTCATCACATTTTGAAATGTCGTCTGCAAACTCTTTCAATTTGGGACAGTCGAAAATTTGTTGTTTGGGAAAGGGCAATGGGTAGTTTCTATACGTTTTTGGAGTACCTAAAAACGTATCGCTTAGAGGTAGGCGATAACGTATGTCAATGACTGTCTGGGTTTGTCGTTTGTAAGAGTTTGTAATGAATTATGTCTAGTTAGCCATAGTTTTACAAAACTATTGCTCGATAAATACCATGCTTTATATAGTCGCGCAAAAACTATTTCGGAGTCTATATTTCATGCGTAAGGATTAACATGTATGCGTTTATCGTCATTCGGAACACCTCGGCCATTTCTTAAAATAACTACCGACTTGTTACGGGGATTGCAGAGTAGATACGATTGCGTTTATCGTATCGAATGCAAAAAACACCCCGAAATTCGGGAGTGCGCCTTTGCGATAAACCAAGGCTTGAACATAAAATAAAGGTTATCTCTGCCAAGCTTTCGAATTTGATTCAATAGCTCTAATCAAAGTCGTAAAAAACTCTGGTGGAAGGGTCGCGTTTTATTTCTGGATGACTTCCACGAAGTCCCTACATTACGAGCCAACATGCTGTTTTGGGGAAATCAGATTAAACAGCTTTTATCAATGTGAGATCGTTGGTGCAAGTGTTATATGATATCCTGGAAACCCTTCGAGCCTGAAGCTGTGATAGGGAGAACAAGTATTTCGAAACCTTCTGGAATTTTCGTTTTCAATAAGGATATCTGCTTTCGCTATAGTTTTTTATATAATCGGGATATTTTTTCGGTTTGAGGATTTCGTTTTTTAAGAAAGTGCCAGCAAACCTTTCAAAGCGATGAAAGGACGAGGCGTTTCTTTTTTGTGGACCCTATTTTTGGTGCTTGAGTTTACATCGATGGTCGATTTTAGAGCAATAGATGTGAGATCAGTTAAAGATGGGGTACATGGTAAGTACGAGTATTTATTTAATCTAGTTATTTCATTTTTTTCTCTTTTTATCATGGTTTTCTTTTTAGTGAATATCTGGTAAAGCTTCAATGTCGTTTTTATTTACAAAAAAAAAGGAAAACCATCATCAAATGAATTGTATGCGCCATTTAGGCTATTTTAATAAAACGCTATTGGATTCGTTTCTTTGAGACATTTGAAATGTCGAGTAAAATAACATTTTTGTCCTTTTGTTTAAAAAGATATTACTGGATTTCGGTTGTGACATTCTCATGTCTTTTTCCCAAACGCTGATTTACGCTGATTCATAAAACATTCTGTTTGTCACGGTGAAATTAGTCAGCAACAGTCCAGACAGAAGCCGTTGTACAGTGTTTTGTTACTCATCACAATGGTCTGAAAATGTTCATAACAAGATAATTCGTATTAAGCAATTAAACTCGTATGTCACAGTGTTTTCTATCTGATATCAATGCAATGGCGAAATGTATCGTTTTCCTTATGATTTTTTAAATTTCCATATTAGAGAATGGGTAAGAAGGCATTTGCATAAGGTTTGTTAAAGTTTAAGACAACGGTAAGCCACTGCTTATAACACGAAACATGATAAGCAAAAGATAGATCTAAAGTTGGATTATTCTCGGACTTTATGACGTTAAATGACAGTTCTGAAATCTATAAGAAATTAATCATCATAGAATTCCAAACAAAATCCAAAGCGATATGTTTAATAATAACAGTCTTGTATCTGTCATTTAGGGTTTGAAGCCAAAGAGAGAATACTGCAAGAAGTGGGATTATCAGAAACTGCAACAAAACGACTTGGATCATCAACATCCGGGTCGCTCGTGTACGAAACGGTATGATGTTCTATCTCAACGTGTATTTGAAAGGCCACTGTTTTCATTTTTCTGAATAAAAGCAAACTCGAACATGTGGCAATTGCATATACAATGTATGGAATTCATTAAGATGTTGCATGAAATTTGATGCACAATTATTTCGGAGTGCCATTCTGTCTTCTAAAAGATGATCTTACTTTCATAGTTTAACATATTCTTCACTTTTGGTGAAATATCAATATACTTTTTAACGACGTGGGAACAAACCCTTGTTGTAATGATGAATTACTCATAAGCAGCAATCCTTTTGTCACGGTGGTTTGTGTAGTCGTCTGCAGGCGTCTGTTGAAGAGGCGACACAGTTAGGGTTTAAATGGGTAAAGTACAAAGATAATTGAAAGCTTTCCGAAATGATCAATAGATAGATGGCATTCACTAGATCATTTTGCACGTATGTAGATTTTATTGAAGCCCATCTTTGTGACCTTTGATCCCCAGTATGTTATTTTTCACCACATCCGTCCACGAGGTTCCTCTATGTACTGGGTTCGATTCTCTGCTTTGTCAGATCTTGAAATGAATGTAGATCCTGTCTGTGTAGTTCAAAGAAGATCGCTTGTTCTTTATGGATCTATTGATATGACTTTGACCTAAAGTCCCTGTTATGAATGTACGGAATCATCCCCGAACTTTGTAAAAGAAAAGATTGTCTACAACCATACAGTTACACCATATAATACCTAAAGGTGCTGTTCTCATGAACACAGGCATGCAAGGTTAAATACACACAATACAAGCACGAAGACACCCATACACAGTGTTTGTTGGAAAATATTCGCTATATGTTTACTTTACTTTCAACAGGTAATGACAACCCCACCAACAGAAACCTTCAACATTCCTAAACCGAGAGCTACCTCTGCACCGTTTTCGAAAAGAAGCACATCATTGCCGAAGGCCCCTAGATCACGTTACGTGACGGATAAACGTACTGTGTCAACATTCGAATCTTTAACTTTGATGCGTTCTTTAAAACCCCATGTGACTGAATTGCAAGGACATTTAGATGATACAGCGCTTCCAGACATAACGAAAACAAAGAGTTTTGTACAAAATGCGATTGCGTCATACGAAAATCAGACTAGATATAAACGAGATATTTCTCATGACGATGTATCGACAACTAACAGTCCTTTCTCAAGTACAGCAACAACTGTAGATGCTATGACGTCCAAAAGACGTAATGTTACTCAAAATTTATCAACAGATATATCGACTCCCAATAGTCCTATAACAGCATCAACTACAAATACAAAAAGTCCTATTGTATCTGAAACTATAACTTCAGTTTCTATGACGTCCAAAATTCTGACTAGAGCTACATATTCACAAACTTCCAACAGTCCTATTATGGTATCGAGTACAATAAGTGCAAAGAAGTCAACGCTCACTAATTCTAATACAACAAAAACTACAACCACAGATGCGCCCTTGTCGGAAAGTTCTTCTTTAACATCACCAAATTCATATACATCGATTTTCACAAATAAAGGAGGTGCACCGACGTCAAAGAAGACAACAACAACTCAACCTACAACCACAGTTGCATCGACGCCAAAGACCCCTGGTTTAACACCAACTACAACCACGGGTGTCTCTACTCCAAAAGTCATTATGGGTGCATCCATGTCAAATGGTGCAATTACAACTCCAGCTAAGGTGTCCAATAGCACAAGTATATCTCCAACTACAACCACCACAGGTGCATACACGTCAGAAAGTACAACTCCCTCTACAACATCCATCTCTAAGAGTACAACTATAACATCAACTTTAATCACCACAGGTGAATCAACGTCCAAGAGTACATTGTCAACTCCAACTATAACCCCGGGTGAATCAACGTCCGAGACGACAATTTCAACTCCAACTACAACAACCACCAGTGATTCGAAGTCCAAAAGTGCAACCACAACTCCCACTACATCAACTACAGGTGTTTCGAAGTCCAATAGAACGATCTCAACTCCAACTTCAACCACAAACGCATCACCGTTCAATAGCTCAATTAAAACTTCAACTCTATCAATCACAGGTGATTTGACTTCAAATAATATAAACACAAGTCCAACTATGACCACCATGAGAACTTCAATGACCATTATGACAATCACAACTCCAATTACAACCACCAAAGATGATTCAACATCCTCCGAGAGTATAATCATAACTCCTTATACAACAAATACAGGTGTTGCAACGTACAAGAGTTCAATCACAACTCCAACTAAAACCACAAACGCACCACCGTTCAAAAGCACAATAACATCTACAACTACACCAACCACCAAAGGTTCTCCGAGGTCGAAGAGTCCTATTACAGCTCCAACTACATCTACAAGTACCTCACAGTTCAATAGTACAAATACGACTCCAACCACAACCACTGCAGGAGCTTCAACGTCAAAGAGTACTATCATAGCTCCGATTTCATCAACAGGTGCATTAACATTCAAAGGTACAATAACAACTCCGCCTTTAGCAACCAGAGGTGCATCGACGTCCAAAAGTACAAGCACAACCCCTGTTACAACAACCACAGATTTATTGACGTCTAAGAATTCAATTACAAATACAACTACGACAGTTTCTTCCACGTACGAGAGTACAATAGCAACACCAACCACAACCACTATTGACGCTTCGATGTCCAAGAGTACAATAACAACCCCAACGACAACAACCACAAGTGCTTCCACGTCTAAAAGTACAATAACAACTCCAAATACAGCCCCAACAGGTGCTTCCACGTCCAAGAGTACAACTAATACTCCAACTACAATTACCACAGGTGCTTCTACGTCCAAGAGTACAATCACAGTTCGAACTACAATCCCCAAAGGTGTTTCGACGTCAAAGAGTTCGATTGCAACTCCACCCACAACAACCACAGGTGCTTCGACATCCAAGGGTACAATCACAACTCCAACTTCAACATCCACAGGTGCTTTTACGTCAAGGAATGCAAACAAAACCCAATTCAGGACCACAACCAACATGGATGCTTCGATGTCCAAAAGTACATTTACAACACCAACCTCAACTATCACAGGTTCTTCGACGTCCAAGAGTACAATTGCAACACCAACCACAACCAGCATAGATACTTTCAAGTCCAAAAATACAACCACAACTCCAATTACAACCGCAGCAGGTTCTTCGACGTCCAAAAGTACAATTTCAACACCAACCACAACACCCATAGATGCTTTAACGTCCAAAAATACAATCACCACTCCAATTACAACCACAACTAGTGCGTCGACGTCGAAGAGTACAACTACAGCTACAACTACAACCACCAAATATTCTTCGACGTCCGAGAGTACTATTCCAACACCAACTACAACTACCACAGGTCCTTCGACTTCCAAGATTCCAATTAAAACACCAACAACAACCACAATAAATGTTTCGATGTCCGAAAGTACAACTAAAGCTCCAATCACAACCACAACAGGTGTTTCGACGTCCGAGAGTACAATCACAACACCAACCACAACCACAACAGGTTCTTCGACGTCCAAGATTACAATTACAGCTCCAACCACAACAGATGCTTCGACGTCCGAGAGTACAATTACAACTCCAACCACAACCACCACAGGTGTATCGACGTCTGAGAATACAATGACAACACCAACCACAACCACAACAGGTGATTCGACGTCCGTGCGTACAATTACAGCTCAAACCACAACCACCACAGGTGCTTCGACGTCTGAGAAAACAATTACAACACCAACCACAACCTCAACAGGTGATTCGACGTCCAAGAGTACAATTACAACTCCAACCCCAACCACAACAGGTTCTTCGACGTCCGAGAGTACAATAACAACTCCAACCAACACCACAACAGGTGCTTCGACGTCCGAGAGTACAATTACAACTCCAACCACAACCACAACAGGTGCTTCGACGTCCGAGAGTACAATTACAACTCCAACCACAACAGGTTCTTCGACGTCCAAGAGTACAATTACAACTCAAACCACAATCACAACAGGTGCTACGACGTCCGAGAGTATTATTACAACTCCAACCACAAACACAGCAGGTTCTTCGACGTCCAAGAGTACAATTACAACTCCAACCACAACTACAACAGGTGCTTTGATGTCCGACAGTACAATTACAACTCCAACCACAACCACAATAGATGCTTCGACGTCCGAGAGTACAATTACAACTCCAACCACAACCACAACAGGTGCTTCGACGTCTGAGAATACAATGACAACACCAACCACAACCACAACAGTTGATTCGACGTCCAAGAGTACAATTACAACACCAACCCCAACCACAACAGGTTTTTCGACGTCCAAGAGTACAATAACAACTCCAACCAACACCACAACAGGTGATTCGATGTCCGAGAGAACAATTACAACTCCAACCACAATTGCAACAGGTTCTTCAGCGTCCGAGAGTACAATAACAACTCAAACCACAACCACAATAGGTTTTTCAACGTCCGAGAGTACAATTAAATCGCCAACCACAACCACAACAGGTTCTTCAATGACCAAGAGTACAATTACAACTCCAACCACAACCACAACAGGTTCTTCGACGTCCGAAAGTACAATTACAACTCCAACCACAACCACAACAGGTTCTTCAACGTCCGACAGTACAATTACAACTCCAACCACAATCACAATAGATTCTTCGACGTCCGAGAGTACAATTGTAACTCCAACCACAACAACAACAGGTTCTTCGACGTCCAAGAGTACAATTACAACTCCAACCACAATTACCATAGATGCATCGACGTCTAAGAGTACAATTACAACTACAACAACAACCACAGCAGGTTCTTCGACGTCCAAGAGTACAATTACAACTCCAACCACAACCACAGCAGGTTCTTCGACGTCCAAGAGTACAATTACAACTCCAACCACAACCAAAACAGGTTCTTCGACGTCCGAGAGTTCAATTACAACTCCAACCAAAATTGCGATAGGTGCTTCGATGTCTAAGAGTACAATTACAACTCCAACCACAATTACCATGGATGCATCGACGTCTAAAAGTACAATTACAACTCCAACCACAATTACCACAGCAGGTTCTTCGACGTCCAAGAGAACCATTACAGCTCCAACTACATCAACAACAGGTTCTTCGACTTCCAGTGGTACAAATACAACTCCAACCACAACCACAACAGGTGTTTTGACGTCTGAAAGTACAACTTCAACTCCAACCACAATCACAAAAGGTGCTTTGACGTCTGAGAGTACAATTACAACTCCAACCACAACCACAACAGGTTCTTCGACTTCAAAGAGTACAATTAAAACTCCAACCACAACCAAAACAGGTTCTTCGACGTCCAAAAGTACAATTACAACACCAACCACAACCACAACAGGTTCTTCGGTGTCTCAGAGTACAATTACAACTCCAACCACAACCAAAACAGGTTCTTCGACGTCCAAGAGTACAATTACAACTCCAACCACAACCACAACGAGTGCTTCGACGTCCGATATTACAATTACAACTCCAACCACAACCACAACAAGTGCTTCGATGTCTGAGACAACAATAACAACTCCAACCAGAACCACGAAAGGTTATTCGACGTCGGAGAGTACAACAAAAACTCAAACCACAACCACAACAGGTGCTTTGACGTCTGAGAGTACAATTACAACTCCAACCACAACCACAACAGGTTCTTCGACGTCCAAGAGTACAATTACAACTCCAACCACAACCAACATAGGTGCTTCGACGTCCGATCGTACAATTACAACTCCAACCACAACCACAATAGGTTTTTCAACGTCCGATAGTACAATTACATCGCCAACCACAACCACAACAGGTTCTTCAATGACCAAGGGTACAATTACAACTACAACCACAACAGGCTCTTCGACGTCCGAAAGTACAATTACAACTCCAACCACAACCACAACAGGTTCTTCGACGTCCGACAGTACAATTACAACTCTAACCGCAATCACAATAGATGCTTCGACATCCGAGAATACAATTAAAGCTCCAACCACAACAACAACAGGTTCTTCGACGTCCGACAGTACAATTACAACTCCAACCGTAATCACAATAGATGCTTCGACGTCCGAGAATACAATTAAAGCTCCAACCACAACAACAACAGGTTCTTCGACGTCCAAGAGTACAATTACAACTCCAACCACAATTACGATAGGTGCTTCGATGTCTAAGAGTACAATTACAACTCCAAGCACAATTACCATAGATGCATCGACGTCTAAGAGTACAATTACAACTCCAAAAACAACCACAGCAGGTTCTTCGACGTCCAAGAGTACAATTACAACTCCAACCACAATCACAACAGGTTCTTCGACGTCCAAGAGAACAATTAAAGCTCCAACCACAACAACAACAGGTTCTTCGACTTCCGGGGGTACAAATACAACTCAAACCATAACCACAACAGGTGTTTTGACGTCTGAGAGTACAACTTCAACTCCAACCACAATCACAACAGGTTCTTCGACGTCCAAGAGAACAATTAAAGCTCCAACCACAACAACAACAGGTTCTTCGACTTCCGGGGGTACAAATACAACTCAAACCATAACCACAACAGGTGTTTTGACGTCTGAGAGTACAACTTCAACTCCAACCACAATCACAACAGGTTCTTCGACGTCCAAGAGAACAATTAAAGCTCCAACCACAACAACAACAGGTTCTTCGACTTCCAGGGGTACAATTACAACTCCAACCACAACCACAACAGGTGTTTTGACGTCTGAGAGTACAATTACAACTCCAACCACAACCACAATAGGTTTTTCAACTTCCGAGAGTACAATTACATCGCCCACCACAATCACAACAGGTTCTTCAATGACCAAGAGTACAATTACAACCACAACCACAACAGGCTCATCGACGTCCGAAAGTACAATTACAACTCCAACGACAACCACAACAGGTTCTTCGGCGTCCGACAGTACAATTACAACTCCAACCGCAATCATAATAGATGCTTCGACGTCCGAGAGTACAATTACAGCTCCAACCACAACAACAACAGGTTCTTCGACGTCCAAGAGTACAATTACAACTCCAACCACAATTACCATAGATGCATTGACGTCTAAGAGTACAATTACAACTCCAACCACAACCACAACAGGATCTTCGACGTCCGAGAGTTCAATAACAACTCCAACCACAATTACGATAGGTGCTTCGATGTCAAAGAGTACAATTACAACTCCAACCACAATTACCATAGATGCATCGACGTCCAAGAGTACAATTACAACTCCAACCACAATCACAACCGGCTCTTCGACGTCCAAGAGAACAATTACAGCTCCAACCACAACAACAACAGGTTCTTCGACTTCCGGGGGTACAAATACAATTCCAACCATAACCACAACAGGCGCTTTGACGTCTGAGAGTAAAATTACAACTCCAACCACAACCACAACAGGTTCTTCGACTTCAAAGAGTACAATTACAACTCCAACCACAACAAAAACAGGTTCTTCGACGTCCAAGAGTACAATTACAACTCCAACCACAATTACCATAGATGCATCGACGTCCAAAAGTACAATTACAACTACAACAACAACCACAGCAGGTTCTCCGACGTCCAAGAGTACAATTACAACTCCAACCACAACCAAAACAAGTTCTTCGACGTCCGATAGTTCAATTACAACTCCAACCACAATTGCGATAGGTGCTTCGATGTCTAAGAGTACAATTACAACTCCAACCACAATTACCATAGATGCATCGACGTCTAAGAGTACAATTACAACTCCAACAACAACCACAGCAGGTTCTTCGACGTCCAAGAGAACCATTACAGCTCCAACTACATCAACAACAGGTTCTTCGACTTCCAGGGGTACAAATACAACTCCAACCACAACCACAACAGGTGTTTTGACGTCTGAGAGTACAACTTTAACTCCAACCACAATCACAACAGGTGCTTTGTCGTCTGAGAGTACAATTACAACTCCAACCACAACCACAACAGGTTCTTCAACTTCAAAGAGTACAATTACAACTCCAACCACAACCAAAACAGGTTCTTTGACGTCCAAGAGTACAATTACAACACCAACCACAACCACAACAGGTTCTTCGGTGTCTGAGAGTACAATTACAACTCCAACCACAACCACAACAGGTTCTTCGACGTCCAAGGGTAAAATTACAACACCAACCACAACCACAACAGGTTCTTCGGTGTCTGAGAGTACAATAACAACTCCAACCACAACCACAACAGGTGCTTCGACTTCAAAGAGTACAATTACAACTCCAACCACAACCACAATAGGTTTTTCAACGTCCGATAGTACAATTACATCGCCGACCACAATCACAACAGGTTCTTCAATGACCAAGAGTACAATTACAACTACAACCACAACAGGCTCTTCGACGTCCGAAAGTACAATTACAACTCTAACCACAACCACAACAGGTTCTTCGACGTCTAAGAGTACAATTACAACTCCAACCACAATTACCATAGATGCATCGACGTCTAAGAGTACAATTACAACTCCAACCACAACCACAACAGGTTCTTCGACGTCCGAGAGTTCAATTACAACTCCAACCACAATTACGATGGGTGCTTCGATGTCTAAGAGTACAATTACAACTCCAACCACAATTACCATAGATGCATCGACGTCTAAGAGTACAATTACAACTCCAAAAACAACCACAGCAGGTTCTTCGACGTCCAAGAGTACAATTACAACTCCAACCACAATCACAACCGGTTCTTCGACGTCCAAGAGAACAATTACAGCTCCAACCACAACAACAACAGGTGAATTGACTTCCGGGGGCACAAATACAACTCCTACCACAACCAGAACAGGTGCTTTGACGTCTGAGAGTACAATTACAACTCCGACCACAAACACAACAGGTTCTTTGATGTCTGAGAGTACAGTTACAACTTCAACCACAACCACAACAGGTTCTTCGACTTCAAAGAGTACAATTACAACTCCAACCACAACCAAAACAGGTTCTTCGACGTCCAAGAGTACAATTACAACACCAACCACAACCACAACAGGTTCTTCGGTTTCTGAGAGTACAATTACAACTCCAACCACAACCACAACAGGTTCTTTGACGTCCAAGAATACAATTACAACTCCAACCACAACAACAACAGGTTCTTCGACGTCCAAGAGGACAATTACAACTCCAACCACAATAACCATAGATGAATCGATATCTAAGAGTACAATTACAACTACAACAACAACCACAGCAGGTTCTTCGACGTCCAAGAGTACAATTACAACTCCAACCACAACAAAAACAGGTTCTTCGACGTCCGAGAGTTCAATTACAACTCCAACCACAATTGCGATAGGTGCTTCGATGTCTAAGAGTACAATTACAACTCCAACCACAATTACCATAGATGCATCGACGTCTAAGAGTACAATTACAACTCCAACCACAATTACCATAGATGCATCGACGTCTAAGAGTACAATTACAACTCCAACCACAACCACAACAGGTTCTTCGACGTCCGAGAGTTCAATTACAACTCCAACCACAATTACGATAGGTGCTTCGATGTCTAAGAGTACAATTACAACTCCAACCACAATAACCATAGATGCATCGACGTCTAAGAGTACGATTACAACTCCAACAACAACCACAGCAGGTTCTTTGACGTCCAAGAGTACAATTACAACTCCAACCACAATCACAACCGGTTCTTCGACGTCCAAGAGAACAATTACAGCTCCAACCACAACAACAACAGGTGATTCGACTTCCGGGGGCATAAATACAACTCCAACCACAACCACAACAGGTGTTTTGACGTCTGAGAGTACAACTTCAACTCCAATCACAATCACAACAGGTGCTTTGACGTCTGAGAGTACAATTACAACTCCGACCACATACACAACAGGTTCTTTGATGTCTGAGAGTACAGTAACAACTCCAACCACAACCACAACAGGTTCTTCGACTTCAAAGAGTACAATTACAACTCCAACCACAACCAAAACAGGTTCTTCGACGTCCAAGAGTACAATTACAACACCAACCACAACCACAACAGGTTCTTCGGTGTCTGAGAGTACAATTACAACTCCAACCACAACCACAACAGGTTCTTTGACGTCCAAGAGTACAATTACAACTCCAACCACAACAACAACAGGTTCTTCGACGTCCAAGAGTACAATTACAACTCCAACCACAATTACCATAGATGCATCGATATCTAGGAGTACAATTACAACTACAACAACAACCACAGCAGGTTCTTCGACGTCCAAGAGTACAATTACAACTCCAACCACAACCAAAACAGGTTCTTCGACGTCCAAGAGTTCAATTACAACTCCAACCACAATTGCCATAGATGCATCGATATCTAGGAGTACAATTACAACTCCAACCACAACAACAACAGGTTCTTCGACGTCCAAGAGTACAATTACAACTCCAACCACAATTACCATAGATGCATCGATATCTAGGAGTACAATTACAACTCCAACCACAACCACAACAGGTTCTTCGACGTCCAAGAGTACAATTACAACTCCAACCACAACCACAACAGGTTCTTCGACGTCCGAGAGTTCAATTACAACTCCAACCAAAATTGCGATAGGTGCTTCGATGTCTAAGAGTACAATTACAACTCCAACCACAATTACCATAGATGCATCGACGTCTAAGAGTACAATTACTACTCCAACAACATCCACAGCAGGTTCTTCGACGTCCAAGAGAACCATTACAGCTCCAACTACATCAACAACAGGTTCTTCGACTTCCAGGGGTACAAATACAACTCCAACCACAACCACAACAGGTGTTTTGACGTCCGAGAGTACAACTTCAACTCCAACCACAATCACAACAGGTGCTTTGACGTCTGAGAGTACAATTACAACTCCAACCACAACCACAACAGGTTCTTCGACTTCAAAGAGTACAATTACAACTCCAACCACAGCCACAACAGGTGATACGACGTCCAAGAGTACAATTACAACTCCAACCACAACCAAAACAGGTTCTTCGACGTCCAAGAGTACAATTACAACACCAACCACAACCACAACAGGTTCTTCGGTGTCTGAGAGTACAATTACAATTCCAACCACAACCACAACAGGTGATTCGACGTCCAAGAGTACAATTACAACTCCAACCACAACCACAACAGGTGCTTCGACGTCCGATAATACAATTACAACTCCAACCACAACCACAATAGGTTTTTCAACGTCCGAGAGTACAATTACGTCGCCGACCACAATCACAACAGGTTCTTCAATGACCAAGAGTACAATTACAACTACAACCACAACAGGGTCTTCGACGTCCGAAAGTACAATTACAACTCCAACCACAACCACAACAGGTTCTTCGACGTCCGACAGTACAATTACAACTCCAACCGCAATCACAATAGATGCTTCGACGTCCGAGAGTACAATTACAGCTCCAACCACAACAACAACAGGTTCAACGACGTCTAAGAGTACAATTACAACCCCAACCACAATTACCATAGATGCATCGACGTCTAAGAGTACAATTACAACTCCAACCACAACCACAACAGGTTCTTCGACGTCCGAGAGTTCAATTACAACTCCAACCATAACCACCACAGGTGCTTCGACGTCTGAGAGTACAATTACAACTCCAACCACAACCACAACAGGTTCTTCGACGTCCGAGAGTTCAATTACAACTCCAACCACAACCACAACAGGTTCTTCGACGTCCGAGAGTTCAATTACAACTCCAACCACAATTACGATAGGTGCTTCGATGTCTAAGAGTACAATTACAACTCCAACCACAATTACCATAGATGCATCGACGTCTAAGAGTACAATTACAACTCCAACCACAATCACAACCGGTTCTTCGACGTCCAAGAGAACAATTACAGCTTCAACCACAACAACAACAGGTGATTCGACTTCCGGGGGTACAAATACAACTCCAACCATAACCACAACAGGTGTTTTGACGTCTGAGAGTACAACTTCAACTCCAACCACAACCACAACCGGGTCTTCGACTTCAAAGAGTACAATTACAACTCCAACCACAACCAAAACAGGTTCTTCGACGTCCAAGAGTACAATTACAACACCAACCACAACCACAACAGCTTCTTCGGTGTCTGAGAGTACAATTACAACTCCAACCACAACCACAACAGGTTCTTTGACGTCAAAGAGTACAATTACAACTCCAAGAACAACCACAACAGGTGCTTCGACGTCCGATAGTAAAATTACAACTCAAACCACAACCACAATAGGTTTTTCAACGTCCGAGAGTACAATTACATCGCCAACCACAATCACAACAGGTTCTTCGATGACCAAGAGTACAATTACAACTCCAACCACAACCACAATAGGTTCTTTGACGTCCGAGAGTACAATTACAACTCCAACAACAACCACAAAAGGTTCTTCGACGTCCAAGAGTACAATTACAACTCCAACCACAACAGGCTCTTCGACGTCCGAAAGTACAATTACAACTCCAACCACAACCACAACAGGTTCTTCGACGTCCGACAGTACAATAACAACTCCACCCGCAATCACAATAGATGCTATGACGTCCGAGAGTACAATTACAGCTCCAATTACAACAACAACAGGTTCTTTGACGTCCAAGAGTACAATTACAACTCCAACCACAATTACCATAGATGCATCGACGTCTAAGAGTACAATTACAACTCCAACAACAACCACAGCAGGTTCTTCGACGTCCAAGAGTACAATTACAACTCCAACCACAACCACAACAGGTTCTTCGACGTCCGAGAGTTCAATTACAACTCCAACCACAATTACAATAGGTGCTTCGATGTCTGAGAGTACAATTACAACTCCAACCACAATTACAGCAGGTGCTTCGATGATCAAGAACACAATTAAAATTCAAACCCCAACCACCATAGATGCTTCAACGTCCCAGAGTCCAACTACAACTCCAATTACAACCACCAAAGGTGATTCGACGTCCAAGAGAACAATTACAGTTCCAACCACAACAACAACAGGTTCTTTGACGTTCGGGGGTACAATTACAACTTCAACCACAACCATAACCGGTTCTTCGACGTCCAACAGAACAATTACAGCTCCAACCACAACCACAACTGGTTTTTCGACGTCCGGGGGCACAAATACAACTCCAACCACAAACACAACAGGTGTTTTGACCTCTGAGAGTACAACTTCAACTCCAACCACAATCAAAACAGGTGCTTTGACGTCTGAGAGTAGAATTACAACTCAAACCACAACCACAACAGGTGCTTCGACTTCAAAGAGTACAATTACATTTCCAACCACAACCACAACAGGTTCTTCGACGTCCAAGAGTAAAATTACAACACCAACCACAACCACAACAGGTTCTTCGGTGTCTGAGAGTACAATAACAACTCCAACCACAACCACAACAAGTGCTTCGACTTCAAAGAGTACAATTACAACTCTAACCACAACCACAACAGGTTCTTCGACGTCCAAGAGTAAAATTACAACACCAACCACAACCACAACAGGTTCTTCGGTGTCTGAGAGTACAATTACAACTCCAACCACAACCACAACAGGTTCTTCGACGTCCAAGATTACAATTACAACTCCAACCACAACCACAACAAGTGCTTCGATGTCTGAAACAACAATAACAACTCCAACTACAACCAGAACAGGATCTTCGACGTCCGAGAGTACTATTACAACTCCAACCACAACCACCAAAGGTTATTCGACGTCGGAGAGAACAACAAAAACTCAAACCACAACCACAACAGGTGCTTTGACGTCTGAGAGTACAATTACAACTCCAACCACAACCACAACAGGTTCTCCGACGTCCAAGAGTACAATTACAACTCCAACCACAACCAACAGAGGTGCTTCGATGTCCGATCGTACAATTACAACTCCAACCACAACCACAATAGGTTTTTCAACGTCCGAGAGTACAATTACATCGCCAACCACAACTACAACAGGTTCTTCAATGACCAAGAGTACAATTACAACTCCAATCACAACCACAACAGGTTCTTCGACGTCCGAAAGTACAATTACAACTCCAACCACAACCACAACAGGTTCTTTGACGTCCGACAGTACAATTACAACTCCAACCACAATCACAATAGATGCTTCGACGTCCGAGAGTACAATTACAACTCCAACCACAACAACAACAGGTTCTTCGACTTCCGGGGGTACAAATACAACTCAAACCATAACCACAACAGGTGTTTTGACGTCTGAGAGTACAACTTCAACTCCAACCACAATCACACCAGGTGCTTTGACGTCTGAGAGTACAATTACAACTCCAATCACAACCACAATAGGTTTTTCAACGTCCGAGAGTACAATTGCATCGCCGACCACAATCACAACAGGTTCTTCAATGACCAAGAGTACAATTAAAACTACAACCACAACAGGCTCTTCGACGTCCGAAAGTACAATTACAACTCCAACCACAACCACAACAGGTTCTTCGACGTCCGACAGTACAATTACAACTCCAACCGCAATCACAATAGATGCTTCGACGTCCGGGAGTACAATTACAGCTCCAATTACAACAACAACAGGTTCTTCGACGTCCAAGAGTACAATTACATCTCCAACCACAATTACCATCAATGCATCGACGTCTAAGAGTACAATTACAACTCCAACCACAACCACAACAGGTTCTTCGACGTCCGAGAGTTCAATTACAACTCCAACCACAATTACGATAGGTGCTTCGATGTCTAAGAGTACAATTACAACTCCAACCACAATTACCATAGATGCTTCGACGTCTAAGAGTACAATTACAACTCCAACAACAACCACAGCAGGTTCTTCGACGTCCAAGAGTACAATTACAACTCCATCCACAATCACAACCGGTTCTTCGACGTCCAAGAGAACAATTACAGCTCCAACAACAACAACAACAGGTTCTTCGACTTCCGGGGGTACAAATACAACTCCAACCATAACCACAACAGGTGTTTTGACGTCTGAGAGTACAACTTCAACTCCAACCACAGTCACAACAGGTGCTTTGACGTCTGAGAGTACAATTACAACTCCAACCACAATCACAACAGGTTCTTCGACTTCAAAGAGTACAATTACAACTCCAACCACAACCAAAACAGGTTCTTCGACGTCCAAGAGTACAATTACAACACCAACCACAACCACAACAGGTTCTTCGGTGTCTGAAAGTACAATTACAACTCTAATCACAACCACAACAGGTCCTTCGACGTCCGAGAGTGCAATTACAACTCCAACCACAACCACAACAGGTTCTTCAACGTCCAAGGTTACAATTACAACTCCAACCACAATTACCATAGGTGCTTCAACGTCTGAGAGTACATTTAAAACTCCAACAACAACCACAACAGGTTCTTCGACGTCCGAGAGTACAATTACAACTCCAACCACAACCACAACAGGTTCTTCGACGTCCGACAGTACAATTACAACTCCAACCGCAATCACATAGATGCTTCGATGTCTGAGGTACAATTACAACTCCAACCACAATCACAACAGGTTCTTCGATGTCTGAGAGTACAATAACAAGCCAACCACAACCACAACAGGTGTCCGACGTCCGAGAGTACAATTTCAGCCAACCGCAACAACAACAGGTGATACGACGTCTGAGAGTACATTTAAAACTCCAACAACAACCACAACAGGTTCTTCGACGTCCGAGAGTACAATTACAACTCCAACCACAACCACAACAGGTTCTTCGACGTCCGAGAGTACAATTACAACTCCAACCACAATCACAACGGGTTATTCGACGTCCGAGAGTGCAATTACAACTCCAACCACAACCACAAAAGGTTCTTCAACGTCCAAGGTTACAATAACAACTCCAACCACAATTACCATAGGTGCTTCAACGTCTGAGAGTACATTTAAAACTCCAACAACAACCACAACAGGTTCTTCGACGTCCGAGAGTACAATTACAACTCCAACCAAAACCACAACAGGTTCTTCGACGTCCGAGAGTACAATTACAACTCCAACAACAATTACCATAGGTTCTTCGATGTCTGAGAGTACAATAACAACTCCAACCACAACCACAACGGGTGCTCCGACGTCCGAGAGTACAATTTCAACTCCAACCACAACAACAACAGGTGATACGACGTCCGAGAGTACAATTACAACTCCAACCACAGCCACAACAGGTGCTTCGACGTCCGAGAGTACAATTACAACTCCAACCACAACAGCAACAGGTGATTCGACGTCCGAGAGTACAATAACAACTCCAACCACAATCACAACGGGTTATTCGGTGTCTGAGATTATAATAACAACTCCAACCACAACCACAACAGGTGATTCGACGTCCGATAGTACAACAATAACCCCAACCAAAAACACATCAGGTGCTTCGACGTCTGAAAGTACAATTACAACTCCAACCACAACCACAACGGGTTCTTCGACGTCCAAGAGTACAATTACAACTCCAACCGCAACCACAACAGGTGCTTCGACGTCTGAGGGTACAATTACAACTCCAACCACAATTGCCATAGATGTTTCGACGTCTGAGAGTAGAAATACAACTTCAACAACAACCACAACAGGTGGTTCGACGTCTGAGAGTTCAAATACAACTCCAACCACAACCACAACCACAACAGATGCTTCGACGTCCCAGAATACAATAACAACTCCAACCACAACCACCACAGATGCTTCGACGTCCGAGAGTACAATCACAACTCGAACCACAACCACAACAGGTGCTTCGACGTCCAAGAGTACAATTTCAACTCGAACCGCAACCACTACAGGTACTTCGACGTCTGGGAATACAATTATTATTCCAACCACAACCACTATTAATGCTCCGACGTCCCAGAGTACAATCACAACTCCAACCACAACCACCGCAAGTGCTTCGACGTCCAAAATTACAACTACAACACTTACCACAACCACCATTAATGCTTCGACGTCCGAGAGCACAAATACAACTCCAACCACAACCACTATAGATGCTTCGACGTCCAAAAGTACAATTACATCTCCAATTACAACCACCAAAGATGATTTGACACCCAAGAGTACAATTACAACTCCAACCACAACCTTCATTAATGCTTCGACGTCCGAGAGCACAAATACAACTCCAACCACAACCACCATTAATGCTTCGACGTCTGAGAGTACAAATACAACACCAACCACAACCACCAAAGATGCTTCGACGTCCACAAGTACAACCACAACCACAAAAGGTGATTCGACGTCGGAGAGCACAAATACAACTCAAACCACAAGCATCATTAATGTTTCGACGTCCACAAGTACAATTACAACTCCAAGTACAACCACCAAAGGTGATTCGACGTCCGAGAGTACAATTACGACACCAACCACAACCACCATTAATGCTTCGACGTCCGAGATAACAATTACAACTCCAACCACAACCGCCATAGATGCTTCGACGTCCACAAGTACAATTACAACTCCAATTACAACCAACAAAGGTGATTCGACGTTCGAGAGTACAATTACAACACCAACCACAACCACAATTAATGCGTCGACGTCCGAGAGCACAATTACAGCTCCACCCACAACCACCATAGATGTTTCGACGTCCAAAAGTACAATCACAACTCCAATTACAACCACCAAAGGTGATTCGACGTCCAAGATTACATTCACATCACCAACTACAACCACCAAAGATGATTCGACCACCAATAATGCTTTGACGTCCGAGAGTACAATTACAACCACCAAAGATGATTCGACGTCGGAGAGCACAAATACAAGTCCAACCACAACCACCATTAATGCTTCGACTTCAACAAATACAATCTCAACTCCGACTACAACAACCACAGGTGATTCGACCTCCAAGGATACAATCACAATCCCTACTTCGACAACCACAGGTCCTTCAAAGTCTCAGCATCCAATTACAACTCCAACTAAAACCACCACAGGTGCTTCAACGTCCAAGAGTACAAGCAAAACCAAATCTTCAACTACAACCACCGTAGATGATTCGACGTCCAAGAGTTCAATTTCAACTCCAACTACCATCATAGATGCTTCGATGTCCAAGAGTACAATTACAACTCCACTTACAACCACCAGGGGTGCTAACAACTCTAAGAGTACAACTACAGCTCCAGCCACAACCACCACAGGTGCTTCGATGTCCCAGAGTACCATTACAACTCCACTTACAACCACCAAAGGTGGTAGCACCTCTACGAGTACAATTACAACTCCACTTACAACTACCACAGGTGCTTCGACGTCCGATAGTACTTTTACAACATCAACGACAACCACCACAGGTGCTAACACCTCTACGAGTACTCTAACCACAACCTTCACAGGTGCCTCGACGTCCAGAAGTACAATTGCAGCTCCATATACAACAACCATGGATGCTTCCGCGTCAAAGATTACAATTACAACTCCAACTACAACAAGCACAGAAACATTGACGTATAAGAGTACATATACAACTCCAACTTCAACCACCGAAGGTATTTCGATGGCTAAGATTTCAATTACAACTCTACCTAAAACAACAACAACAATGGGGATTTTGACTGAAAATAGTCCAATTACAACTTCATCTACGACAACCACAGGTTCATCAGAATCCAAGAGGACAACAAGCACTCTTACAACAACAACAGCATCAGCGGGTACTTTGACTGAAAATACTACAATTACAACTCCATCCACGACAGCCATTGGTGCATCAAAGACCAAAAGTACAATTCTAATTCCAATTTCAACAGCGACAGGTGTATCGACATCCAAAAATACAATACTAACTCCAACTACAACAACCATAGGTGCATCGACTGAAAAAAATAGAATAACAACTCAAACCACAACCACAGATGTATCAACGTCAAAAGGTACAACTCCAACTACACCCACAGCTGCTACTACCGATGCATCAATATCCAATGGTTATTTTACCAAATCTACCTTAACATCAAATACATCCACAACAAAGAGTTCTACTTTACCACCAAATACTGTAACAGATGGATCGCCTTCAAATAGTGCGAATACAATACAAACTACAACGACAAATGCATATATGTCCAAAAGTACAAATACAACACAAAATACAACTACAGATTCATTGACGTCCAATAGTTATGTTTCAACACCAACTTCAGCCACTGATGGGTCGACGTCCAACAGTAATGTTTCAACACCAACTTCAAAAACAGAAACATCTACGATGATATTCTTTTCACCAACCACTTTAACCACAGATGCATCAACTACAAAGAGTTCTGTCACAACACAATCTTTAAGCACATTTGCATCGACTTTAAAGAGCTCCATAACATTACCAACTTCAAAGACAGATGCATCGACGTCAAAGAGTTCCATTACGTCATTCACAATCACAGATACAACGACATCTAAGACTTCCATTAAAACACCATTTTCAACCACAGATGCATCGACATCGAAGAGTTTCATTTCAACACCAACTTTAACCACAGATGCATCGACATCAAAAAAATATATTTCAACACCTACTTCAACCACAGATGCATCAACTTCAAAAGGTTTTATTACAGCACAACACTCAACCACAGATGCATCGACAGTCAACAGTCTTACTACCATACCAACTTCAAGTACAAACTCATCGACGTTGAGCACTCATACTTCAACATCAGGTTCAACTACGGATTCTTCATCTACTTCAATTAGTTCTAATACAAAACAAACTACGGCTCAAGGTTTATTGACAACCATGATTTCTACCATTATACCAACAACAGCTAGTGATGCATCGGCGTCGACCACTTCTACTTCAATGCCAACTTCAATGTCTAGCGGTGTTTCTAAAACTACAACATTAGATCCGACGACGACAAACAGTGCTGTTCCCACACCGACTAAAACTACAAATTTATCAACGCCCAGTAGTTTTAATACAACGCAACTTGTTTCAACTGTAGATCCATCGACGCCCAAGAGTGTCAACACTACAACTTCTACTTTTGCATCGACATCACAGACTGAAATTTCTACTACTTCATACAGAGGAACAAATTCGACATCTCAAATTTCAACAACTTTTAAAACTAACTTAACGACAGCTGCTGCAGCTGCATCATCAAGTTTGGAAGCTAAAGCTGATCTTTATTTCATTTTATTTGTTGTATTTGCGACCCTTTCAGCAGTATTGATTATTGGTATTGTGGTGAGGTTGTGCCTCAAGGCGTGTAGGTCGAAGCCTCCCGTTGTAAACCACATGTAAGTATATTCTAAGTTAAAGTTTTGATATGTTTTATGCTTAACCCTTAGAATGCTTGGTAATTTTCTTAAAATAGATTTTTGTGACGTCTGCTTTCCAAAACCTTAGATATCTCATTAGTTTTGTTGAGGAAAGATACTCAGAGTTGCAAACAGGTTTGATCACAGGCCAGCGGCCAATTTACTTCGCATAAGCATGAAGTCGTTCCAAGCACTACAATATACTATTATAGGCCAACTACTAATATTTCTTAATTGAAATCTTCGCCGAAATATGTGGGTCTTTTCTTTTCATTGATGTCTTGTACTATGTAATTCTGTATGATATGTAATTTTTTTTTTTCTGCTATTCCCTTATTGGTAAAATGTATTGTTCATACTCTCCAGAAACTGGAGGAAATAAGGTTAAATAAATAACAAAATTAGATTGAAAAAGAAATGTTCTTTAAGGAAACATGCGCACAATCCACCATTTTAAAATTCATTATTTCGTCAGATTGATTGGGTTGTTCGCAATATACATCAATAAACACGGGTTGGAACAGAAACTGTTTGGTCCAGTGCGACCAGTTCCGGTCACGACCGATGTATATCGAGAACGACCGAAGTGATCCAACGAATGTATGTTTCAAAATGGCTGATTATGGGCATTCTAGCTTATTCAGTTGACTTACAAAGAACGTTTTGCCTGGTTCAAATTGAAAGCAACAGCAAGTGGCTTTAAAAAGTATTAGCTTTTATATATTCTTTCTTCAAAGCGTAAAAACCAAATGTGAAAAAAGTCGAAATAGTTCATTACGTATATTTTTGTTTTGTATGTGGTTTAACGCTGTAACAACAGTTTATCAGATATATCAATTTATTCTATTGTCGTAGAGATTTTTTTTATCTTATCATTGAGACCGGGAGTACATGTACTTTGGTTGATGTTACGACTTTCCTTTGGTAATTTGAGAATGATAACTAGATAGAACGAGTTTAAAGTCGTATTTCGTGATTAAGGAATAACTGGTATATCATAAAATGCAGAATAAAAATCTGTTTACAATAGAAAAAAGGTATACATTTTTGTTTAAAAAGAAAAATCGAATGAATCACCAACTAACAAAATCTTCTGAAATTATCATTACAGGAACATTCAACCAAGATGGCTGGATCGTAACGGTAAGCCGAGATTTAGACGTGACGTCATTGGTATTGACGTCACTACAATCTCCGAAGTGCTGCCCCCTATAACAGGCTTCAAAGACACGGCCCCAATATGGCCGCCAGCAGAGACACCTCCGCCCGTGTTCCAAAGTTTGAATCTTGGTCGAACAGATATGCGACCTACCCATCATGTTAACGGCTTACCGAAACACATGAAACAAAGTAAGTTACCACAAGAAATGGTGTAAGTTAACGCATGAATAACTTTAGCTACCACATAAATGAAAAAGACCCCATGAAATAATGTAAGGTATTGCCTGAAAAAAATAAGATAACAATGATACAGTGTATTTAGCAGCATAAAGAAAGTCTAATTGTCCGCATTAACAATGCAACTCACTGCATGAAACAATATAAAAAAAACTCATGTTACAATGTTAATGACTGTTAAGATATTGTAAAAGACTGCATTAGACAATGTAAGTTCTGCATGAAATTATGTACATACGCAAAGAAAATACAAATTAAAACAACAAATTAACTAAATACTAATGAATCAAATGTAAAGTAATTATTAATAGGATGTATCGATAACTTAGCATATGCAAAAGACCTTCATCCTCTTCAAGATTTTTTATGAATTAACAAATTATTAAAAAAGAATGCATTCAATAAATAAATAATTACTTAACATTTGATTCATTACTATTCATTTAATTTGTTGTTTTAATTTGTATTTTCTTTGTTCTAACTAAAATACAATATTTGTTTTGTTAGTTTATACGATGATTAGATATCAAGCGATATGCTGCTAATATGTACGTATAATCTTGTGTAATTGTCTTGTTTTCAACTTATCCTGTCAATAGTGTCATTTTGGGACCGATAACTAGGTGCCGTATAACATTTGTGATATCCGGCACTAACCATATAATACATGCACGCGACTAATCATGACGTCATAAGAACGATATGACGTCATGTTTACATCATTCTCTACTTATTTTTTCCGTTTTTTTCGTGTTTTATTTACATTTTGTTTTTAAAAAGTATACATAAAGGTAAAAGGATAAATAGAATAGATGATTGGTGTCTTTGAATAGGAAAAGTTATCGGGCTCGGCATCGGAATATTATCCGTTTCGCCTTCGGCTCACCGGATAATATTCCTAAGCCTTGCCCGATAACATTTCCGATTCACGACACCAACCATCTATTCTCTATATATCCACATGTCTAATATATATTTCTGTTTATTTCCTTTCAGTGATGAGGAACAAAGTTTATCCGTCAGGTATGTAGCATTAATTATTTCAAACGCTTTTCCACATTAGGCGTTGACAGTCAACGTTTTGTGTCCGAAAACAGATATGCATATTCAATTCGTTTGCTTTCCTTTTAAGGTCGGGTGTACCCATAAAAAAGCGGGACTGTTACATGTTTTCATGGACTGTTTTCGACGCCCTTATTTGATCGATGGTTTTAGAAACACATTTCAGGATTACTGAATGTTTAGTGGAAAGTTTAGTGTGTTATTAAGGCAAAATGGTATAAAAGAAACTGGTGCATGCTAAACTTTTCTATTCTCTATTTCTTTTTCTTTTTTCATTTTATGGTCAACTTAATCCGCCATTTTCAAACAAATTCTTCTGTCGGATTACTTCGTTCGCTCTCGGTATGAATCGGTCGGGTCCGGAACTATTCGGTGTCAAGCGAATAGTTCCGGCGCAGACCGATGTTTACCGAGAACGACCGAAGAAATCCGACAAAACAAAGTTCAAAATGGCGTATAATCGGTTTCCTACCTTAATTTGTTATTTGGGACTCGGTTCGATTTTGCAAGACAGAATTGACAGATGGTTTGTGTCTTATCTTTCAGAATTCGTGTAGCCAACTGCATTCACAGTAGTGTAGGAGAGACAGGCGTTCTGGCAGCCAAACATGGCACTTATCCATTTGGCTTGTCTACTGGTTAACCATTTAACCATTCCGACTTCCGTGTCGTCAGCTATTGAGCGAACGAGACAAGCATCCGGTCTGACGGTCAATATGACAGGTAGCGCCAGTCAACAATTTAGTTAGCCAGTCTGCAGACAGCAAACCGACCAACGAGATAGCAGACGCGTCAGCGAATAGCCAATCGAAGACTTAGTTAGTCGGTCTGTATATGGCACACCTACTAAAAAGACATTAGACACTTTCATTTAGCCGCATGTTAGCAAGTAAGCCACCGATCTACAGGTGGCAAGAGCAGACAAATTAGTCGCACACTATAGATACATATTGTACTCAAAAGGTATTAGATTCTTGTAGGCACACCTACCAATTGGGGCTTTTCGGTTTTCAAAGAACTTCTTTCTGGAAGGCTTCACGGTCCTGAAAATGCTTCTACAACAGACCAACAACAGCTAGACGACAACAAAGCAAACCAGTCTGCTGAGCTTGAATTTGGACAAGCTAGCGTACCAGACAACAACTAAGCAGTCAGCCAACAGATTAACTAGCCAACAAATAAGAACCAATGCTGCCAATTACATTGCCAGGGTTTTTGCAGCTTCGATTCGATAGACAATGTGCAATGTCGGTGGCACTGAAAAAACAAACACTTGTTGCATGGGATTTTAAAGGACCAAGACATTTTATTGCATGAAATATTTTGTTGTCTATTTATTTGATAGATGAATGAATGAATGAATGAATGAATGAATGAACGAACGAACGAACGAACGAACGAACGAACGAACGAACGAACGAACGAACGAACGAACGAACGAACGAACGAACGAACGAACGAACGAACGAACGAACGAACGAACGAACGAACGAACGAACGAACGAACGAACGAACGAACGAACGAACGAACGAACGAATGAATGAATGAATGAATGAATTTATTGATAACCTTTTCATGTGATGAAAGGTGAATTAGAGAATAAAGGAATTGCTTTTCCTTTTTAATGTATTGTTATTGATTGAAATTAATTAGTAAAAATTGAAATAAAAGAAATATGTTCAATCATTTTTTAAAAGCCGAAACCGAAACTAGTAAATTTTAGATTTTTAAAGTAAAATGTCCAATAGTTGAATAAAATTTGATTCGTGGACAATTTCTAATCTTGGTGCATTATCATGCATCCAGATTAACTTACATATAGTGTGCTTTGTTGTTTCAGTTTGTTGCACGAATCTTGGAAGAAAATATTTCTGTGGTCCTTTAACAAAACCTGGATGGGGGTATAGGATTCATTGTGTTTATGAAGAAAATATGGACATGTATTTCATGAACGAGAAGTTACCGTTTAGTTAAAACCCACGTCAATAGATTATCCATATATGGAATTATTTGTTAAACTGCGACTAAATGACATCTGCTTAAAAAAGAAATTGATACATATCTATTCATTTCGTTTATTTCTGTACAGTTTTTAATTTGCCAAAACATTTACCATGCGACAAACTGGGCCTTTAAAAAAGCTCCCATGTTGAAAGCGTTCACAGACCGCATTTCAAATCAAATACGAAATTGAAAGTTATCCATTGAGACAGAAACGCAATGGATTGTGCTTTTTTGAAACAGAAACACATTTTCCCCATATGGATTATTTTCTAATTATTTCAAAACGTAAAACATTGATAAAACCATCGATCTTAATGATTGACGAAAAACATGGCCAAGATTTTTATATTCAAATGAACTTAATTATGCAAGATGACTTTCGTTGTACTTTCGTTTTCAAATGAAACAGCCAAATGCAAGTTCGTAATAGTAATTTAATTTGATTGAGGAAACAACGCTATAAAGCATGTGTTTCCGAGCGACCGAAAAGAATGGTTTAAAATGATGTTCACTACTTCAACATTCATTGGACTACTCAACGTGGACGCTGACATAAAACGTGCAATAAGTCGAGACACATAACAGAAAATTCTGTATTTCTCAGGAATTGTAACTATGCGGGTGTTTTCTGATCGTGATTTATCAGGTCACGGAAATACCCGAGTTTTTACGACTGTCTTTCTTCCTCACAATCGGAACTCTTCGGCAAATTCCGACTGGCTGGTTGCGACATCGTGGCCTGACACACCACCGAATGATTTCGATAGTCTTCATTACTTTAATTTGGATGACTTCACATTACCAACCGACACGGTTTTTTACAACTAGATGTTTGGCGTTGTTTACTAACGAACCATGTATCAGTACTAATTTCATTACCAAAAGAATGTTAATTACGATATAATATAATACACTTTTTTTCGTTACTGGTACCTGTGGTTTTATTCATTGGTACAAATCGATCGTTATGTCAGGAGCAGGTATTCCAGATTTACCATTTATTCAGCCATAAGACGATGAGAGTTTTAGGATAAGACAAAAATTTACTCACGACGAACATGATTTATCGTTCAGGCAGTGGAACCACGAGAGCAATGTTTACGATTTTATGTCCGAACAAGCTGTCTAACACTCGATAGTGACATCGCAGTCGACGGGTGTGCATGTCCAATACAGTCGGTCTTCCACTGCGATTTCACACAGAGTGTTAGACGAAACGCCGTTATAATGTATGGGTTATCAGATACCACCAGAACCGGAAAGTCGATAGTCAACTCATGCGGGATACAGAACGTGGCTATAATTGGCAAAAGAAGGTGGAAAAAAAAAGCAAAAGCAAAAAAAACACCCGTTCTGTCATGAGCGCGGCCATCTTGCGCGTACATAAGATCGTAAACGTCGGTCAGGTAACCCCCCCCCCCTTCCTATCAATGTAGCGTTGTATACATATTAACCAATAACCAAACAATAACGACTTTTGACCAGTTTGTTGCAGACGACACTGGAAAACATTCTGGGAAGAGGAGAAATTGCTGTCAACGAGCAATTTCTTCTTTTCTCACACTGTTTTCTGCCTTACCAGAAGATTATTTTTCCATTTCGTCACAATTTGAAATGTGGTCTGCAAACTCTTCCAATTTGGGACAGTCGAACATTTGTTGTTTGGTAAAGGGTTAAGTAATAATTTCAAATATCGTTTTTCAGTTTCGCCCTCCGTGAGTTTCACTAACCTCGATAACACGGTACAGATCAGCGATCAGTTAGTCACCGGAAGACAAGTTTTCACGTTCGTGACGTCAGACGATGAGGAAACCACGGTTACCATGACGTCATCATCGGCACTCTTCGAACTGGATACTGGCAATGATAGTAAGAAGGGTTACTATTAGACGTATCAATTTGACATCAAAAATAGAAATAAAGATGTTCAGACAACGTATAGATTAAATATGTTCGTCATCATCATCATCATCATCATCATCATCATCATCATCATCATCATCATCATCATCATCATCATCATCATCATCATCATCATCATCATCATCATCATCATCATCATCATCATCATCATCATCATCATCATCATCATCATCATCATCATCATCAATCATCATCATCATCATCATCATCATCATCATCATCATCATCATCATCATCATCATCATCATCATCACACATCATCATCACATCATCATCATCATCATCATCATCATCATCATCATCATCATCATCATCATCATCATCATCATCATCATCATCATCATCATCATCATCATCATCGTCGTCGTCGTCATCATCGTCATCATCATCATCATCGTCATCATCATCATCGTCGTCGTCGTCATCATCGTCGTCGTCGTCGTCATCGTCATCGTCATCATCATCGTCATCGTCATCATCATCATCATCATCATCATCATCATCATCAGTATCAAGCATCGTCGAGAACAGCAGCAGTATCCTATAACAGGTCATTCAAACTATCATCACCAACATTACAAACACGTCATTTTCATCTGCAGCATCGCCATCCCCACTATCACCAAGATCTACACCTACATCCCAAACCATCACCAAAAACATTAATGACATCCCATCATCACCGTCAGTGGTAGCATGATTACAGTTGTTAAACCCTTCCGCTAATAATCATCATTGCTTTATGTTTCTTAAAATTTACAGAGAGCTTGATAACCTCGGTCTGCCTGTCGACTAGTATCGGTACATACACACTGACGTTTTTAGCCACACATACGGACGGATCCACAGACACAGGCACGTTAACAGTAACAGTTGCCTCCACAGTAAGCTCCTAACACATTACCACCTAACGCCACAGTTTTGCGTCTTGCAGCAGAAAGACTTTCAAAAATCGTTGTGGTAAAAGGAGAAATTGTTTCTCTTTTTGCCACAATTCTTTTTCAAACTATTCTCATATCACAACAGCAGAACTAAATTTTTTTCATATGTTTACAAAGCTTTTCCAAAGTCGTCTGCTTCAAGTAAAGAAATGTCGTCTGTAGATGGTAAATAAATTATGTTTGGTTTTCAATTTGGTGTTTTGTTCGATAATTGCGACAAAACACCATGTAGGGTCATGCGTTGCCAATTGGTTAATTGGACTGTTTTGCAACATGAGCTCCCCGGGTTTGAGCCCCATCTGTACCTCTAGTCTTAATGGAGTGTCCTTTGGCAAGACACCTCCGAGCCCTAGCTTAGTCTTGACGAATCCAGTCGTAACATAACCTAACTATTGTTGACACAGAGTTTAATCACATAAATTAAATAAAGAACGTCTTGCGTTTTACTCAGTTGACTTTACGAAACTGATACACGAAATAATATAAGAAAAAGGTAAACCTGGTTAATCTACCCTAAGTCTGAATGATCCACATGTAGATATATAGAGAATAGATGGTCGGTGTCGTGAATCGGAAATGTTATCGGGCAAGGCTTAGGAATATTATCCGGTGAGCCGAAGGCGAAACGGATAATATTCCGATGCCGAGCCCGATAACTTTTCCTATTCAAAGACACCAACCATCTATTCTATCTATCCTGTTACCTTTATGTATTCTTTTAAACAAATAATATGTAAATAAAACACGAGAAAGAAGGAAAAAATATGTAGAGAATGGTGTAAACATGACGTCATTTCGTTCTTATGACGTCATGATTTGTCGCGTGGATGTATTATATGGTTAGTGCCGGATATCACAAATGTTATACGGCACCTTGTTATCCGTCCCAAAATGACACTAGTGACAGGATAAAGTCTAGTTTCTGTCGTACTATACATTATAACTACCCCACCAATCTAATGTTTAGGTCCAGTTTATCTAGACGAGACGTAGTTATTCGACGTCTAGTCATGTTCTTACAGCTTAGATCATCTGAGTTATATTCCCTTGATCAACATATTCACTTTGTATCGTATTGCAGGGTCCGATTATGAACAACCTCCCGTACAACCTGGAAGGATCGAACCCAAAGAACCCGTTCTACACACTCGACATTGACCTCGGCTGCAGCACGGACCTCTCAGCGGCTTGCAGTCTGACTGTGACACCCACGTTCAATATATGGATAAAAGGTAACTGGTGTGAGGCCGGTGACTTATGTCCTTCTTTTCTTCAATACAAACACAGCTATTGTGGCCCCTTCATAGTACCTTCCACGACAACTTCCATTAATCCATATTTGGTTCATGGTCATTTTTTCACGTTTTCCCCTTCGGACAATTATTCATATTCACTTCCATAATCCCTTCAACAATGCTGGGGCCAGCGAGGTGCTTATGTAATTCATGACTGGTCTCTCACACCAACTAGGAAATGTCCGAACCGGTTATATTTGCTTTTTTCAGTAGATTATTTTTGTTTATCACTTCTTTATTTACGCCATGTTGCGACCATCAACTTTCCGGTTCTGGTGGTATATGATAACCCATGGTTTATAACGGCGTTACGTCTAACACTCGGTAGATAAATCGAAGTTAATTGGTGATATATTTAGGTCAGCCGCATGCCTTGACTCGAACTTCTCAGCAGGGTCTTGTGCAGAGCGAACAGCAAGGCCAAAATTGAGACGAGATTCACCGGCGGTCGCGGGAAATTGATCGTCGGAACATAGCGTATATACAAATAGTGGAAAACAAATCTAGTCTGCTGAAAAATGCATAAATACCTGCTCATTCATGAGGGGCCACCATTTGCAATCTGTTTTTTATCGCAAACATGTAATCACCCCGGCTAATAACGTTCTTGGAACGTTTATGCAAGTTAGCGAGCCCAATGCAATGTTACAGAGAACACACGTGTACGTGAAAAGACAGCACAACCGATCAGTTGAAGATAAAATCTTTGACTGATCGGATGTGATTGTGTCTTTGAGATGTAGATTTACTCGGTTCTTTACATGAGTAGCAGCGGCTGGATGAAGACTTCTCCTTCTATCAGAATGTCCTTTCCCACGTATCTCCCGAGGCCTAAGACGAGCCTTCTCGGAGGTTGGCGTTGTGTAACATTCGTGGAAGATTACCCATCATTACAATGGTTTAAAAGGTATTGATATAGATAAAGATAACTGTAAGGTATGTTCCATACGGCAATTAGATTCCATGCGGTCTTGTTGTAGGTAACGATATCAGGGGAAGTCAAAGCAACAAGGACAACACGTTTACAATGGTCGTGACTTGTACTGCTTCTAACGGACTGTCGACTACAAGCCGCCTTACACTGAATGTGGATCCAACTACTACCATGCCGACCACCACGCCTACAACAACAACTACCACACCGACTACAACCACTACAACACCGACAACAACCACAACCACACCGACAACAACCACAACGACTACAACACCGACAACAACCACAACCACACCGACAACAACAACTATCACACCTACAACAACAACTGCCACACCTACAACAACCACTACCACACCGACAACAACCACGACCACACCGAAAACAACAACTACCACACCAACAACAACCACTACAACACTGACAACAACCACTACTACACCGACAACAACCACTACTACAACACCGACTACAACAACGACCACACCGACAACAACAACTACCACACCTACAACAACCACGACCCCACCGACAACAATCACGACCACACCAACAACAACCACTATCACACCTACAACAACCACTACAACATCGACAACAACCACTACAACACCGACAAAAACAACGACCACACCAACAACCACGACCACACCACCAACAACCACGACCACACCGACAACAACAACTACCACACCGACAACAACCACGACCACACCACCAACAACCACGACCACACCGACAACAACAACAACGACCACACCGACAACAACAACTACTATACCGAAAACAAGAACAACCACACCGACAACAACCACACCGACTACAACCACTACCACACCTACAACAACCACTACCACACCTACAACAGCCACTACCACACCGACAACAACCACAACCACACCTACAACAACAACTACCTTACCGACAACAACAACTACAACACCTACAACAACCACTACCACACCTACAGAAACAACTACCACACCTTCAACAACAACTACCACACGTACAACAACGACGACCACACCGAAAACAACAACTACCACACCGACAACAACCACGACCACACCGACAACAACAACTACCACACCTACAACAACCACGACCACACCGACCACAACCAGATCGCTAGCAGTAACAACAACAACCTCAAATGCCAGCAATAAAGGTTCCTTTCTCGAAAAGTTTGTTGATTTCAACAATCCAATGTTTTTAATCGGCTTGGCAGGCGCTGGTTTGGGGCTTGCTTCGGCAGTTGCCTGTGGAATCTGGAAATACATTGGTGCCAGGCGCAGGGGGCAAAAAGGGAAGGTGGGAACCAATACGAAACATGTACCGAAACAAAGAAAACTCCATTCAGTTAGAATGTGTACCAAAGAGAAAGATTTGTGGAACAATCGCAGACACAACAAGCAACCACGAGTTGTATCGGTCAGTCCTCAGCCGAAAGAAAGACATTGGTCAGATAATAAGACATCTAAGTCAAGAAGGCTCCATAACGAAAACCTTTCCAACCAGAACAGAATGTTAGACGGTCTGAACCTTGACAGAGGGTATGTTTTGGTTAACTTATTTGTTTTGACCGTAAGCCAATCTAATCACATAGGGCAATCTGAACTCACCGGTTTATCCAATGAAAACACTTCCGACATAATATAGAGGCCGCCATATTGCTTCTTGAAAGACCTTTTTCGTTGTACTTTCGTTTTCAAAAGAAAATGTCAAAAGTACTATCTAAATAGTTATCTAATTTGATTAAGGAAACAAAAACATAGCACAACTTATAACTTCACCATTAAGTACGAGTCCCAAGAATGATGGTTTAAAAAGGATGTTCGACATATTCATAAAACATTGAACTACTAAACGTGGACACTTACAGGAAATGTGCTTCAAGCCGGGGACAGTTAACCCGAAATATTGTTACCCTACACTTACATATATCCGAGGTGTATTTCTCAGCTCACGGAAATACCCGAGTTGCTACGGTTGACCCCAAACACTCAGTGTTGCCCTTGTTGTTCTTTCAGAGGTTTACCACTGCCGACCAGGACTCACCTGTACTCATCAAGCGGGATGAGCGGTAGGAGTGTCTCAACGGATAGAACAAGTCTGCGATCTATACGTGGCGAGGAATTTTTAACCCCGCACCAATCTCCATATATAGAGGGACGCCAAAGATTACCATACAGTGGTAGGTGTTTATTTGGTTTGTATGTCGATGATTAAATAAGTCTTCACTAATTCGTCCATAAACCGTCGATAGGCTCAAAGCATAGGGGTCGAAGTTGCTCTTTCAATTCTAGTGCCGTCTGAATGCGCCGCAAAAAAATAGTGCACTCCTAATTCAGAAGCTGTCTTCAGGAAAGAAGTGCATGAGTCGGGACTATTTTCTTTTAAAATTTGCGAATTGGGGGGGGGGGACAAGATACAAATAGCGTGCTTCTGTATTTTATATTCTATATATCACCAAAAAGTAGTTCCGAAACCATCAACTTAAATTTCAGTAGTGAAAGACCGGCATCCGAAGTTTCTGAAGACGTTTTACTTCTGCTCGTCTTTCTGGGAGAATTGTTCAATGATAAATACCACAATAGAATGCCTCCTTTACTGATTTAGAACCGGTTTTTCCCGTTATGTTGCTTAGTGTCGCGAATAAAGGCAATCACTAACTTAGTGTCTTTGTTTCTTGGTGTGAACTGGATTAGGAGGCGAAATACTTACATTGCAAAGATTACTATCAAATCATATGACATTTTGGGACAAATAAACTAAAATACGTGTACATTTTATGGTAACACTTTTTTTAAATGCTTGATGTGAATACCATTTCGAGGCTGTAGACATGTGACTTCCTGTAATCACATGACTTCCCTACATAGACTTGTCCAGGTGACATTTTCTGTTTGAAAGGAATGGAATCTTTATTTTGATATTAATCTGTTTAAAATATCCTTTGACCATTCCCCTAATAGATACTAAGTTTAGAGCACTTGTTGTCTCAAAAGATACAGCTAAGAAACAAGCGCGATAAATCCTTCAATCAGATAAATACTTCAATCAACTTTCGTAACGAGCTTTCCTGAGTATTGCCCTCTTTTATTGTTTTAGATTTGAACTGATTCCGAAGTTTATGTGACATAGTTTTATTGGTCAAAACATTACCACCTAACGCCACACACATGTTTGCGTCTTGCAGCAGACGACTTTCAAAAAGCATTGTGGCAAAAGGAGAAATTGCTTGTCACCAGTGAATTCTTCGTTTGCCACAGTGCTTTTTCCAATATATTCACGTATCACAACAGCAGCACTGAAAGGTTTTTCGCATGTTCACATAGCTTTTCTAAACTCGTTTGCTTCGAGTAGAAAAATAATGTCGTCTGTAGGTGGTAAATAGTTAAAAACTTCAACAGCTATTTTAGGAATGCGCATTAGTACACCGTCTACGTTATTCCAGTGTTGGGTTATCTGTTAATATCATATTATGATATGTAGTTTATTCAGAAAAAAGGCAATATGCCCAACATACCACACATATAATAATACGTAACATATAAATTGCATATGCTGGTCAATTGACACAAACATGTTAAGAGGAAACACCTTTCATCCACGTAAAAATGTAGGCCTACATTTCAACATGTGATCATATGAGTCACATCTCGCAGCACCTAGTTATAAAATCATTTAATAATATTTAATGTTTATAAGCGAAAACAAAAATCACTTAATACGAATTATCTATATGATGTAAAACATTCTGACAATGGAAAAAAAATCTTAGACGAAATGGTTAAAAAGATTGACGCTAAAATCCATTTTGACTTTTCAAATATTTCTTTGCAGCAAACTCCGATTTACCGCCAGTTGGTAAGTTTGTTAAACATTGATTTGATTTGCTAACAAGGGGATGCTCATTAGGTTAGATGAAGGTTTGTTAGGTTGCATGAACAGTGGTCCCGAGCATTGTTTTATATCATGCTTGTTGTTTGAAATGGCAAAATACACGAATTGTGTTAAATGTTTACTCGATGTTCATATTACTTTTTTTTCTGAAATTTGTTTACTGATTTCCTGTAGTTCCTTAATCAATACATCTTACAGCATTCAAAATTAGTTCTTTGTGAATTGAAACTAGTAAAAAGCAAGTGTGTCTATGCTAATCAGATTTGATTTCTGCGAATTTATTAAGGCAAAGCTTTGTCCTTATCTATTTTGCTTTCTCGGTTCCCGCTTCACGTGTGCCAGTCCGGATCTTGGAGAGGAACACTATAACCATGGCTTTCGTTAGAATCCATTTCTTTTCAATGATGTTTTCAAACGTGCGTTTCAAGATTGGTGCGTTTGTGTAGTTGTAGAGAAGCAAGGCACTACCTCTTGGTGCTTTTTTTCTTTCTTTTTCAGGTAACCCCACTGTCAATGGTTTATCGAGCCTTGGTCCACAACAATCCCCACTACAACGTGTTGGTCGTTTAAGGGGTGCCAATCGCTTTTTCTAAAAAAGAAAAGAAAGAAATGAAATCCTGACATTCACAAATCGTCTCGTTCTCCAACTTATTAACCCTTAGAATGCTGGGTAATTTTCTAAAAATAGATTATTGAGTAGTCTGCTTTCCATAACCTTAAATATCTGCTTAATTTTGATGGGGTAAGATACTCAGAGTAGCAAACAGGTTAGATCACCGGCCACCCGCCAATTTATTTGGCGGCTGGTCTGGGTCTAATTTGTTTGCATAAGCATGAAGTCGGTTCCAGCACTAAAAGGGTTAAAAACAAAAAACTCACTATTTCTTATACCTATACAATGTTGTCAGTTTGTTTTTGATTCGTCAATTGATTGAACAAAAGTGCTTTCATTGTGTTCTTTCATCCACGTTTCAATCAGCAAGGGTGTGTAGTTCTACACTCATAACTACCCTAAACTCCACACATCGGTTACTTGCTCTTCGATACACTACTGTAGTGTAACGTAACATTGGCCGGTGAGTAAGAGTTTGTTCACATTAGTCACATGTTATCACATGACAGTTCCCAAGATGTACAATTTTTTAACAAGATCATATCCGTGTAAACTCAATGATTCTCTCTTGTATTTGAATATTATTGATATTGTTCATTTTAGATTGGGTAAATGGTTTATGTTCGTATTGGATAGTTGATTACGGATTTTGATTGATCAGGGTAGGACTCAAAAGAATTATTGCTTTATGATCGATGGTCTAATTTTCCTTTTTGCTAATGATCGAGAACGCTCAACGATTCTGGATTCTGGTTGGGCAAATGATCGATTAAATCAAATATTGACCAATCAGGAGACATACTAGATGATACTTGGGTCGAATTTTGAGTTGAGCATGCCGTTACATAATGTTTAATACCACTATCTGTGATCTTGAGTTGAGCACACTCAATACGGTTTAAAATATCTAGACCATTACATGTAATCGTCATCATGTTGATTTTAAGAGTGTTTGAGGTTTTTTCTCAATAGATTCTAACGATATTACAATTAAGGGTTAAATGTGTGTGCTAATGAAAAATATGTGCCATATTAAACATGTCTGTTATCATGAACAGTGTTGTTATGCCATATTAAACATGTCTGTTATCATGAACAGTGTTGTTATGCCATATTAAACATGTCTGTTATCATGAACAGTGTTGTTATGCCATATTAAACATGTCTGTTATCATGAACAGTGCTGTTGTCATTCATAGAAACTGTTGATTGTTTACATATATAAGGCTGAATAGATAAAACAGAAAAATATTGACACTGCGTTTAATCCGTAACAAAAAGTCTGAAAAAGGCTATAGTTGAAGGAGTAGTTCCAACTGCACAAAATATTACTATGGCTTAAATGTCCTGTCAACAACTGTTCAACTATATTTTAGTTCCATTTGAGAAAAAAGTGGAATCATTAGGAACAGTCTTTTTTTCTTCAAATTGGGTGATTAACAGCATTGTTTGTTAAACTCATACTTAATGCAGTTTTCAACACTATTTTTTATCATATCCGTGCGGCGTTCTGTATGGCTACACGGACTGATGGAGATATACTCATACCTAGCCTGGGTCCGTATACCCCGAACTAATGCTGGTATGCATGGGTCAGGGTACCGTTTTACTAAACAGTTTACGCTTAAGATTTGCGTAAGTCTTAAACAACAAGTTCTTTTATTTCAATATTTGGCAAAGCAATATTGCAAAGTAACACATCATTGGAAGCGTGTCACATTGCAATATTGTCCTTTCATTGAAGATACTATCAATATGTATCAATTTTGACTTACGCAAATATTTTCCGTAAGTTGTTTAGTAAAACGGTACCCTGGACTCTAGGCTTAGGTCTACTCATACCCTTGTGTCGCGCCCATGCACTGTGTACGGGGTAATCGTCACTTCTCGGGCATTTCCGTTATAATAGGATAAATATGAGTTTAGATTAGAAACGGGTATTCCCATTGGGGCCGGACCCTGGGCTAGAGATAAAGTTTGGTGTTTAGTCTGTCGGATAACGCTATATGTTTGTGCTAATGTGGGTGCTGTAGTTATTAAATAAAAGAATGAAAGAAAACAAGACCTGTATTTATTTGGTCGTCACGTCGGAAGCAGCATCAGTCAAAACTAGAAACAAAACAACCGCTGCTGCTGGAAGACCGAAATGTCACTTTTATATCGATGACAGATTTATCCGACATTTAAACATTCTAGCCGTAGTGGTTGTACAAAAACGTTGAATGTACGAGTTAGAACAAATAAGCTTCCAAACTCAAACTTCGGCGGCGACATACAAACAATGTCTAAACGAAAGATTGACGAATTCGGTGACGCGGTCGGCTCGGATGGTGCAAGAAGGTTTAAGGAAAAGCATTCCCTCGACAGCGATGAAGAAGATATTGAGAAAGAAGAGGAGAAACTAGATCTAGACGATATAGAAGGTGCCGCTATCCATTATGTCGTAGTACTCGGATAACCGGTTAATCCGGATAGCTTTAGAGTAATTAGTATCTGTAGACCTAGGAACGCTTCTTCTTCTTCTTTTTCTCTTTCTCCTCCTCCTCCTCCTCTTCTTCTTCTTTTTTTCTTTTCATGTCAACCTTACTCTCTTAACACTTTAAACATTTTTGTGGGCGACAGGGGTAGAGCGTCAGGCTCTTGTACCGAAGGTCCAGGGTTCGAATCCTTGTTAGGCGGGGTGAACAACCCACAAACCGGCGCGATTACTGGTTTAGTATCCAGGAAGCAGTCATCGATAGTGGCTTTGAACAAGCTTTCAGCTTCCTTCACAATCGATGTAAAACTAATATGATATGAAAAATTATATGACTGTCTAACAGAATGTATGTCTCAATTCTCGTTTAAAATTGTTTAATGCTGTAAACTTTCAAAAGTTAAGACTAAGAGAATTTCATTTTGATAGTTTTTAGGAGTTCACCTCAAACAACAATTTGATCAAACAATGTGATGTTTGACACTTCTATATATATTTTTTACTGATGCAATTACTTAATTATACTTAAAAGACTGGCATTATTGGGAAAATACCCTGAAAACATTTTGTTGTCAACGTTTTAAATATTGCTTCTCTGCAGGTCAAGAGGATGACACTGTTGACTTTGATGATGGCATTAAGATCACGCCTTTCAACATGAATGAAGAGATGGAGGAAGGCCATTTTGACAAAGATGGGATGTACATTTACGACAAAAAAGGGGTAAATGAAATTCATAGACATATAAAGTTTTTACATCTTATTTTTGACATGAATTGAGATATGTAATGTTAGTACTCTGGCTGTGTTTGATATCATATGTAAGGTTATTATTATATATCTACCAATTCTTAGAATTGTATGAAAGATGTGAACGATTAGTTTTTCTTCAGTTTTTGGGGAAAGGGATCTGGTCCCATGAGGAGGGAAAATTCACGCTTAAAGGGGGAAATTTCTATGCTTAGCAAGTAAAAGGACAATATCAAGCTTTAAAACTATAATTCACCATACATAGAGAGTAAAACATTATTCAAACTTTTTTATTAACATGTTATGTTTATGTTCAAAGTTCAACATTTCTTGGCTCTTCTGCGAATATACATGTCAATTATTTTGGTGACCTCCTCTTAATCAACGTTGAATAACACTTCTAAGAGAGGAATTTTTCAAATATTTGGGGAAAAATATAGAAATTGGGAAAGGGGCAGAAAATTTCTATTTCATTAAAAATAAAACACTGTTACTAGATGTATTATCTATTTATCTTTTTTTTTTCTGTATCAGTCAGACATCCGTGATGAATGGATTGACACCATTGACTGGCAAAGCGTAAAGCATTTGGATAAAAAGTTGGATAATGACGGAGATAGTGACAGTGAACCAGAAAAATTAGATCTCAAACATGTCTATGGGTGAGTACATCTTACATAAAGATCGGAGATGAGTATAGACAGCAAACCATCCTAAAACTGAATTAAAAAGTACACAAGTTTTCTGCCCACCCCAGTGACTGGGACTCCCGCAGCAGATGACAAATAAAATCAGGATTATATTAAAAAAAAACAAGGGAATAGTTCTTTGATAATCTAAATATCATTGTTACAGAATATTGACTCATTATCAATGAATTCTTGGTTTTTGATGCATTGTACACTTTAGTTGTTTTAAAGTTTTCTTTATTGTATTATACCATTTTCATGGTATTTACTTTTTTAGTGATGAAAACAGTCTTTAACTGATCCAGTCCAGGATTGTCTTGTTTTGCTGGGACAACTCATAAAAGCAATGTTGAGCAAGATATGAAAATTGATGATAAAAGCTTTATGATTTTTTGACCAACAATCATTTCTTTTTACAAGATAGCAACAATATTCTGCATGATTATGATTTTGAGTTGTCTGCTTAATCCTTTAAATAATTTATTAAAGAAATTCATTGAGTGGCAAAATGTTACAGAAGTACTTCAAGTAGTCAGCAGGCCTTTTATTAATCAACATTTTGCACAAGTACTTGTTATGTATCCTGGAAGCAGAATTAAAAATGACTAATCTAAGCTGTAAGAACTTGCTTCCCATTTGATGTAAAATGAATAGGTTCAGTGATAATTTTTGGCCCAAAAAATCTCATAAAATTTCCCCAAAACTCATTACTTTCATTCATTTAAATCATTTTTCTATAGAAAAACCCATTGATTTTTAAATTTTGGTAAAAAAAGCCCATTGATTAAATTTAGAAAAAATCTCTGTAGGTTTAAACTAAATCAAAATGAATAGGTTTAAACTAAACCAAAATGAATAGGTTTAAACTAAACCAAAATGAATAGGTTTAAACTAAACCAAAATGAATAGGTTTAAACTAAACCAAAATGAATAAGTTTAAACTAAACCAAAATGAATAGGTTTAAACTAAATCAAAATGAATAGGTTTAAATTAAACAAAAATGAATAGATTTAAACTAAACCAAAATGAATAAGTTTAAACTAAACTATCAGCTGCCTTACCAATGTGGTAAATGCTTATGGAGACTTTGAAAACATTGCTATGAATGAGAAAATTACTTATTAGAGAAATTTCTTCTTATGTTTATTTTAAGAAAGGACCAAAAGCATTATTTGTGTGAATAAATGAAATTTCTGTAACTTTGTCTAAGTACACATGTACCCTGCAGGAGTTTCATTCAGAAACAGTTACTGATGCAAACCATCAGTTAATTCCTTTGTGAATCGGTTACTTCATGCCTAGTTATAAAGTCTGATAAAAGAGGGTTGCTTGGCTAAATTGGTTATATCTCAACCTGGATCTGTTACTTCAAATCGTAATGAAAACCCTCTGACCCTGTATTGGAGATTGCAGTCCTGTGTAAAACTATATTTTTCTACCAACCACAGAGAAATGGTACAGTATGTTCAACCCGGAGAATCTATAGCCAAGGCTCTGCGCAGACTCGGCGGTAACAAAGGCAAACACATGTCAAGCAGTCAAAGATGGAAGGCAAAGAAACAGAAATCAGAGGAGACAGAAGAGGACAAAAAAGCAGCTAAAAACAAGGAAGATATGCTGAAGCTCACAGACCTGGCAAATAAAGCGTTACAAGACGGTAACATGGACATTTACGAAATGACATTTGAGAAGTTGAGTTACGAATTAAAGCATCTCGAGGAAAAGAACGACAGAGTTACTGTTCCTGAAGATATGGACGATGATGATGCTCTTGATATGTTTGCAGACGATATCGATAAAACGAAATCCAGTGACTGCGGTAAAGATGTACCGAAAGATAGTGTTGGTAAACCTCCTAGTGAAAATAAGTCCGTCAAGTTTGAAGAAGCAGGCAAAGGTGAGAGATATTTTATATTCTGCTTGTTTATTAGATATTGAAATCATTGCGACAAAGATAGAATTTGCTCACCATGAGAAAATTCTATCTTTGTCAACATGTTTTCAAATGGCATATGGCAATTGATAATGAAATTGATGTGTTGTTTATTTGGGGAGAGCATAAGCCTTGAAATCTGATTTAATCTAAATTCAATTAAAAAACAATTATCAACATAAACAACAACAGTTTGTTGTTGAAATATGATTGCTTTTGGTTAACATTTCGTAATGGATTATGTGTTTTGAAATGGGGCCATATCATGCATGTCTGTAGAAAGATTTTTCTTAAAATTTCCTCATATACCCTTGTGTGGTTTTCCCAAAATTTCTTGATTCAACACTTTAATACCTTACCTTGTAATATATATAATAAACATCTGCTCCAGACTGTACTTAAAGGTCCTTGTTCAAACATTAGGCAATCAGCAAATGTTGTTTAAACAATACAGTTTTTGGACTAAAGGCGCGGAGCATCCTTATTGTATTATGATATGATAGTTAATGAAAAATATGTACCAATGGCAGCATTGACTTAAAGTGTGTCAATATCATAAAAATATCTTTTTAAGTACAGACATTAGGCAATGGATTTATGAAATGTTGCAATGCTTTTGAATCAGAATACATACTTATTCAGTGTTTACAAGCTCTAGGTACTTAAATACATACTTATAATTGTTTTACTTCCAATTGCTACAGCTGCTGTACAGTTTTAAAGAAATTTAATTCCAAGTTTCCTTACATCTGTGAACAAGCAGTTTTAATATATATATTTCCCTTCATAGGACTTCACTGGTCCAAAACAAAGCAATTTCAAAAGTAAAATAAAACATGAAAAAAACCCAACCGGTTTCATTATGATATCAAGTAGGAACCATTATGACAAAGGATTAATCCCTCATCAGGAGCAATTATGAACATGCAATTTTTCTAACTTTTTAAGATGCAAATACACCATCCTCCACGGAAGTGATGTGGGAGTATCGGTGGGAGGAGAAAGAAGAAGGGGCGGAGATTCACGGCCCTTATACAAGTTCTCAGATGCTGGAGTGGTCGGAAAGCGGCTTTTTCGAGAAAGGTGTCTATTGCCGAAAAGTTGGCACTCAAACCCAGTGGTACTCTTCAAAACGTGTTGACTTTGATTTATATACATGAACCTGGCAGCCATTTCAAAGCTCTGAGTAGATTGCGTAATAGTTGCCTCTCAAGGAATTAGGCAGGACTAAGGGGTATCAGAGATATAAAACATAGGGACTAATGTTGTTTGACATGCCTATATTATCAATGTATGTATTGATGATATAGGCATTCCAAATGGCATTTGCCCCTATGGTGTAAGATGACAAAAATGTTAGACAAGAATAAAATCTATTTTAGCAGTTAAACCAAAAGATGGTTTCTTTGCTTTCTAGCTAAAAGATGTACTATGTACATTATACACATACTATGATGCTCAAGAATGAGCCCTGCACATTAATGGGAACAAGGCAGACAGAGCCCAAAGATTATGCCTCCCTTTTTGGTCTCAGGACGAACAATGTGTGTGGGAGGATGGGGTCCTTGACTTTAGAAGAACAAACCACTTGTTCGACAGAAGCGCACTTAACGACATCTTCTACAAATGTTACTAGGAACCACTGTGGCAAAAAAAAACAATTATTCATTGCTTCGTTAAATGTAAAAAGTTCTGGCTCTGATCAATGTTTACCCAAAACGACTGAAGTAGCCTGAAGAAATGATTAATTTCAAGATGGCAGATTGTCGGGATTCTACCTTAATACTGTCACTTCCTTTGTCAACATTTAGTTTAAAAAGAAAAGTTAAATCTGCTGCCAATATGTAGCTTTTGATACATAGAAAGTTTTGATAATTAGTAATATCTAATGATTCTTTGTTTGAAACCATTGTGACCTAAGGAGGATTGCTCTCTCTTTTGTCAAAGTATTTTCTCAACTTATTACCTACTTTATGTTCCTCAAAATGAGTATGTAAGGTGAAAAGGGATCAAATTTCAGGTTTCTCATATTTACAAATAATCATGCAATCCAATAAAATGTGAATAAATATGGAATGATCTCATTTTGCTTTCTTATGTCTTGTTTGACACTGTTTTCTATTCTTTTAACAGCTGAATCCAACAGAAAAATGAATATGGAATAGGTTTCATTTTCTAGTTAGACCCTCAAGTGGTAGAGAAAAAGGTACCCACATTGGAATCCCCATTAGTGGTGAAGTAAAAGGACTAACCCACAAATTAGTGTGAATTCTGGCCATGTTTGCAGGTAGCAGTCTTTAAGAGTGAATAGAATAAGTTCAAGCTTCAGTTACAATTAATTTAGAATAAATCATTTTCAAAAGAAACAGGGAAAAATATCTTGGTGCATGTGCCAAGGTATTTATCCTGTTATAATCTATGCTCTATCTAGATTCTTCAATTCTTCAAATTGGAAGGCAGCTCTTCATGCGAATTCAATACCCATGAATTGTTCTATGCCAAAGTGTTGGGGTACTTAATTTACAATAAACTCTTTACCACCTGCAGACGACATTTATTTCACTTGAAGCAGACAGCAGTAGAAAAGCTTGGTAAACATGCAAAAAACCCTTAAATTCCGTTGTTTTGATATGTGAATAGATTGAAAAAGCATTGTGTCAAAAGGAGAAATTGCTTGTAACAAGCAATTTCTCCTTTTGCCACAATGCTTTTTGTCCTCTGCTGCAAGGCGCAAAAATTTGGTGTAAGGTGGTAGTTTTAAAATATTCCTCCAAGTAGGGTCTCAATGCCTGGTAGATTTGGATTTTCATGAGATGAAGTCCCATGGCTGACTTGCAGCATATTATTTTACATAATTTTACAAGCCATTAACAATAAATTTGTGTGGTCCAGAAAGCTCCATGTAAATTACAAAAGTTCTTGTGGTTCAAAAATCTATACGATTCACACAGCTCCAGATGCCTCACAAAACAACTTCTGGTTCACAAAGATCCATATGACTTACACAGCTCATAAAAAGCTCCATATGGTTGAAAAAAAATCAAATGGTAAAAAGAGGTCCATTTGATTTATTTAGCTTCATGAGGTTCAAAATGCTTGATGTGGTTCACAAAGCTCCATGTGGGTTACAACGCTCAATTAGATCCACTAAGCCAAATGTGGTTCAAAAAGCTCAATTATGTCCACTAAGCCCCGTGTAAGTCACAAATCTCCATGTGGTTCACAAGACTCCATTATGTCCACTAAGCCCCATGTGGTTAAAAAACCTCAATGTGGTTCCCAAAGCTCAATAATTTCCACTTAGATTCATATTGTTCACAAAGCTCCATGCGGTTCAGAAAGCTTTGTATGGTTCACAAAGCTCCATGTGGTTCACAAAGCTTTATTTAGTTCACAAAGCTTCATGTGGTTCACAAAGGTCAATGTGGTTCACAAAGCTCTGTTAGGTCCACTAAGCCTCATGTGATTCAAAATGCTCCACATGGTTCACAAGGTTAATTAAGGTCAATGTAGTTCACACGACTATCTGTTGTAAACAGCACAGTTCATATAGCACCATACTGGTTCCAAAATATCCATAAAGTTCACAAAGTTTCATTTTGTTTACAAAGTTCAATTTGTTTAACAAAGCTCTATATGGTTTACCAAAGTTAAATTTGATTTAAAAGCTCCAAATTGTTCACAGAGCTCCATATGGTTCACAAAACCCCATATGCTTCTCAAAGTTCCATATAATGAATAAAGCTCCATTATAACAAATAACCTTTTATATGATTCACAAAGCTCCATATGATTCATAAAGCTCCACATGGTTCACAAGCCTTGGTATGATTCACAAACCTCGATGTGGTTTCCAAAGCTTCTTGTGGTTCACAAATCTCCATGTGATTTCCAAAGCTCCTCATGGTTCACAAATCTCCATGTCGTTTACAAAGCTCCTCGTGGTTCACAAATCTCCATGTGGTTTACAAAGCTCCTTTTGTTTCACAAATCTCGATGTGATTTCCAAAGCTCCTTGTGGTTCACAAATTTCCATGTGATTTCCAAAGCTTCTTGTGGTTCACAAATCTCCATGTGGTTTACAAAGCACCTTGTGGTTCACAAATCTCCATGTGGTTTCTAAAGCTCCTTGTGGTTCACGAATCTCCATGTGGTTTACAAAGCTCCTTGTGGTTCACAAATCTCCATGTGGTTTACAAAGCTCCTTGTGGTTCACGAATCTCGATGTGATTTGCAAAGCTCCTTGCTGTTCACAAACCTCTTTGTGGTTTCCAAAGCTTCATGTGGTTCACAAACCTCTTTGTGGTTTCCAAAGCTTCTTGTGGTTCACAAACCTCTTTGTGATTTCCAAAGCTCCTTGTGGTTCACAAACCTCTTTGTGGTTAACAAAGCTTCTTGTGGTTCACAAATCTCCATGTGGTTTACAAAGCTCCTTGTGGTTCACGAATCTCGATGTGATTTCGAAAGCTCCTTAACAAATCTGCATGTGATTTCCAAAGCTCCTTGTGGTTCACAAATCTCGATGTGATTTCTAAAGCTACTTAACAAATCTGCATGTGATTTCCAAAGCTCCTTGTGGTTCACAAACCTCTTTGTGGTTAACAAAGCTTCTTGTGGTTCTCAAATCTCAATGTGGTTTCCACAGCTTCTTGGGGTTCACAAATATTGATGTGATTTCCAAAGCTCCTTAACAAATCTCCATGTGATTTCCAAAGCTCCTTGTGGTTCACAAACCTCTTTGTGGTTAACAAAGCTTCTTGTGGTTCACAAACCTGTTTGTGGTTTCCAAAGCTTCTTGTGGTTCACAAATGTCGATGTGATTTCCAAAGCTCCTTGTGGTTCACAAATCTCTATGTGATTTCCAAAGCTCCTTGTGGTTCACAAATCTCCATGTGGTTTCCAAAGCTTCTGGTGGTTCACAAATCTCATTGTGGTTTCCAAAGCTCCTTGTGGTTCACGAATCTCAATGTGGTTTCCAAAGCTCCTTGTGGTTCACAAATTTGATGTGATTTCCAATGCTCCTTAACAAATCTCCATGTGATTTCCAAAGCTCCTTGTGGTTCACAAATCTCCATGTGGTTTACAAAGCTCCTCGTGGTTCACAAATCTCCATGTGGTTTACAAAGCTCCTTGTGGTTCACAAATCTCCATGTGATTTCCAAAGCTCCTTGTGGTTCACAAATCCCAATGTGATTTCCAAAGCTCCTCGTGGTTCACAAATCTCCATGTCGTTTACAATGCTCCTCGTGGTTCACAAATCTCCATGTGATTTCCAAAGCTCATTGTGGTTCACAAACCTCTTTGTGGTTTACAAAGCTCATTGGGGTTCACATAGCTCTATTTTGTACACAAAGCTTCATGTGGTTCACCAAAACTCATATGGTCAACAGATTTGTATGTCGTTTACAAAGCTATATATAGGTTAAAAAGCCCCATGATGTAAACAAATCTGCACGAGGTTAAAAAAGCTCCATCTTGTATAAAAAGCTTCACATCATAAATAAAGCTCCATGCAGTTTAAAGGCTCTGTGTGGTTCAAAAGGCTCCACATGGTTCACAAAGCTTTACATTATTACTAAAGCTCTATGAGGTCCCAAAGCTTCATCTTGTTCAAAACGTTTGATATTCTTACAAAACTCCATGTGGTAAATAAAGTGCTATAGGGTTCACAAAGTTCCACATGGTTCGCTTATCTCTGTTTGGTTCACAAAGCTTGTAAAAAATCACAAAGCTCTATTTGGGTCGCAAAGTACCATGTGGTTCACGACGCTCCATGTGGTTCACAAAGCCCCATTTGGTTCACAAAGCTCGATTTTGTTCGCAAAGTTCCTTTTGTTCATAAAACTCCAATTTGTTAACAAAGCTATATTTTGCTAACAAAGCTCCGTGTGGTTCATAAAGCTTTATTTGGTACACGAAGCTTGGTTTGGTTCAGTGTGATTCACAAAGCTAAATGACATTCACAAAGCTCTATGGTGATCACAAAGTTCAATGTGGTTCACGAAGCATCATGTGTTTCACAAAGCTCAATGTGATTACAAAATATGCAAATGCTAAACAGGAGTTTGACGCCTTGTTTATTTACCTCACAAATGAAGTTTAAATCGCATCAAAGCTGGATTTGGATTTTTATTTCTAGAGTGGGAAGTCAGAGGCAGACCTGTAAAAGATGAATGGGTGTTCTCAAATACTTGACGGGGCCTATGTCATCTGGCTAATAATTAGATCTCAGCCACTTTGGTGTTTTGTCCCCTTTTGCTCCCTTTTTTATGTTTTTAACCATTTTTTTAGGTCATTGAAAACAAATCAAAAGTGCATTTGTTTAGGCCTCGGTGACCTAGTGTTAAGAAAACATACCCCTGGTACTGTTTTGGTAAACGATTTATGGAAAAAATTGCGTCAGTTAAAACAGACATATCGTAGGGCCTCACTCAACTAAAAGAACAATATTGTCGTTTTGCGCATCATTGGGGGCGTCTCGAAGGGACAATTCCAATTATGTGCTACGTTGCAATATTGCTTAGATTTATCCCAAAATTGAAACAAGAGGAAATGACGTTTTTAACTTACGCAAATCATAAAATGTTTAGTAAGACACTACCCAGAACATCGAATCACGTGACCCCTTTTCGCATGAGTTATAATCCAGGTGACGGCATTTGGACTTTCATGAGAGGTAGTCTTCCGGCTGACTTGCGGAATACCGCTGGTTCTATAACCTGACTTGACCAGCCTTTATGGGCAGTTAAAATTGTGGCCTCCCTCAATCATAAGGTGTCGGGAATTGCAACAAAACTAAATGTAAAGAGACGTGAAATCCATGCAAAATATAGGAGAATATATAAATTCCTGAATAACTGTGGGTTGTTAGTTAATACTTACTTATTTTACATCGATTGTGACGGATGCTTGATGTATTCGTAGACCCTTTGTACCGAGGGTCCCGGGTTCGAATCCCCATGGTGAAAATTGCCGGGACTGACCCACAAATCGGTGCGACTACTGGTTTAGTATCCAGGAAGCAGTCATCGAGAGAGACATTGAGTAGCCTTAGCTTCAAGCTTCCTTCACAATCAATGTAAAATGTACATAGATAGTAGGCCCTACTCTCGCCAATTTGTTGGTTAGTCCCGGAATGTTCACCTCGTCGGGGAACGAACCCTGACATCAGAGGCTGGTGCTCTAACATTTCACCAGTGTTGCCCTAAACTTAAGTTGTTGTCTTGTCGACTTTGACTAGTTATAAAATCCAATATCGACTATGAGTAAGCCCTTTTTGGACATATTAACATTACATGTACTATTCGTGTACATATTTGTTGATACATATGTAGGGGCTCATATAATACTTCATTCATCCTTCAAACAGTGTTTAGGCCTACAATTTGGCGTGGTATCTTTTTTTCAAAAATATCTTACTATCTTGTTTTCCAAAGTTTATCTTTATCCATACTAGTCTATAATTGCTTTCGACTTTCGCCGATAATATTTTATCGTTTGGTAAAGGTTTCTTGTCGCTGCGTCATATGTTTATCATTGGCAGTGATTGGTTCGGATCCCATTTTATTTATACAAACTCGATTTTGCCCAATTGCCATGCTAATCGTTTCAAAACGACTGGGACAACAAAATGAATTGCTCATATCGATCAATATAACCTTTTGTCACAGTGACTTCTAACCTAATTCTTTTTTTCTCGATTTTTGTCGTCTGCTGTCGCTTTTAATTTGGACCAGTCTCAAATACCAAATGAAAAGGGGGAACTGGTAAGTATGGCAATGCTGGTTCAGCGCAAGACTATGTACAGTAAGTGCTTGACGTTTGTGAAGGACTTACTCTATTCTTGCGTCACGCCCTCGGGCAATGTGCTGTTGTCGTTTTCATTTGACCTCAAATTTAGAACATTGTCAAAATGAACAAGAGAACTTGACTAATATATTCCACTTTTCTTTTGTCAAATTAGAAGAACGATAAAGCATTGTGACAAAAGGAGAAATTGCTCGTAAAAAAACACTTCTGAATCTTTTTCATGTATACTGAAGTATGTGCAATAGAAAGTGTACATATAAATAAAAACGGAAAGAAACTATGAGAAGCGTAAAAGGTATGCACTACGTCGGAACCAAAATGTCCCGCCCCCTTTTGTTTACTACTCTTCCCAGTGTCCGAAAACTGAGTCATTCATATTTTGTTTTCTGCGCATACGTGTTGCGCATTAGTACATTGTTGTCTTCCGGGTTGTTTGTAAGTGTCAGAAAAAGACAGTGTTTTAGTGTTTACCTTGTTTTTTTACGTCACGTTTCTTTAGTATTCCGGAATTATGTTAGCTAGACATGGAGGCAAGAAATAACGAATCCATGTCGAGAGGATCGCTTCCACCTTGGGTCGGATTCTGTGACAAGCACGCAAAATCGGCCTCAGACAATTTTCTCGCAAGCTTCCTCGTTTTCTGGAAAAACCAGCGAGCGAACGACGACAGCGTGCAGAAACAGCCGATCGACTACGCGCGGAAGTTTGTCGAGTTATTCCTGGAGCATTTTGAGCGGGGTTTGAACCTCCAATCATTCGCGCCTGACGGTAAACACATCGACCCGTGGCCCCGGGATAACGACCCCTGGTCCCCTGACACTATTCACCTGCAGGGTCCAGATGGTATGTTCGTTCCTAATAGTCCGCGTTTGACAGGTAACGAGGACTGTACACAGAACGGATTTGCTGCCTCCGGTGGAAATCATGTTGACGGAGATCAGGATAGCTTACAGGACGAGTTTTCTGATCATGAGCCACAAAGTTACGCGGATCAGTCAGCGACTAACTTGACATTTCCAACTGGTCGAAACAAAGGAAGTATATTTAAACGGTTTTCGATCCGGAAAAATAGAAACAAAGGCTCAGTGAAGCACAATTCAGATGATTTGGAACTTTCAAAAGGCTCATCGGATAGTCACGCGAAAGAGAAGCATGCGAGTGAGCAAAAACTGGTTAAACGTAATAAACGGCATCAAAAAGACAAGCATAAAGTTGTGTTACAGCATTCTCCCGAATCTATCAAGAAGGATGGGATTGTCGAAGTGTTATCCGGGGAAGATTCAAAAGGGAAATCACGGTGGGAACGAACTCGTCTAGTGCTGGTGCACACAGAAGGGAGTTATTTACTGGAGTTCTACTCACCGCCAAAGGTAACTGATGACCTTAGAATGATCAAAACTGAAATTTTGCCAAAATTTGTTATTTACCTATTTGTTTTACATCAGTAATGTTGTAAATGAGCTTAAAGCTTGTTCAAAGTCACTTTCAGTGACTGCTTCCTGGATACTCAACCAGTACTTGCGCTGATTTGTGATTTAGTTCCGACAATTATCACCTTGTCAGGGTTTTTTTGCATAATATAACAGGGGCCTATAATAGGCATCTTCCCAATTGGAAATTTCTTTAAAATCATGCAGTTTTCCCATAAATTCAAAATCATACCAGCTTTTTGCACTCCGATTTCAGCAATTTCATTGATAAAATTTCCCAAATTCAACAGGCTTGGACCTCTTTCCAATTCAAGGAAAAAAAGCCCGGCTTGTCTAACAGGGTTTTAAACCCATGACCATCATACAAGAGGCCGACACTTTACCTGAAACTTTGCAAAGATTTATTTAACTGAGATTTTTCCAAGATTTATTTAAACTGAGTCTTAGGGATGGAATAATCTAGTTTATTTAAGTAGATGTTGCCTACAATGGTTATTTAGTATGTTCCATCATTAAGAATTTTTCATTAACGATCAGGTTCTTAGATTTTTCGGGGGCCTCCGTGGCCTAGTGGTTAGAGTACAGAACTTGAAATCAAATGGCCCCTCTCCGCGTGGGTTCAAATCCTGAGAGGGATATGGGTTTTCATGAGAGGCAGTCTCCTGACTGACTTACGGAATGCCGATGGTTCTACCCGCCTTGACCAGCCCTTGTGGGCAGTTGAGTATGGGGCCTTCCTCCATCATTAAGAGTCGGGCATCGCTACATAACTGAAATAATGTTGATGTGATGTAAAACCCATATAATAATAATAATAATCTTAGATCTTTCATAAATCCACATCCTGCATGAGTACTGGTTATGTATCCATGAAGCAGAATCAAGAGTGATTCATATTGTTAAGTTGTAAGAACTTGTTTCACAATCAATGTGAAATAAATATATGTTTGAACTAATTGGATTGTATTTTTTTTTCCATTTTCAACACTTTGTCAGTCATGTCTTTGTGGTCAGTTTACCTGTTCTTATGCAAGTGTTACTTCATTTGTATTTCAAAGGCACTTATCAATATCCATATATGAACATGAGGCCTTAAAAAAAAGTTGTTTGTTTAGGGTAACCCGACCATTCCTAGCCAAACCTGCCTACCCTAAAGATTTTATTTGACCATTGGCAGAAAAATCAATTGGCACCTTATTTTTAACATCCATTTGAAACTTCTCACACATCTCCAACAGGCCAGTTTACGAGTTGAAGAGACTGAGAACATCTGCCAAATGTATGTTGATTTGTGTCTTCTTTTGGTGATTAAATTCAACAACTTAAGAAAATGCATATTGTTGGCTGATCTGTGTCAGAAGACAGTTCTGTGCCGTTAAATCTATTTTCTTTAAAAAGAAGTATGCAAGTAGTTATAAAGTGAAGCTCAAAATGAAAATAAAGAATAAAATTTAAAAAAAATCCCTACCTACCCTACCTACTGATTTTGAAAATGTTACCCTAAACAAACAATTAACTTTTTTAGGCCTGATCTATATAATGAGGTGATGGGAGAAAACTTATTCAAGTGACATCATCCTCAAAAGGGGTCAGAGTAGGGGTGCTCAACACAATATTTTAAAATGATCCAAAAATGTTTATTAATTGTATGAGACCAGGCCTTTCCCATATTTAACATCATTACTTTGTCATTTGACTTTAAAACAGAAAATACATTTACAAAAAAATAGTATAGATTTATTCTGAGATCATTATAAAAGATTGTCAACTTTTCTTAACACATGTGCATCAGACAAAATGTTCTTAGATTATTTGGAACATGCATCTACTTTGGGTAAAAACTAGCATAACTAATAGAATGTTTTATGCTCATAAAGAAATTACACCTGCCCTTCTCCATATGAAAAGAAATTGGTGATAGGGATGGTATTTTAACTTATTTCTGTAAAATAAAATGAAAAAAGGAACATGTATAACAATTTAAATACCATTTTCTTTGTAATTTAGGGTAAAACTCGTTGTATGCAATTATTCCTTCTGTCTGAACAGTTTGTTAATCTACTGCTGCGTGTTAATTCTTATGACCAAAAGTTAAAGCAGAGCCTTTTTCCTAGATTTGGGAATAGGGCTATGACTGTTAAACTTGGGAAATTGTATGGATAAAATTGCTAAATTTGGGATACTGTAAAGCAGATGTGACTTTGATTTTTTTGGAAAACTGCATGATTTTAAAGAAGTTTCGAATTGGGAAGGTGCCATTTTTGGGCCCCTTTGATAGGGTTACTCGAATCACCGAAATACCGTAATACCACCGGAATACCCCTGAGATATGGGCTAACAAGAGTTATCAAATTTTATCATAATAGTATACCTATTACCTTTACAGTGTACATAAAATGAGGTAAGAGGTATATCAAGCTGAGTGATTTCTTTTTCAAAGATCATTTTTTACGTATTAAATAATATTATCAAGTACGAAAAATTAAAGTTTATACAACTTGCCTTTACTAACATATTACCGTAATACTTATGTTTATGCACGTTCCGCGTGTAAGGTAAGCCTAGTGCTAATTAATTAATAATTAGCAAGACTATTTTTTTAACATCAGCTGTGGACATACGTAATGAGCTACTTTTTCACAATTAAATCAGCTTAAACATGCCATTGTTATCGGAGAAAGTCAAAACAAAGGGTATTCCTGTATTACCAAAGGGTGTTTTGGTGTTACTATGACTTTAACAGGTATTCCGGTGTTTCAGTGGTATTCTGGTATTTCGGTGAATCGTGTGACCTCCTTTGATACAACCTGGATAAGCCTTGTAAAGACTTAAACTTGCAGATGAAGCAAATGTGGACAAGGAAGTAAATGCAAACTGATATTGAAATGTTTTTTTTCTTTTTTAAGAAACTTGAAACGTTATCTTTAAGAGCAAGGCTATAAATAAAAAGGTCTTTAGCCGGATTACACAGCTGTTTCCTGTTTAACCCCTTCCCAAACAACAAACTTTTTACTATCCCAAATTTGAAGAGTTTGCAGACGACATTTCAAAATGTGACCAATGAAATTGGAAATTAATCTTCTGATAGGGCAGAAAACATTGTGGGAAAAGGAGAAATTGCTCGTTATGAGCAATTTCAATGTTTTCTAAATTGTCTGCAACAAAGAACTCAAATGTCGTTATTGTTTGGGAAAGGGTGAAACAAATCTACAGAAGATAAATTGTTTGGCGACAGTTGTACACTGGTAGAGCATTGGCCTCTTGTACCGAGGGTCCCAGGTTTTGAATCCCTGTATGGCGAAAATTGCCAGGACTAACCCTCAAATCGATGAGAGTCCTGGTAGTATCCAGGAAACGGTCATCTACAGTGACTTTGAACAGGCTTGATCAAGCTTCCTTCACAATCAATGTAAAACGAATAAAACAAACAAGCAAACTTTAACCCTTATAGTGCTGGAACAGACTTCACGCAAACAGGTTAGATCCAGACCAGCCGCCAAGTAAATTGGTGGCTGGCCTCTTATCTAACCTGTTTGCTACTTTGAGTATCTTTCTTGATCAAAATTTAGCAGAAAGTTAAAGTTTGGGAAAGCAGACGACACAAAAATCTATTTTTAGAAAATTAAACAGCATTCTAAGTGTTAAACCACTAATTTTGATGAAAAGTTGCTCATACATGTACTTTTTAATTAATGTAACTTCCATGCATATTTCTTATCGTTTTCACAATTGGTTAAACTGTTTAAAATTATTTGCCGTTCTCTTTTCTGAAAAGGTAAAAATGACAAGGTAATTGGACATTAATAACCTTAGGGAAGCCATCTTAAAAATTGAATAGTTTTAACCATTTTACTTTGTGAGTCACAAGTATTTTTTTTATATCTATATGCGTAATCAACTTAATATTACAAAGTTTGAAACCTTGACAGGTTTCCCTTAATATCTTCCTGTTGTCCCAACACATGTATGGTGTAAGTAATCAAACAAATATGCAGCAAAGGAAATTAAAAAGCAAACTTTGTGAAATAGGAATGTTTTATAAGGAAAAAAACTTTAAGTCCTCTTTACCCAAAACGAACAACCTCAAACGCAATAGATGGCCAGGATTTAAAACTGAGGCTCTTTCATGTTTGATTGTTATTATATAACAGGGGCCCTTCGAAGGCACCTTCCGATTGGTAATTTCTTTAAAATCATGCAGGTTTCACAAAATATCAATGTCACGCCAGTTTTTTGGTTTCCCTATTGAGAAATTTCATTGTCACAACTTCCCAAAATTAGGAAGCCTGGCCCTCGTCCCTATTTTAGCGAAATAAGCCCTGAAACATTGTACAAAATTAAGTATCTGTCCATTTGTGGTCTTTAAAAAAAAGGTTTATTGGCTTACAAATCAACATTTTGTTTTCTGTTTGTTGATCGGTTTTGTCATAGTTTTGTTCATGCACAAATTACTCAGTACAGGGAAGTGGTTGACTTTAAACTCTGCCATTACAGGTCATTCAGTCCATTAAGGTTAATTTTTTTGCAATAAAAGGAATTTGTGGCTGGTCCAAATTTACAGCAACCTGTTCAGTGTTGATTTTTGTATAAAGAATTATTACCTCAGAAAAGAAAGAGTGAATTCCAGTGTGAAGATGCCTTTAAGGGTTAGACTCTGTTCAGGGCCTTTTTGCTTTATATATCAGAGGCCCATTAAAGCCAAGGAAATTTCTTTAAATTCATGCAGTTTTCCTAAAGGTTCAAAGTCACACCAGCTTTTTGGTTTCCCAATTCAACAATTTTATTGATATATTTTCACGAAATTAGCAGGCTGAAGCCTCTTCCCATTGAATGAAAGAAAGCCTTGCTGTTACACATAACAATAACAATTCCCAACAAGGTATTATAGAGGGTTCAGCACACAACTGTAGTAAGTGATTCATAAACATGTATGTTACACATAACAATAACAATTCCCAACAAGGTATTATAGAGGGTTCAGCACACAACTGTAGTAAGTGGTTCATAAACATGTACTAAACCAACGTTATAAGTAGAGCTGTAACAGTACAGCATATTATAATGTGGTATAAGAGGAATATTGTTCCACCGCGGTTCAGGTTCCGTTGAACCATCATGGTATTGTTTAAGAGCCTTAGTGTTTAGCTTTCTATAAAGCCTCAAATCACATACCAGCTTTCGGTATCTACTAAGTTGTTAGCACAAAAGGTTTTAGACAACTATGGTTCAATGCCTTTTGAGCTTTATCGGTTCCCTGTGTAGAAGTAGACTAGTTTGCTTTAGGTAAAGAACAGGTGGACATGCTTCTGAAAAATATGTGATATGATTGTTTTCTAAGACAGCCTTTCTGTTCCTATTTAGTTGCTGATTTTGGCAATATTTTGGCAGTCATTAAACTTCGAAATGATGACAATCATAATTCTACTCTTGCCATAATATGTTGCAATACTGTTTATCAATGTTGCAATATAATAAAATTATAATACGGTGTTCAGCATGTTGCTACACCCCTAGTTATTGGTCGAAGGTTGATATTAAGGTCACAAATAATGACAAAGCCTGGGTTTTCCTTGACCCCAACTTCTATCGTAAATGACCTCCAGTTTTGTTTCCTTAAAGGCCCATTAAAGGAGATTTATGCTATATCAAACTATATTATTTGGTGAACTTTAGGACAGATTCAAATACTTTTCACCAGAAAACACCATCAGCACAACTTAAATATGAAATTAAACCAGAAATAACCAAGATTAGCAAGTTTTATAATTCAGATTTCCTGATTCTTCACCTCTGACCTTGATAGTTGATACACACATTTTTTAACCGACCAATCAGAATTCGTTATTTTGAATATGTAAACAAACAGGTTGTTGATAAACATGATTGAATTGGAGACAACTATATTTCAAGCACAAAATAACTTATTTTAAATGAGTCTTTTTAATAGGGCCTCAATGCAGTCCTAAACTATTTTCCATGACTTTTATGAACATTTTAAAAAAATCCATATATTTTTTCAGTAATTTATTTGTACTCCTCTCCTTTGATGTGCCTTTAATACAACCCCTAAAAATCATGATGTGGGTTCAGTGCAAGACTATAGAAAGTGCTTCATGATTATGAAACACTTGCTATAGTCTTGCTTTAAACCCTCGTAAAATTATTTATTATTTTTCTTTCCATTGATTATTCCTTACATCAAAAGTCCCTAAAATTAGCATAAATCATAGGGATCAAGAAAAATGCTGCAAATCTGTATTTGTGTGTACTTTCTCTTTTCAGTCTGTGAAGCCGAAGACCGGGTTGTTTTGTTTCCTCATTTCTGATGTTCGAGTAACAACAGCATTAGAGATGCCTGACAGGGAACACTCGTTTGTTTTAAAGGTTAGTAGAATGAGAGATCTTATTTAACCAAATAATACAGGTATTCCCCAAGCTTTTTTAACCCTTTCCCAAACAATAACGACATTTGACCACTTTGTTACCGACGACTTTAGAAAACATCGTGGGAAAAGGAGAAATTGCTCGTAACAAGCAATTTTTCCTTCTCCCACAATGTTTTCTGCCCTATCAGAAGATTATTTTCCAATTTTATCAAATTTGAAATGTCGTCTGCAAACTCTTTCAATTTAGGACAGTCGAAAATTTGTTGTTTGGGAAAGGGTTAAGGGATTGGGTGCTTGATGTGAAGGGTGGCGGGCAGGGGGGTGCGTCATAGCATATCTCTTTGCGATTTTCTTTTTTTACATATGCATCCTATAATCCTATAATGGTGAATATCTAGATAATTTTTTGGTATTAATTTATGTGTTTAGGGCCAAACCAGTATCCACTCAGCACAAACCAATCATGGAAAATGAAGAAATGTTTGAAGTCGGTCCCAGATGTAAGGGAATTTCAAGGTCCAAGCTGAATTTCTTTAAAACTGTACATCAGCTTGTACAACAGCTGTTTAGCTGTATGATTTGCCCTGGAGAGAAGTCATAGGAAGCAAAATTAGTTTTATTTTTTAAGTACAGTGATGTCTCGTTAATCCGAACACGTCTGTTCCCAACAAAATGTCCGGATTACCGAATCATCCGGACTAATGAAGCAGAGCATGTTCTTATACACATTAAGACATAAACGGTCTGTATGCACGTGTATACTTATAACCCTTTAGCAAATGGCAAATAGTAGACCGTCCCAAATTGAAAGAGTTTGCAGACGACATTTCAAAGCGTGATGAAATTAAAAAATAATCTTCTGATATGGCAGAAAACATTGTGGGAAAAGGAGAAATTGCTCGTCACGAGCAATTTCTCCTTTACCCACAATGTTTTCAAAAGTCGTCTGCAACACACCGGTCAAATAATTCCGTTCCCTTACAATTTTGTTCGGATTGCGAGACATCTGGATTATCGGGGTCCGGATAAAGAGGCTTCACTGTATTTAGAGCCTGTATACTGTGAATTGATATAGATTTAATGGGATCTTACCTGCATGTAGACCGGACATAATAAGATATATTGACTTTTACTGAATTGATTATGCTTTGAATAACTACATTTAATTGTAAAGCGAAGAATGACGCAAAAAAAAACTCATTATTTCAAAGCCATTTTATGTTGAATTTTAAAATTTCTGATAATTATGTGAATAAGCAACTTTAACCTTTAGAAAGCTGAGTAATTTTCTTAATATAGATTTATCTACCGCCTGCTTTCCAAAACCATACATATCTGCTTAATTTTGATGAGGAAAGGTACTCAGAGTAAGAAACACTGGTTAAATCACAGGCAAGCCGCCAATTTACTTTGGGATGGCCTGTGATTTAACCTGTTTGCATAAGCATGAAATCGGTTCCAGCACTATAAGGGTTAAACCTTGGTGCAAGTATACCTGATGCATATAAAGTCACCTGACGAAAGGGTCATTAACCAGTGAGGGGTCAACAGTGGTCAGATAGCATGTAAAGTATGACAGGAATGTTAACTTGTTTACATTCAACACTTTCCCCTAAAGGAAAATCTTAGTGATTTGGTTTTTTAGTTAAGTGAAACAATTGGGCCACGTCACGGGAAAAGGGGCACTCGGACATAGCAATCAGTGTACCCCCCAGACCAGCCGCCACGTCAGTGACGTGGCAGCTGGTCTGGGGTTACACTGTTTGCCATCTTAGAGGACATCAAGTTCTACCTTTAAATAAATACAAATGATGACTGTCGTGACTAGATGCAGGAATAATAGCGCTAAGAAAGAGCTGTGTCAGCGGTTTTTATTTATGCCCAAGTGCCCCTTTTTGTGTGACGCGGCCCAATTATTGTATAACCCATTGGTAACCCTTATAATGCTGGGTAATTTTTTAAAAATAGTTTTTTTGATGTCTGCTCTCCCAAACCTTATATATCTGCTAAACTTTGCTGAGGAAAGATACTCAGAGTAGCAAACATGTTAGATCACAGGCCAGTCACCAATTTACGTGGCAACTGGATCTAACCTGTTTGAATAAGCATGAAGTCGGTTCCTGCACTATAAGGGTTAACATTCAACACTTGCCCCTAAAGGAAAATCTAAGTGATTTGGTTTTTTAGACAGAGAAACAATTATTTTCATAAACCATTGTTGGTCCAGATTTAAGATATGAGTACCGGTAACGTTTTCTTTCCTCTTTATTGTAGCAACAAGTTGTCATATTGGTTGAGAAGCCGCTTTAAATGAGCATTTCTCCTTTTGAAACTGCGCTGCAGCTGATGATGTATTTAACCATGATATGTGAATTTGTCACGAAATGATTATTTTGTCACAGTGTTTTTTAACAACTTCTGCAGGACATCCATCAAACTGAGGTGTTATGGATTAACCCTTATAGTGCTGGAACTGTCTTCATGCTATGCAAATAGGATGATGGATTGACCCTTATAGTACTGGAACCGACTTCATGCTATGCAAATAGGTTGGATCCAGCCAGCCGCCAAGTGAATTGGCGGCTGGCCTGTGATCTAACCTATTTGCTACTCTGAGTATCTTTCCTCAACAAAATGAAGCAGATATTTAAGGTTTTGGAAAGCAGACGACACAAAAATCTATTGTTAGAAAATTACCCAGCATTCTAAGGGTTAAGAAGGTGCTTCTTATGATCATTTCTCCTTTTGAAGAAAGGTGCTACTGCTGATATATAAAACCATGCCCCCATTATGTGAATTTGTCACAAAAGAATAATTTGCTCATAAGAAGCAATTAAGTTTTCATTTTGTCATAGTTGTTTTTTACCAATCTCTACAGAACATACATCAATTATATAAGGTTTTATGCCAATATTGCTTAAAGCATTGAAAAGAATAGGATTGAAAATCTTATTTGAAAAGTTGTTTTTATATTTACAAGTTATGCATCTGAATTAACCAATCATAATTATGTTTTGTAAAGGGTTTTATTCCCATGCACTCAACCATTTAAAAACCTGAAAAATCTTGTTTTTTTATTTTGATTTGTAATAACAGGCTGATGAAATTTGATTTTGGTTTTCTTGTATGTAAATATCAAATCTTTTTCTGCACTTGTGTGGTAATGGTCAAATAGCTAAAAGTAAAATCTAGTAAAATTTCACTTGTCTATTAAGGCTTAATAATTGGACAAGCTGGGCAATACAAACAATTGATTTTGCCATTCCTGAATAAATTCTCTCATTGAATTCCTTTATTTCTTTTGTGTATATTAGCTGTAAAGGTAAATATGAATCTTATGAGGGAAAAGATTGAGAACTTATATACCCCCTGGTACGGTAAATATCTTTCAATTTGCTTATGGATTCAGGTGCTATATCTCTAAAAAATTATTTTTAGATTATGATTTATATTCCTTATTTGGAATTCATGACCATTTTTGCAGACTTCACGAAACTACCAAGTTTCGAGAACAATGATTTATCTTAATAACTTGTTTGGTAAAAAATATAAAGATAGTTGAGCAAAGCCGACTCAGATAGCATATTATATTGGATTGAAATTGTTGTGACAAAAAGAGAAATGTTAAGTTACAAAGTTTTTTTGTCAAGACTGTAACTTAGCTTATTGAGGGCTCATTGCAAGACTACCGTATATAGTTAGTGTTTCACGTTTGTGAAGGATTTACTATAGTATTAGGTTGAACGCCTGTTCTATGTGAAAGGGTAAGAAGAGTCAGACATTTACTGTAATAAAAAATATGTTTGGGTACTTTGGGCTAAAAATTCGTTTGAAGCTATCAGTAAAAGGATATTTAGTTGTTTTACTTGTTTGTAAATAAGTAATGGTTAACCTAATTTTTCATAGTTTGCGTTTCAGGGCAGTTTTTATTAGGTTGATTATTTCTTTTAACAGATCTTCATGGATGGCGATGAATCATTGTTTCATTTTCTGTCCTTGTTTCTCTTGTAACCATGGTTTCCGTTATACATGAAGCAAGTTTTTTACAATCAGAGGGTTCAACGCAAGACTATAGTAAGTGCTTCATGTTTATGAAGCACTTTCTAATGTCTTGCATTGAACCCTCAAATTTCTTATCATGAAATTACCACAGCCACAGTGGTGCAGTGATAGAGCATTGGCCTCTGGTGCTGTGGGTCCAGAGTTGGATCCCCATTAGTGGCGAGCTGAAAATGCTTGGACTTATCCACATCTCGGCGTGAGTTCTGGTCATGTGCCCAGGAACCAGAATCAGTATTCACCCTTTACCAAACGTCAAATTTTTGTCTCCCAATTTGAAAGAGTTTGCAAACAACATTTCAAAATATGATGAAATAGGAAAATATTATTCTGATAGCGGAGAAAAAATTGTGGGAAAAGGAGAAATGGCTCGTTAAGAGCCATTTCTCCTTTTCCCACAATGTTTTCCAGAGTCAACTGCAATAAAGTGGTTAGATGTAGTTATTGTTTGGTAATGGTTCAAGTAACTGAATAGCACTAACAAGACTTTAACATTTCCTTATCTAGACTGCTTTGATCTATGTTTTTTGAGGGTCATTTTAAAAAGAGTATTTATTGGATTCCCACTTATTGTAGATTGGTAAATGACAGTAATGTATTGAAGAAGGAAATTACCCATGAGGACCCAAGCTGACTGTTATTGACATAAATATTTGCTGTTATTTATGTGTGGCTTCCAAGTCCCAACCCTAAGGAACTAAATAGCATGTAAAAAGTTTAAACACTTTCTTTTAAGACTGTTTCATCGTTTGTTTCTCAGGGTCAGGGTAAAATAAAGAAATAAGTGGAAGCCCCAAACCCTAAGGAACTAAATAGCATGTAAAAAAGTTAAACACTTTCTTTTAAGACTGTTTCATCGTTTGTTTCTCAGGGTCAGGGTAAAATAAAGAAATAAGTGGAAGCCCCAAACCCTAAGGAACTAAATAGCATGTAAAACATTTTAGTACTCCATTTTCAAATCCACTATCATCTCAGTTTTTCAAGGTTACGGCAAAATTGAAAAAGTAATGGAATCCCCAAACGGAACTGAATAGCATATAAAATGTTTAAATATGCCTTTTTTCAAGACTCCTTAAATTTTTTGTTTTTTAGGGTCAGAGTAAAATAGAGAAATAAGTGGATTAGCTACAAACCCAGAGGAACTGAATAGCATGTAAAAAGTTTAACACTTCCTTTTCAAGTCTGCTTCTTCTTCTGTTTTTCAGGGTCAGGGTAAAATAGAGTATGTAGTCGAAGCCCCAAACCTTGAGGAACTCAACTCTTGGCTGATCATCCTGAAAACCTGTATATCGCCCGAACCACCCATTGACGCAGAAACGGATGACAATGGACTTGAACCAGTGGGGTATGTTAACCCGTTACCAAACGCCAAATTTTCGACTGTCCCAAATTGAAAGAGTTTGCAGACGACATTTCTATACAAGATGAGACTTTTTCACTTTTTCCCCATGGACATCATTCTGATACCATTTCAAATTGAACCATTGGCAGACAACAATATAAGTTCATAAAGGACAAACAGCGAGCACTTCTTTGCGATGATGTCAGGAAATACTCAATCCCTTTCCAACGTAACAGGAAAGAAAAGTTATAGCATTCGTGATTTGAAAATGAGTTTTTTGTGAAGTTTTTGGTACCATTGTGACAAAATGAGCAATAACTGCTCTTTTGGAGCGATTGGGCATTCTGTCATAGTGGGTTATAGATTCTCTCAGCTGATTTTACAAAATACAGTTCTATTGAGTATAAACAACATACAGAAACAGCCAAAGAGACAGATGACCAGTTTTCTTGGAATTATTGATTCAAGATGTACAATTATTATGCTGTATTTCATACTAGATAAGAACTGTTAATTAGTACAGTCTTGTGCATTGGTGTACATCTTTCCCTGTGTTCTGTCTTTTAACAAATTAGAAAATTGGTTGTCAACAGATTGCGTTGTTTATTTATTGATTCTATATGAGATTTACATCACATCAACAATATTTTGGTCTTTTTGCGATGCCTGGCTCGAGGTGATCAAGGAAAACCCCATAAGGGCTTGTCAAACCGGGTAAAACAATCAGCATTTCGAAAGTCAACCAGGGAAACAACCTCTTATGAAAAAGAAAATGCTGTCACCGATATTTAAACATCAATAGATAAAAATATTATTATAGAAAGAGGAGAATTTGATTCATACAGACATCAATGATCATTTTAATATGGGTCATTATGCAGGAAAATGTTTAGATAATTCCTTGTGGGGGGTCTAATAACAGAATTTGCATTGTGAGAATAGAGTGCACCATTTCCAGTGTCTAAATTTTATCTTCTTTCCTTTATATGGATAGGAATAAGAATTTTCATCACATTTCCCATTTAAGAATTAAGCGAATTTTGGTATGAATAATACTCAGGAAATATTAGAATACCCCCCATGTTTCTAATTTGCCTTCATGTTAAAATACATATATATGGTCTTCCTTCTTATACTTTTGCCTTATTAAAAGCCTTTTTCTTATTTCAATAAATAAGAGAACATTGAATTTATAGATGTATTCAAGTACTAAGGTTATATGACATGTATCACATAAAAAAAAAAAGAATTTAGTCATGTTGAACTATTTAGACTAACATCTAACTACTAGTAGCTATTAGTTACCATCAAATGCCATGGCATTTGGAGAAAAAGATTGTTAATGTTTCCTGTCTCCGTAAAGCGTTCATCCTTTGTTGTTGTGCGTCATCTTTAGGTCATCTTTGGGAACAGAAGATGGTCGGTGTTAATTTCACTAAACACATACCTTCTTAATGGATTTTTTTGATAGTCAAAATTGACAGCAATTGCTAAGGGCAATGGAATTATTAATAATGTTTTGAGATTTTTTTTTATTCAGAAGAAACCTATTGTGACAAAAGGAGAAATCGCTCATGATGAGCGATTTCTCCTTTTGTCACATTGGTTTCATCTTTTATATCCTGTCACAGGTGTGTTATTGATGTTTATTGAAAGTGAGAAATAAGGGTCGCCATGAAAATCTTTAGATGACGTCCAAGGCATTGTCTAAAATAGCCTGTAGTGCTTTCTTACGTTTGTTTGTTGTTCTGCCTCTGTAGAAGCTTGTTTTGTTTTGAAATTACTCTTCTTTTAGAAGCAGAAAAAACTTGTTTTGATTTTTTAATAACTCTTCTTATGGAAACAGAAGGAAAACAAAATAAACAAACTGATAACCTTATCATATTGAATTTCAAATGCAAAAAAAAAGATGTTATTGTTAAGTAACTATTAATCAAAGAAATTAATTTACTTACATCAGATTTTACATAGCGTGTGTTTCTAAAATTTCTATACGGTTATTGACAGGTGAACATATTTGATAAAGATTTGTGTGAGAAAATGTTCAAAAAGTTGAATTGTGTTTTCAGACGACCGCGGCTTCCTTCAGCGCCCTCTGGGACGGGGCATCATCTTGATCGAGGTGAGTGAAGTGATTTCTTTTTAACCCTTTCTCAAATACCAAAATTCGACTGTTCCAAATTGAAAGAGTTTGCAGACGACATTTCAAAATGTGTTGAAATTGGAAAATATTGTGGGAAAAGGAGAAAGGGGAGTCAAATGGTTTATGATTTGCTCAACATCTGTATGTCACAACTATTTCAGTGGTTTTCAATATCAATATTTGTTTAATTTTTGGTGGTTTTCAATACCAATATTTTTTTTATTTTTTCCTTTATAGATAATAAAGGTCAATTTCTTATTATTTACTTTACTATAGGTGCTCTCAGTTTTGTCTGTAGCCAATTTTCATAAAAAGGGAAAAAGTGTATGAATGTGTTTTTCATTGGCATGACAAAAGAAACCTGCGATAAAAAATGAAAATCCCCCTTCACACCACTATCATTGGTATAATAGACAGCAATGGAAGTATCAATGAAAGGCTATAGCAAGTCCTTCAGATATTTGAAGGATTTGTCTAAAATCTTTAATAAATCCCTTGAGGTTGTACCCTTAAAGTTGAGATCTATGTGGAGACGGCTGTTACAACTGTTTAATGGCATGTAAGATTAAATCAACCATCATCGTCATCAGCTACTGAATCTATAAGATACTTATAAACATTCATGATGAAAAGTGACTATTATGAAAGTGTACAGTAGTTTTTCTGTGCTGAGGCCTTTGTGGCCTAGTGTTTAGAGTACAGACCATGAAATCACATAACCCCACACAAGGTGGATCTAAATCCCGGTGTTGGCGTTTGTAGGTTCATTTAAGGCAGTCTCCTGGCTGACTTACGGAATGCTAATGGTTCTTCCGGGCTTGACCAGCCTATACTAGCAGTTCAGTATGGGGTTTTCCCTCGGTAAGATCAGTTAGGCATCATGAAATAACTGAAATAATGTTGACACAATGTAACACTCATGTGAAATGAATAAATCGAGGGTTCAGTGCAAGACTATTGTAAGTGCTTCATAAACATGAAGCACTTACTATGGTATTGCAATGAACTTTTGAAATACTCCCTCTATGGATGAAGGGGTGATGCCTGTGTTGCCTGGTGGTAAAGGTAGTCAATATGTAACTTAGAGGTACCAGGTTTGATCCTATTGACCATGTTGCCTTTATGCAAGTGTCCTTTAGCAATACAATTGGGTGCTCAAGCCTAGTAATTGTGAATAAAAGGGGAAAAAAAGGAATAAAAGGAAAGCAGTTATATTACTGAAAAACTGTTGACATGATGTTAAACCTCATATATAGTACATCTACCATCAGGCCATTGACTGGGTTCATGTAAGGCAGATTCTCCTCTCACCCATCACATAAAGTCATGTAAAGTAATGGATTAAAATGAATCCATTTTGCCGCTTCCCTCTTACAAGATATTCAAAAGGAATTGTAATAATTGATTGTTACCGTCACAAACATTATGAAGTAATGGGTTCAAATGATTAGATTTTGTAGGTTCCCTTTTTAAAAGTTATTTACAAAGAAATTTAAAAATTGATTGTCACTATTCAAAACATTATGGAAGAAATGTATTTTGATGAACACATTTTGTAGGTTCGCCCGTAAGAAGCTCTTCACAAGGAAGTATAGTAAATAGTCCACCTGAAATTCCACCTCGCCCTGGGGGAAGTCCTGCAGGCGCTGGGTCAAACAGATTGTCTGGGGAATTCAATGGAGGTTATGGAGGTATGATTTGTTTTCTATTTATCTACATGTATTTTGTTTGGCATTTTTAATGGTGTACTAAACAAGAGATGCAAAATGTTTATAATTTTTATTTTTTAATTTTATTGATTTTTGGCTCGACTATTCGAAGAATAAGGAGAGCTATACTACTCACCCGGGCATCAGCGTTGCACCTTGGTTAAGTTTTTGCATGCAAGTTTGTATCTCATTACCTACTGTATGGAATGGGTTGATACTTCACACATGTGTTCATGGTCATACTTTAAGGTCTCTAGTTTTAAATTTAAGCAAATTTTGCGGCTTTTTGTACTTAGAAAATCTTGGTTAAGTTTTTACATGCAAGTTTGTATCTCATGAACTAGAATAGTGAATGGGTTGATACTTCACACATGTTTTCAGGGTCATAATTTAAGGTCCCTCACCAAGTTTCAAATTTCTAGTTTAAAATTTAAGCAAATTTTGCGGCTTTTTGTACTTAGAAAATCTTGGTTAAGTTTTCAAGTGCAAGTTTTTATCTCATGAACTATTTTAGTGAATGGGTTGATACTTCACACATATGTTCAAAGTAATAATTTAAGGTCCCTCACCAAGTTTCAAAATGCTTGTATCCAATTTAAGCAAATTATGCAGTCTTTTGTACTTAGAATTATCTTGGTTAAGTTTTTGCTTGCAAGGTTGTATCTCATGAATCACTGTATGAAATAGGTTGGTACTTCACACATGTGTTTAGAGTCAAAATCTAAGGCCCTTACCAAGTTTCAAATCTCTTGTTTTGAATTTAAGCTAATTATGCAGTCCTTTGTACTTAGAAATTCTTGGTTAAAATTTTGCATGCATGTTCGTTACAGCTATTGGAGGGAATCATTGTTTGCACCCTCATATTTCAGAAACAATAATATTTCACTGACCTATACCCGTCTTCAACATTACCGAATAGTCGAGCATGCTGTCTTACGGACAGCTCTTGTTTATATTGCCATGGGTGAAAGTTTTCAAGATTATTCCTGAATTTCAGGTTTTTGAAACTTTTTTGTCCCTATATAATGCTATACCAAACATGCCTTTTCAGGATAATGAACTACAGATTTCAGGTTTTTGAAATTCTGCAACTTTCACCCATGTATTGCCCAGCTTGTCCAAAAGCCTTAACAGACAAGTGAATATTCATTAAAATTTACTTTATAACCATTAATACAATTACTGCAGAAAAGATTTTGCATTTTATGGACATGTCAATCAAAATCAGATTTCACCACCCCTGCCATTGAGTCAAGGCATTCCATTGGTCGTTTGCATAATGCTTAACCAATTCCTATTGGCTAGACACTGCAGAGCCCTGCCTAGTACAGATGAAATTCAGGGAAGCTGTAAAATATCTCAAATAATTTTGATATGACATTTAAACCCATATTATCTAATAAAAATTGGTAACCAAGCATAAAATAAAAAATAAAGTACAAAACAAATATTTCTATGACTAACAGATCAAGATCAGGGAGGCGATCAGAGAATGGAGATCAACTTACGTGAATACCCCTGGTTCCACGGCACATTGAGCAGACTTGAGGCGGCGCAGCTTGTGTTGCAGCAGGGCACCGCGGGTCATGGCGTGTTCCTCGTACGGCAAAGTGAGACGAGAAAAGGAGAATACGTCCTCACGTTTAATTGTCAAGCAAGAGCCAAAGTAAGAGATTTGAGATTAACTAACGATTTATGCCTCTGACCTGTTCATGTGATACGCACATTTTTGAACGGACTTATCAAATAAGGGGATTGGAGTCTCCCGGAATATGTTTATAAACAAACTGATTGTTGAATTGAATTTGAGACAACTATTTTCAAGCACAAAATAACATACAAGTTTATTAGATAGGATCTTTCAACATATATGAATTAATTTTTATGACCTTTGTGAACACAATAAAGAAATCCATATACTTTTTTCAGTCATTATTTTGTACTCATATCACTCATGGGCCTTTAAAGTTAAGGTCTTCCTCCAATGATTATGAACTGGGTATTGCATTTAAAGAAAACAAACAAATCTCTTGGCAAAAATCATTATTTAAAAAGGAATATTTGCTCATAATGAGCTAAGTGAATAATGAGCTCTAAGTGATGGTTTAACGCTTGCTAAAGGCTATGCTATGTTACAATGTCTTTCTATTTGCTGGAAATGTGTTTTTTTATATTTGTATAAGTAAAAAAGAGTTATACATATGTATAAAACTAGAAAAGAATGATAAAAAGATATGTGAAAGGTATTTTATAACTTTAATTTTTTTCAGCACTTGCGAATGACAATCAATAACGACGGCAAATGTCGAGTACAGCACCTGTGGTTCAACTCCGTCTTTGACATGCTCGAGAGGTTCCGAGTCCACCCTATCCCCCTCGAGTCAGGAGGAACGGCAGATGTGACCTTAACAGACTATGTCGTGACCTTGGACCGACCTTCTACGCCACACCGGGGCTCCCCGAGCCTCGAAGGTCACAGGTCAAACTCTAACCCCAATATAAACGTCCGTGGGGAAAGTCGCGAGCACATGTTGCGGGACATTGTTGTGATAAGTGGATCGATCCGTGCGAGGACGGAGTCGATCGAAAATGTGATGCGGGAGCAAGGTCAAGGGCATGGACATGGGAGCCAGCAGGCGCTCGGACGGGCAGTCGACAATCATTATTCATTTGTGTAAACTAGTTTATTTAAAGGTTTTTTATAAACTGGTTTATTTAAAGGTTTTGTGTAGACTAGTTTATTTAAAGGTTTTGTATAGACTGGTTTATCAAAAGTTACTTGTTCACACATGACGCAAATTGCAAGTCAAAATGAAATGTCATTGAAACAATACAGCTTTTGTATTGTAATATAATATTTAATGAAAAATAGCTACTGAACACAAAATTGAATGAGAATACGTCAATACATCTAACTTTTTACAGACATTCTGCGATGGATATCGAAACCAGTGTAACACTATTGGATCCGAATACAAAATAAATTCCATGTGGACAGGCCCTAAGTGCCTAAATTCAGTGAACCTTCGTTTATCCGGACCCCGATTTTCGGGATGTCTCGCAATCCGAACAAAATTGTAAGGGAACGGAATTATTGGACCAGTTTATTGCAGACGACTTTTGAAAACATTGTGGGTAAAGGAGAAATTGCTCGTGACGAGCAATTTCACCTTTTCCCACAATGTTTTCTGCCATATCAGAAGATTATCTTTGAATTTCATCACGTTTTGATATGTCTTCTGCAAACTCTTTCAATTTGGGACGGTCGACAATTTGGCGTTTGCTAAAGGGTTATAAGCATACATCGCTCATACAGACCGTTTATGTCTTAATGTGAATAAGAACATGCTCTGCTTCATTAGTCCGGATTATTCGGTAAACCGGACATTTTGTTGGGAACGGACGTGTTCGGATAAACGAGGGTTCACTGTACTAACTTGTTTTGCTTCCAATGGCTATTCTCCAATGTGTATCATACAACAGTACAGCTGCTTTACAGTTTTAAAAAAATAAACTTTTAACTCAATGTTTATCATACAACAGTACAGCTGCTTTACAGTTTTAAAAAAATAAACTTTTAACGCCAAGTTTCCTCACATCTGTGAACAAGCAGCTTTAAGCCTTATAACTTAACACAACGAGGGTTCAGTGCAAGACTAAAGTAAATGTCCAACACATTTTTGAAGGACTTACTATAGTTTTGCATTGAACTATGGGTAATCTTTGATTTACCCAATCCTCAGTATAGGATTTTGTGACTGGTCTGAAGTGAGAGCATGAAGGAGAGCATGGACAGATGTTGTAAAAGTAAACATGAAAAAATAAACATTAGGTTTATGATACTTTATAAAACAAACTGTGACAAAAAAGATGGATTGAACCTTAGGAGCAATGTATCCTTTTGTCATGGTCGATTCTGATGTTTTGAGCAACAGATCTTGGCAAAAAAAGATGTTACATAAAGTTTGTGGTTTAGCTTCATGACAAGGTATAGTATGAAAGCAATACGATGATGGTTAATTCTGTAATGACTTTATTTGTATTGATCAATCATCGATTTGACATGAAGAAAACATACCATGTCATAAAAATTTACCTTCTGTCATAAATAATTTCTTAAATCTTCTGTTGTTGGTGTCAGAAATAAATTCTTAAATCTTCTGTTGTAGGTGCAAATTAAGTCTCTTCATATGAACATGAATGTTAAGAGCTTACGGGTAGTGGATTCATTCAAAGAATGTTAATCAAATCATTTTAGAAGTTTTAAGTAACATTTTTATTAGTTTTAAGAACATGGTCTTCATGTAAATAAAGGAGAGACAAGCATGGGTATGTTTGCTTTTTCATTTAAGTCTTTTTTACTGTTATCATTTTTTAAAAACATTTTGAAGTTTCAATTGTTAACTATTATAAGACCTTTACACAGCTATAGCCTATTGCTTAACTCTTTACAACCTGCAAACGACATTTTTTTTTTTTAACTTTAAGCAGACGACTTTAGAAAAGCTTTGTTAGCATGTGAAAACTTTTCACTTCTGCCATTGTGATATGTGAATAGGCTGGAAAATCATTGTGGCAAAAGGAGAAATCACCTCCTTTTTTTAAAAACTAGAATCAAGCTGTTGAATAATTTGTGTCTGAATGTATGTAGTATATACGCAATACCCTATTTTTAATTTTTGTTTGTTTTATTATTTATTAAATAGAAATTCGTTTCAACTCAACAAATGCTTTTGAATCATTGCAAACATTTTTTTGCTTTTTTTCGCTTTTATGTGGATCATGTCATTTTTAAGTCTTTTTCAAAATGTCTCCTGTAAAAATTCATTTACCAAAGTCCATTTAGGTATACAGGTAATGCAAATGTCAAAGAAAATCTAAATTGATCACCAAATATTATTTATTTTAGGTAGCCAGATAAGTAAGTATATCAAAGGCTTTTACATGCACTGTTTAACTCTTTACTAACTGCAGATGACAATTTTTTTCGCTTAAAGCAGAGGACTTAAGAAAAGCTTTATTATCATTTGAAAAACCTTTCAGTTCTGTTGTTGTGATATGTGAATTGATTGAAAAAGCATTGTGGCAAAAGGCGAAATTGCTTGTGACAATTCCTATTTTATTCTAATCTTCTATTAAAATTTTAACCCTTCCTTCATATACTCTTATATATCTCATATACATGTACTGTTTGAATGCTTCTTTGGCTAAAAAATTCACAAACAATAAGAAAAACTGCCAGGGGTGGGCCATTTCTTTTATTTACTTTTTTCTTTTAGTAAGTGCTTCCCTCCAAAATTACAACAAGTGAGTTATCTCCCTTACTTTATAATAGTTGTCTGCTGAAGATGCTTTCATATTGGGCTACCGGTAATCATAAAATCATATGTCAAGAATACAACACAATATCAAAATAAGTGCATTACCTTTGTGAAGGACTTGCTTTAGTCTTGTAATTAACCCTGATATGGGGATATTGGTTTAACCCTTTACCAAACGCCAAATGTTTGACGGTCCCAAAATGAAAGAGTTTGCAGACTATGTTTCAAAATGTGTCAAAATTGAAAAACAATCTTCTGATAGTGCATAAAACGTTGTGGGAAAAGGAAAAATTGCTCGTTAAGAGCAATTTCTCTTTTTCCCACAATATTTTCTAGAGTTGTCTGCATCAAACAGGTCAAATGTCGTTATTGTATGGTAATGGGTTAATTCAAGACAAAAACTTTTCCGTCTAAAAGTATGTCTTTTACTTGCTTGACATGTTCTTATAGAGAAAGAAATTAGTGCAATTTTAAAAAGGAATGTTGTAATTTTTATTAAGGATGTTGTACATATTTTTAAGATAATGTATCTATATGTTTTTTATGTATTTTATAAAAGAAATAAGCATTATACAGTTATTTTACACATTTAATCTGCTGGTGTTAGGTAGATTTGTTTTTTTTTTTTCAAAAATAAGAGTTTGTTTTTTTATTATATAGTGCTGAATTATGAGTGTTAACTTCTTAATCAAGGAAATGTTTTAGCCGTTAGTCCAAGGCATTACCTCTATATAGATATACATTTCAATGCACCAGTATAGTAGCAGAAGATTTTCATGAAAGGTTAAGGTTACAAGAATGACCAGGGTGGCAAAATCTAAATTTGATTTACTTGTCCGTAAATGCCTATCTTTGTTGAGGCTTTAATACAAGTTGAGCACTGTGGTCAATTGATTTTGCCACCCCTGACAGCTAATGGAGGAATTGCCTGTATTGATCAATATCCCATTTTGTCACAATATTTTCCAGCTCTGATCAACAGTACTATTAAGTAAGGGATTCTTCTTTCTTCCTTCCATAACACATTAACAACTAATGCTGCAGTTTTGCCTCTTGCAGCAGAAGTCTTCAAAAAAAGCATTGTTGCAAAAGGAGAAATTGCTTGTTTCAAGCAATTTTTCCTTTTGCAACAATGTTTTTTCATTCTATTCACATATCTCAACAGCAGACCTGAAAGGCTTTTCATATGTTTTCAAAGCTTTTCTTAAGTTGTCTGCTTTAAAAAAAATGTTGTCTGCAGGTGTCAAAGAGTTATAAGCCTTCCATTGCTTTATGATTGAAAAGAATTTGGAGGGATAGATGAAACAAACTATCAGAATTTTAGAAAATTCACTCAAGTAAAGAAGTGACTCAACAGACATAGTGTGTTTTTTTATCTTTCAGATGTTTGCTTGCCACTCTTGCCATTATTGTATCAAGCTCTCAAACTTCTGAGATTTCTTTTAATAACAACTCCTGCAACTCGCAATAATTACAAAGAAAATCCTTAAAACAGTTTCCTTGTATAGCTTATGGCTACAGAACTAAGTTATCAATCAAAACATTATGAAGTCACAGTTCAAAGTGCTTCTTGCTCAGATTGAAATAATGGTTGAAATGTTGTAAATTGTAAAATGAGTTCATATAAATCAAAAATGTTTTTCAGATATTTCAGAAAAAATGGAAAAAAAATGATTTAAATCTTTTTTTAATTCAGTTATTTGGTTTTATCATCACAAGAAGTACTTGCAGCATATTCACTTCTGGCTTGAGGAAAATTAATGATTATCTCCCTTTCCAGTGATAATATTCTCTCAGCATATATATCCCATACTATAATAAGATATCGAAGAGTGCCCAAATTTATAACATGTGACAATAACAAAACAGTGATTTCATATTATACTAGTGCAACACAAAGAGGAATTATTTGTGACGAGCAAGTTCTCTTTGTGTTACAATTGTTTTTTATGTTATCGGAGAAAATTTGGTGAAAACAATTGCACTACGGAAATGTGTCAATTGTTCAGTCAATGCTCAATTATAATTTATGTCATTTACCCTTCGATACATGTATGCTTGCTTTCTTAACCCTTATAGTGCTGGAACCGACTTCATGCTTATGGAAACAGGTTGGATCCAGGCCAGCCACCAAGTAAATTAGCAACTGGCCTGTTATTCAACCTACCTGCTATTCTGAGTATCTTTTTCATCAACATTAAGGAGACATTTAAGGTTTGTGAAAGCAGAAGACACAAAAGATCTTGTTTTGGAAAATTACCCAGCATTCTAAGGGTAATAGCATGAATCGGACATCTTTACATTTTGCACCATTTGAAGCAATTTGACAGCATAACAGAAGTCAAGATTATGCCATATAAGAATATTATTTATGCAGACTTTATCAAAAATATTGGTCTTACACTATATTGTTGGTACCCATTGGAATCATCTTGAGAAGCCAATTGTATTGAGTACCCACAATATTAGGTTTAAAGAAGTAATAAACAAAATAGGTACATGATTTCGCCTTTTTTATTGGCCTCTGACATTTGTCACCAATACCAATGTTGACAAGACAATTCAAATATGTACACACAATATAAGGTTTAGAGATGAAATGAAGGAAAAGGGTACATGACTTTGCCTTTTTTATTGGCCCCTGACATTTGTTATCAATACCAATGTTGACAAGACAATTCAAATATGTACACACAATATCAGGTTTAGAGATGAAATGAAGGAAAAGGGTACATGACTTTGCCTTTTTTATGGTCCTCTGACATTAGTTACCAATACCATTGTTATAAAAGCATCTCCTTGAATAATTACTTTGATAGTACTTTATGTTGAAATTAATGTGACAGAATGTGATATTGCTGACGATTGTCAAATTCTTTTACTCTCTCATTTATCATAGTGTTTTTTAGATGTTGCCTTGTACTGTCTTGTACTGCAAAACTTTTTAAACTGCTGCTTTCAATTTGGACCTGTCACAAAATTCAATACGAGAGAAAGAATTATGGGTTTGTTGTTTCACGTGTTTCATTGTTAATATTGTTGTTACATGTATATATTGTTTATACAGATATTCGTTACATTGTATGATATAAATTATAAATTATGTCCGTCTTTTATTGTATTATTATTGAAATGAAATTGTTTTAGAAAATGATGTAAAATGCGGTAAATCTCATGTATTAGAAAAAAGAGTACTGGAAAAAATGGTGTGAATAATTTTAAAACTGCTTTTTTCATTTTTAACATTCACCGTTATAGTGCTGAAACTGTCTTCGTGCTAATGCAAACAGGTTTGATCCAGGTCAGCAGCCAAGTAAATTGGCAGCCAGCCTTTGATCTAACCTGTTTGCTACTCTGAGTATCTTCCATCAACAAAATTAAGCAGATATATCAGGTTTTGGAAAGCAAACAACACAATAATCTTTTTTTAGAATATTACAATGCAGTCTCATTCAGATAAAGGAGTATTGATAAAAAAAAAGAAATAAATGATTTTTAAAGTGCTTATTTCATTTTTAACATTAAGAGTAAGTTTTTGTAAAAATACAGAATTTTGAGTCACATGTTGTTTTCTTTTATTCTCATACCCTATTATTATATTATGATATTACATTCTTTACACAGAATGCTCATACTGATCCAAATTGATGACGACAACAGAATACAAAATAAAATACAAGAAATAAAGTTTTCTCTCTGATACTTTGTAGCAATCATCGTGTTAGAAGGAAAATATTTGTATGGTGATTTTATAGCAGTTTTACAAAGGTTTTATTCTCTCCTTTTAGATTATGGGAGTTGTATGATTTATATCTAGAGATGTGTATCATGTTTACATTGAAACTATTTTCCATGGTTTACATATCGTATTGTGTCCTATTTTTATTTGCAATATTTATATAAAAAGTAATTTTCTGCAGCCATTCATCAAAATGACTTCAGTGTGGCCCGATGGTTAAGGTGGTTCGAGCCCCACCGGTACCTCTTGTTTCATATGCCAATCCTTAGGAAAGACTTTTCAGCACGCAAGCCTAGTACTGGTGAATGAAGGAACGCTTAACATAACTGAAAAACTGTTGGCATTGTGTAAAACCCCATATGCAAATCAAAATTACTTTAATCTTTAAATCGACAAAGCAACATGGTACCGTTTTACTAACATTTTACGCTTAAAATGTGCATAAGTTGAAAACAACATTCCCTCTTATGTCAATATTGGGTAAAGCAATCTTGAAAAGTAACACATCATTAGAATTGTATCTCTGAGACATTTCTAATGATGTGTTACATTTCACTATTGTCCTTTCTTTTGAGATACTATCCATGTGTATCCGTTTTGACTTGCACAAATATTTTCTTAAAGGGTCATTAAGTAAAACGCTACCCAGGTGAATAAGTTGATAAAACACCAAGTCGAGGGTTCAGTGCAAGACTATAGTAAGTGCTTCATGTTTATGAAGCACTTACTATAGTCTTGCATTGAACCCTTGAAGTGTTATATTGCTTGATTACATTGATATAACCCCTTAATCCATAATACCTCAATTTGATGTGTCTGTTTATGAAGACTATAGAAACCAATGCGACAGGCAATTAATTATTGCTCCCAATGAACTATTTTATCTTTGGTCGCAATGGTTTCTAACAAGTATCATAAAAAAAGATGCATTTTTTTTTCATGTGATCTTTGATGTCTGCTGTTGCTTTGAATTTGGACTAGGCACATTTCCAATATTTGGGGAATAGGATCATCTCTAATACAGATATAATTAGAAAAAACATGAGTTGTTCTCTTTTTTTTCTTGTATTTTTCTATTAATGAATTATAGACTTTCGTAGAATTTTGAATATTGAATGTGTTTGGCTGGATTACATGTAAAAGTATTTATTTAGAATGTTAAAAGGGATACCATACTCCTATAGCAAAACTGTAATGGAATTTTTTATACTGGCAACATGTACTTGTAAGGATTTAACCCTTGGTGAAAGTGTTCAGGATTATTCCTGATTTTCAGGATTAAGAGACTTTTTGTCCCTATATAAAGCTATAGCAAATATGCCTTTTCAGAATAAAGAACTTAACATTTCAGATTTTTGAAATTCTTAAACTTTTACTTTAACCCATGGATTAAACATTTATAGAGGAATGTAAATGTATGTTGCTAAGCAAGAATAGTTGTATTATAAGGATAAGTATAATAAACCCTTTGGGGTGCAATGCAATAGATTTATTTAACCCTTTACCAAACACCAAAGTTCAACTGTCCCAAATTGAAAGAGTTTGCAGACCACAATTTAAAATGTGATGAAATTGAAAGGCAATTTGCTGATAGGGCAGAAAACATTGTGGGAAAAGGAGAAATTGTTGAAAGCAGTTTCTCCTTTTCCCACAATGTTTTCCAGAGTCGTCTGCAACAAACAGGTTAAATGTTGTTTTTGTTTGGTAGTGGGTTAAGAAAAACTACATTGAAATCTTTAAAAAAAAAAGAATAATTTCTAAAAAGAAATTCTTTATCAAAAGAATCTATCATTTTATTGGAACCTTTAAAAAAGTACAGTTTGAAATTGAAGGCATGATACTTTCATAAAGAAGGTTGTAATGCAATATTATGTATCCAAACAGATGTGAAGTTTTCTTTTTTTTTTCTTACTTTTATTTTGAAGTGTTCTGTTGCCAAATCATTTCATTCATCCAAGTAACATGTAATTGTTTATAAAGAACGATAAAAGGAATCATGGGCGTATGCTATTTCTGCCATTATTTCACTGACCTTAAATATTTTTAGGATTACAACAACAGTTACAATGTATATAATTACTACAATTTTTGAAAATAACTTTATTTAAAGATAAAGTTTTCAGTAATATTTTGTCTGCATGAACTAAATTTTGGATGGAGCTCATAATTTGATTAACCAATAGAATGCTGAGTAATTTTCTAAAAACAGATTCTAGTGTTGTCTGTTTTCCAAAACCTTTAACATCTGCCTAATATTGGTGAGAAACAATACTCAGAGTAGCAAACAGGTTAGATCACAGGCCAGCTGCCAATTTACTTGGCAGCTGGCCTGGATCTAACATGTTTGCCTAAGCATGAAGTCGGTTCCAACACTATAAGGATTAAGATAGACAGAGACAAAACTATGCACAACACCCATTTATTCATAGAGATTTTATATATTCAGAACAGATTAAAAATTTAATCAGATCTTGATTTTCATAACTTCCCCCAATTCTTTGATTTGCCCAAATAAAAACAACAGTAGACGACAAATAGCTTAGACTTGATACATTTTCTCTATAAGATTAGGAAACACCATTTAGAAAAAAAGGCAAACATTTGTTCATGACGAGCAATTTTCCCTTTTGTCTAAATGTTATAAAGTGCATCAGATGCAGCCAGGTTTTGTATTATGGAGTAAAGGGTTTAAATTGAGTGAAAAGCAAACATTTTTCCTTTCTTCACCATGATTTCTGAAAACTAATTAAACAATGTTTAACCCATTACCAAACAATAACAACATTTGACCAGTTTGTTGCAGACAACTGGAAAACATTGTGGTAAAAAGGGTATATTGCTCGTTAAGAGCAATTTCTCATTTTCCCACTATGTTTTCTGCCCTATCAGAAGCGTTTTTTCCCGATTTCATCACTTTTTGAAATGGCGTCTGCAAACTCTTTCAATTTGGGACAATTTGGCGCTTGGTAAAGGGTTAACTCAAAAGCTGACAAAACCATGATCTGGTTCATTTCATTTTGTGTGTAATAGATGCATTCTTGAATTACAGACAAGCAACTTCTTTTCTGCTATTAGAAAAGAATCTATGTTACAAATTATTAAATATGAAAATACAAAACGATGTTGAATGTGTTTTATTTCTTTATCCCCTTAGCATTTGAGACTAATTTACATCAGACAATGAAATAAAAACAAATCCGTTGACCCTCACAGTGCTGGAACCAACTTCATGCTTATGCAAACAGGTTAGTGCTGAAACCAACTTCATGCTTATGCAAACAGGTTAGATCCAGGTCAGCCACCAAGTAAATTGGCAGCTGGCAGGTGATCTAACCTGTTTGCTGCTCTGAGTATCTTTCCTCATCCAATTTAAGCAGATGTTTAAGGTTTTTGAAAGCAGACGACACAAAAATCTACTTTTAGAAAATTACCCAGCATTCTAAAGGTTAAGTAACTTTCTATCAGACTTTTTTGCCAGCTGCATATGGGGTCGGCCTGGTCTAATTTCCACCCATCTCCACCATGTTAAATAGCAACCATTTGAGCAGTCACAGAGACAAACTGCTCCCATACCGTACTTTTTCGTGACCATGTCACCTTTAAACTATCTTAACACAATCCATTTGGGGGGTTAAATGTGCATCATGACCGATCCGTTTTTTGCTATCGGCTGATTTCCAGAGAAGGGGCGTGTCAATTCAAATAGTAGAGGTGACGACCAGACTGATAACAGACATCTTTGGTTCTCACCGCATGGAGAAGTAGTCCTGTAAAATACAAACAAAACACATTTAAAACATGCAGGAGAAGACAAAGCAATCACACAGTACCAATATTTATACTCTAAATGTAACAATTTCCTGTGAAAACACCTTGGAAGTGGGACTTTCAATATTTCAAAGAACTACTTTCTAGTCTACAACGACCTGGAAGTGATTCGACACCGGGCCAACACCATATTACCCTTCTTTAGTTATAAATTTTCCATGGCTATAATTTATCATTAATAAGTGATTTCTTTCCATTTCGATTTTCTCAAGGTCCATTAGAGCTATTTCATAAACTTATTTGACCATTTGGGTCCTGTATAGCCTATCAGTTAATGTGGTTTGCTTCAGGTTAAATCTGGGTTTGATCCCCTACCAGGGCTGTTGTTTGATTGCAAGTGTCCTCTGGCAAGACACTTAATGGTCCTTACCAAGTACTGCAGTTTCCTAAGAAAGTCATGAAAATAACTGAGTTGAATGAAATCATATGGCCAATTTCAATTACACTTCTTACTCTTCATACCAAAATCATGTACATCTTCCACTGTCTGTGTAACTTTTTTCTATACATGATGTACACGTATTGGTTATGAATTAAATTTCAGTAATAATTCACTTTTCCATGCAAACTTTTGGAAAGTGGTTTGATCACTTGAAATGTTTCCTCTCTGCATGAGCTCAAATTACAGTATGGGTATATCTAGATTTTCATCAATCGGAACTACTCGGGTATTTCCGTGAGCTGTGAAATACACCTCGGATATAAGTGTAGGGTTACAATTTTTCGGGTAAATCGGCATCCGGCAATTAACACATTTTCTAAGTGTGCACGTTAAGTAGTTCAATGTGTATTGAAGTGTTGGACATCCTTTTTAATTATTTCTTATCAGTAACTCATACCAAATGGCGAAGTTGTTGTTGTTACATGTATAGTTGTTTCCTTAATCAAATTTAACGACTTTTTAGATTTCACATTTAAGATCTATTTTTAAAAACGAAAGTAAAGTGGCGTCATTCTCGCAGGAAACAATATGGCGGCATCCCTATTATTTCAGAGGTGTTTTCATTGGATAAACCCGATGTGTTCAGATTGGATTTTCATGAGTGATTGTCTCCCGACTGACTTACAAAATGCCGATTGTTCTGACTGGCTTGTGGTCGTCCTCAAGCTGTAATGAGCAGGAAACGGTAATATAACTGAAAACCTGTCGACATGATGTTAAACCCTTACAAGCTAGTTAGTCATTAAAGAGACATTCTCTGGCTACTACTTGGTAAAACTCTCTGGTCAATGTCACATTTCACTACATTGAGGTAGAATACCCATAATCCACCATTTTTAAATTCATTCTTTTATTTGATAACTTTGGTCGTTCTCAGGATACCTTGGGGCCAGAACTACAGTATAACTTGTGTTAAGCAACCACCCTTTTAAGCAGCAAACCTGCCTTAAACAACCACTACAGAGAGTCCCATTGTTAAATTTAAAGTGTACATCAATTTGTGTTAAGCAGCCAACCTGTCTTAAACAGCCAATTTACTCTGTCCCATAGGCTGGCCTCTTTACACAAGTTGGACTGTATTCAGTTTAATGCAAAAAACAATTCTGGCCCAGACTGGTGTATACCAAGAACTCCTGAAGAAAGCTGACAAAAGAAAAAGTTTCAAAATGGCAGATTATAGGTATTCTACCTCTATCACTGCCAGTGACCATGTCATGTCATGCATATCACTGCCAATTAACATGTCATGTCATGCATATCACTGCCAATTAACATGTCATGTCATGCATATCACTGCCAATTAACATGTCAGTGACCATGTCATGCTGTTCTATTAAATACAGTGAACCCTCGTTTATCCGGACCCCGTTTATCCGGATGTCTCGCAATCCGAACAAAATTGTAAGGGAACGGAATTATTGGACCAGTTTATTGCAGACGACTTTTGAAAATATTGTGGGTAAAGGAGAAATTGCTCGTGACGAGCAATTTCTCCTTTACCCACAATGTTTTCTGCCATATCAGAAGATAATCTTTGAATTTCATCACGTTTTGATATGTCTTCTGCAAACTCTCTCAATTTGGGACGGTCGACAATTTGGCGTTTGCTAAAGGGTTATAAGCGCACATCGCTCATACAGACCGTTTATGTCTTAATGTAAATAAGAACATGCTCTGCTTCATTAGTCCGGATTATTCGGTAAACCGGACATTTTGTTGGGAACGGACGTGTTCGGATAAACGAGGGTTCACTGTACAAGGCAAAAATGACATAAGATGCCAACAAAAAAACAACATCAACCAATAAGAGTGCCAGAATTTTTTTCTTTGCGAGTAACTGCTAGGACATAACAACTGATTTGTAGGTCTTCTTTTATCTAATGAAGTGTCTATTGATGCCATTATTGTTGAAATACCAAAATTACAATTATGTACAACAAGCGAAAAATGTTTGGTAAACTGTGTAGATAGTTCAGGTTTGTACAGTAGTTGAAGTAATCACTGTGAAGAATTCATCAATAATCCATCTAGGTCCCTTCTACAGATTGGCAAGCCATGGTATTTTTAGAGGTCAGCTGTTGCTTTCAATTTGGACTGATAACAAATTCCAATATTTAGGAATAGCTTACGTTATCCTCTGGAAATGAAATAGCCAATAGGCAAGAAAAAATAATCTTCATTATTTAGTTCTTTGGCACTAATAAAAGTTGGAATGATGTTCAAATGAGATAACAAGGAGTTTAAAGCATAACTTTTTATTAACATGTTCGAAAATAAACTTTTATAACGGTTATTAAAATGTGAATATTTGTACTGTTATTACAATATGAATATTGTTACTGACATCAAAAACTTATTCTATACCATATTTACGTGCCCCATGAGTTGATAATTGTCCTACACCACTTTTCGCATTGGAAATAGAGTATGCTGTCAATCTCTTTCTAAGACTTCATGGGTAGGTAATGGATTGGTACTACAGGCAACATTGTTATATCAAAATTCTTACCCTTTTCAAAGTGTGTTTGATTTTGCTTTTTATAATATATGGGGTTTAATGCCGTGTCATTAGTACTTCAGTTATGCTACAGTTTTTTCAATAAGTGTACATCGATGGTTCAATGAAAGACTATAGTAATTGCTTCACAAACATGAAGCACTAGCTATAGTATTGCATTGAGCCATCGACATGCAAGAAAGAGTTTTACAATTTGTACAAAATGTTGCATTAATTGGGTGAAAAGAGATGAACTTCTTTCTCCATAATAATCCACATTCATGCATTAGCAGCGGAGGTCTTTAACCTTTATATCACTGGTTCAATTCACAAGTTTACACTGGTTTCATAAAAGAGTCCTTTGGCAAGACACTTTATAGCCCAAGCCTAATACTGGTAAATCTCACAAAGGCAGTAATATGACTGTAAAACTATTGACACAGCATTAAACCCTATTTCTTTTTAAAAAGAAAATGCAAGTTTTTCATATGACTACTTGTACCACTAACGCAAATCCTAAGCCACCTTAATCATGATTCAGACTTACACAGAGAGAGGCCCTGTGATTTCATGTCCATTTCTCTTAACCACGTGGCCACAAAATGAAGGAATCATGCATTAGATTATCAGGAAAAGTTTCATCATTTCTTTTTGCATTGGATGTAACAGGGCTCTGAACTGTCTTTTCAAAGGAAATCCAACAAAAGCAACTCATGTGTGCATTGTCAATGACCTTAACCACTGGGCCATGCAGGTCCTTGGATATTGTATCAACTCATGAGCAAGTAGAAAACAGAAAGTATGGAATGATTATCATGCGCAAACTCAGAGGTCCAGGTTACATCTTGTTGTGTTTATATGGAACTTTACATTGTGTCAACATTATTTCAGTTATGTTACTAAGCCCGCCTCTTAATAATCGAGGAAGACCCTATACATTACCATACTCAACTGACCATAGAGGCTGGTCAAGACGTGTAGAACCATCCCCATTCCATAAGTCTGTAAGGAGCCTACCTCTCATTAAAATCCAAATGTTGTTACCGGATTTTGAACCAACACAGTGAGGGGCCATATGATTTCAAGTTCTGTACTCTAACCACTAGGCAATAGAGCCCCCCAAGATAGTTGTAAATGCGCCGGCATTTTAAACACAGACTTTGAACGCCATTCTCTAAACCCTATAGTGTGGTTTCTCATTAAATTTGTCTTGAAAATAGTTTTTTCGATCAGAACCAATTAAATAGGACAAGTCATAAATGTTTTTAAAACCACTCTGAACAAAGTAGTACAATAAGCCTATCAAGACCTCCGCATACACTTAATCCAATTCCAAACATGAAATTTCAAAATTGGTCCATATCAAAAGCAGCATCAGACAAGAAAAGAATTTATGTTCGGGATGATGGGGTGAACCGAAGCCATTGTTACAATTGGATAAATTTGTCCAAATGAGCAATTTACCCTTTTGTCACAATGATCTCTTCTGTAGTTTTCTGCCACAATTATTGTCAAATGAGGTATTATTGAGTTAAATAATAACATTTCTATTTAAAATGACCATGAAGATGGAACCACCAACAGGGTGAGGTATAGCTTATGTAAAAATAACTAATTTTAATCACAACCTTATCTACCTATGTCAAGTCTTACATCATGATAAAATAGCTTGTTCACAGAGGAGAAAATTTGAAAGTCAAAATAAAGAGTCATTTAAACAATGGTTTTTGTATTGTTGTTTGATATACAATCAAAAGCAGATATTGAAAGCATAATTAATTCTGAAAGCGTCAATTCATCTGCGTATGTACAGTTTATGTGCATAAGATCTCAAAAGGGGTGTCACGATTTTGCATTAAATTACATGTTAATTTACTGTATACACACTTTAAAGAATTAAATATCATATAATTTTGCTTCCACTTGCTATTCATCAGTGGGTATCATATAACAGTTCAGCTGTTGTACAGTTTTAAAGAAATTAATGTTTTTACTTCCAAATTTCCTCACATCTGTGAACAAGCACCTTTAACATATGCAAAATGCCCCTTTAATACACTCATAACCATTATCATTTCTCCCATTAATATACTCATTAAAACAACAACATTTTCAGGTAATGTGCTAATTATTTTGGATGAAATTTAATTAGAAACATTAATGTTAATATCCTCCACCAAAATATACGACCTGCTTACATCCAATTAAAAAATATGGCAAATGCAGCTGCTCCAAATTGGAATCAACAAACTAGAATTATATAATGAGATTTCTCAAAGCGTAGTTTTGATTCTTGGGTAGTTAATGGTAATCTTAATGGAAAAAAAACCCAGACAATTCATTTTTTTAACATAACTATCAAAATATCAATAATAAGATTTCTGAATGATCAGTTTTGATTCTTGGAGCACCTTCTCTGTATCATAGTTGGTCATGGCTATCGGTACAAAGTCGGAAATCTTTAACCCGGGTAACCTCTGGCCCCATTTTGGATTGGTTGATATACCTAGTAAGGCACGTGTAATTTTGTCTTTGAGCTCGGCTGTAATGGATAGAAATGAGAATTATTTGTATGGTGTTTGATGCTGAATCAACAATTTTTCAGGTATGCTCGGCTGAAATGGATAGAAAGGGGAATTTTTTTTTGTATGGTGTTTAATGACGAACCAACGATTTTTCAATTATATAATGGCTTTCCTGGATCCATCAGTAATAGGCTAGGACTCTGAAGTGACTGGCCAAAGGTCAGTCCCACGAAACCTTGGCTGTCAAGGGGCTCGAACCTGGGATCCCCGAGTTCTAAGTCTACCACCTTAACCACTGGGCCATGAATGACCCCCAAAAGAAATGAGAATCACATCACAAGACGCAAATAAAACTTATCAAACTTTTCTTTCTCAAATTCAATCAAGTCCCTTACGGACTTTTGCATATTTTCTTAACTTAAACCAACAGCAGATTACAATCTATAGTTATAACTGCATTAGTACATTTTTGCCAAAATATTTCAAGCCCTTTGCCACATAATGCAGTCCTTTGCCAGAAGTAGTTCCATCCTAGTCTGGATCTTGATAAGTACGTTTTAGGGCCTTTCAACATATGCATAACAGGAAGTATAAGCTTTGATGCTTGCTTCCTGGATATAAAACCAGTACTCATGCTGATCTGTGGGTAAGTCCCGTCAACTTTCATCTTGCCTAACAGAGATCGAACCTAGGACCCTCAGTACAAGAGCCTAACACTCTATCACTGCACCAATGTCTCCAACCATGTGATTTGTAAAGATTCATGGGTGAAAATTGAAGATTTTCAAAAACATGAAATCTGTAGTTATTTATCCTGAAAAAGCATGTTTGCGAAAGCATTATAAAGGGATCAAAAAGTCTCAAAAATCTGAAATTCATGAATAATCCTGAACACTTTCACCCATGAAAGATATATTTCCATGATGTTTTTCAGGATTTAACTGCCAAGCCATAAATAAATAGATGTAAACTCAGGGCTTTTTTGCATTATATAACAGACTCCCATAAAAGGAAATTTCTTTAAAATCATGCAGTTTTCCCAAAAACTCAAAGTCATACCAGCTTTTTTTGGCTTCCCAATTCAGTAATTTCAGCGATCAATTTTCCCAAATTCAACAGGCTCGGGCCTCTTTATAATTGAAGGAAAAAAATCCAAGAAACTACTCACCACTCAAGCGACTATTGAACACCATTGGATACACCGGAAGAGGTCCGAGAGAGAACATGACCTTGAAGTCAGCCTCCTTTTCCGGGTGTTTGGAGAGGTAGCCTGATAGTACGATGGAATCTACGGCGGCCGCTTCAACTCGACCGTCCAGAACACTTTGAATAGATGCCAGGTGAGAGCCTAGGGAAAGAAAGCAATCCAAATGCTTTATTTTTACAGGATCATAAGACTAAATATTTCCTTTATCAGGGTTGTCATTAATTATTGGAGCAAGAGGTCAAATGTCAATTTGAGGAGACCAATGAAGCAAACATCCAACAAAAATTAGGTGTTATAACTACTTCTTATGACCGCCTTTTTATTTTTTTATTGTTATTTAAGCCGACCAAAATGTCATTTGAAAGTGTCAAATTGGCTGGTAACCAGCTCTTAATGACAACCTTACTTTATATAGCCACATCTGGGGTTTGATGCAAGACTAAAAAAAAGTCTTTCATGTCTATGAAGCACTTACTATACCCTTGCATTGAACCCTAGACATGTAGGTGCTAATTTAATGAAACATTAGGCTATGAACTCATCAGTACAGACCATTCTCACTCTGGACCCGTTATACCAATTTTATCTATGTTATTGGGTTGGCAGAAAACTGTGACAAAATGATAAACTGCTCTAAATAGAGCATTTTTGTTTGTTATATAAAAGGGGTATATAAAAGGCACCTTCCCAATTGAAGGTTTATTGAAAATCATGCAGTTTTCCAAAAGATTCAAAGTCATACCAGTTTTTCAGCTTCCCAATTCAGTAATTTCAGCCATACAACTTCCCAAACTTAACAGACCTAAGCCTCTTTCAAATCTAACCCGTTACCAAACAACAACGACGTTAGACCAGTTTGTTGCAGACCACTTTGGAAAACATTCTGGGGAAAGGAGGAATTGCTCTACGAGCAATTTCTCATTTTCTCAATGTTTTCTGCCCTATCAGTAGATTTTTTTTCAATTTCATCACATATAGAAATGTCGTTTGCCAACTCTTTCAATTTTGGACAGTCGAATATTCGGCATTTAGTAAGGGGTTAAGGAGAAAAAGACCTGTTAATGGTAACGGAATTATTGGACCAGTTTATTGCAGACGACTTTTGAAAACATTGTGGGTAAAGGAGAAATTGCTCGTGACAAGCAATTTCTCCTTTTCCCACAATGTTTTCTGCCATATCAGAAGATTATCTTTGAATTTCATCACGTTTTGATATGTCTTCTGCAAACTCTTTCAATTTGGGACGGTTGACAATTTGGCGTTTGCTAAAGGGTTATAACTATACACCGCTCATACAGACCGTTTATGTCTTAATGTGAATAAGAACATGCTCTGCTTCATTAGTCCGGATTATTCGGTAAACCGGACATTTTGTTGGGAACGGACGTGTTCGGATAAACGAGGGTTCACTGTATCTGGCATTTAGTAAAGGGTTAAGGAAATAAATACCTGTTAATGGTAACACTATTATGGAGATACTGGTTAAAAACTGCCAACCCACCTGTTTCGACCAAGTCGCTGAAGAATGATGTGTCAAACCCGTTTTTCTTTAAATGTTCGATCACCAAGAGTAGACCAGTGGAAGATCGTTCTGAGCTATAACCGAATGTGCTTCCCCGCATAGCATGCAAATCCTTAAACTTGGCCCTGAATAACAGAGACAAAACATCATTAAAGCTGATTGTTAACACATTGAAAAGTTTGCAATATAAAACACTGTTGAAACAATACAGTTTGGGTATTGTGGTTTGATATTTCATGGAAAATAGCATGACACTTTCATGAAAATAGCAAATTAAATTTAGAAGGTGCTAATACATGTATAAGAATGTATGGTCAGTATGTGGTAGGTCTTAAACTCATGCAAAGCTTTTGGATCTGAATACACATTCATTCATTGTATATAGACTCTATGCAAGTACAAACTTATTTCATTTCTAGTGACTATTTATCGGCGTATTTTACACAACTGCATAATTCTTTAAGAGTTTCAGATAAATTAAATTTCAATATCCTAGTTTCCACACATCTGTGAGCAAGCAGCTTTAAAAGTTGAAAATCAAATGATAAAAAATGGGACATGCTTTGGATATAAAAAATTGATGATCAATCCATGATTAAATATGGTGCCTAGCTCACATAGAGTGTAAGGCCTTTGTGAATTCAGAATAATGAAAATTAACATCATTTCTATTTCTGAAGATTCACATGATTAACGAAGGACTTGCTTGCTACTGTCAGTACTGACTTCTTTGTTTTGTTTTCATTCTATTTTCGTTTGAATTGATATGCGTAACATGATAAATAAATTAAATGGTTGATGTTTTTGAATTGGAAAAGTTATTTGGTCCATCCACAGTTAATATTCCCAAGCCTTGCCAAATAACATTGTAACTTTCGTTGAACCTTTATGCAAATTAGAAGCCTAATGCATTGTTTTAGAGAACATGCTGGTATATATATAGACAACACATCCGCTCAGTGAACGACAGTGTTTTTCACTGATCGGATGTGTTTGTGTCTTTGAGAGGTTCGTAACATTGGTGGCAGTGGTGGTATTAACACATCTCCTTCTATCGGAGTTGCCTTCCCCACGTGTTTCCCAAGGGCCAAGATTCGGGATGAGTCTACTCAGAAGTGGGAGTTAAGTAACGTTCGTTGAACGTTTATGCAAATTAGAAGCCTAATGCATTGTTTGATAGAACAAGCTGGTATATATATAGTCAACACAACCGCTCAGTGTATGATAGTGTTTTTCACTGATCGGATGTGTTTGTGTCTTTGAGAGGTTCATTTGCTCGGTTTGTTACAACATTTCCCATTCAAGACACCAACCATCTATTCTCTATTCAATGTACTTACGCGCTTGAAGCTGATACAATTACATCCGAATACCGGACTGGTTTACCCGTATTTTTGGTATGTTCGTAGACTGGCCCTGCCTCACACAGCTCGACAAATTTGTTTTTCTTCTGAACCAGTCTGAGGAAATCAGAACTGTCCATAAAACCTGGGAATGAAATAAAAAATGCTTTCAACAGCATGTTTCTCAAAACAAATACCTGTTGCTAAACAGGTATCTTTTATCAATTCCCTTCAATGTGAACAGCCCAAATTAAAAGCAACAACAGGCATTATAATTTTTTTTGTCATTTTTGATATTTATAATGATGGCTTGCAACCATTAAAACAATGCTAATTAGAAGCAACTGATCCTTTTATCATAGTGGTTTCCAAAACTTCTCCTGCACATTAACAAAATCTTTTCTAATTAACCCAAACAAAACCAGTCGCTTAATACCCAAGTAGTTGGTGAACAAACAATGTATGAGTTCAATTTGTATTAGAGTATTTTATTACTTTAAGAACCCCCATAAAAGTATTCTCAAGGCTAGAAACCAGACTTTTTATTCCAGGGTTCAACTCAAATCTTATAAATGTCCTTGTTATAAGGGTTTTACATTACATTAACAGTACAGTGAAGCCTTGTTTATCCGGACCCCGATTATCCGGACGTCTCGCAATCCGAACGAAATTGTAAGGGAACAGAATTATTTGACCAGTTTGTTGCAGACGACTTTTGAAAACATTGTGGGTAAAGGGAAATTGCTCGTGACGAGCAATTTCTCCTTTTCCCACAATGTTTTCTGCCATATCAGAAGATTATCTTTGAATTTCATCACATTTTGATATGTCGTCTGCAAACTCTTTCAATTTGGGACGGTCGACAATTTGGCGTTTGCTAAAGGGTTATAAGTATACATGTGCATACAGACCGTTTATGTCTTAATGTGTATAAGAACATGCTCTGCTTCATTAGTCTGGATTATTCGGTAAACCAGACATTTTGTTGGGAACGGACATGTTCGGATTAACGAGACATCACTGTATTTCAATTAAGTAAGAATGCTTGACTCTTAATTATGGAGAAAGGAAGACCCCCAATATTAAACAGCGCATAATGACTGGTCAAGCCAGGTGAACCATCAGCATTCTGAGAGTCAATCAGGAGACTATCTCTCATGAAAATACAAATGCCGTCACCGGGATTTGAACACAGGTAAAGGAGTTGCTCTAGTCATGCATTAAACCCTTGTGATATATACCGGTATATTACCAAATACAGACGACAAACAGTCATAGCTTAATTGTCAGCCAAAGTTTACAACAGAGACAAATTAATTGTGTTCAGTCATGCAAATGATACATAATGTTTAGTGACATACAGTTACTGCCAACTTACTACTGAAGCTTCTCCTTATAAAAACCATATAACACATATTTGCAGAAGAACTCAAAACATTTTGAAAAAAAAAGAGGAAAGTATTTTTTGCCTGTAGCATACAGAATGTATACATGATTGCTCATATTGAGAAAATTATCCTTTTGTCACAATGGTTTTGATCCAACACCTTAAAGAAAATTTTTTTTTGTCTGCTGTTGCTTTAAATTTGGACCAGCTACAAATTTTCAATAAAGTGGAATAGGTTACCTTTTCCCTTTGTAAAGGATTATGGGACTGATATAAGTTAAAACAATACCAGACAAGAAACATAAAGCATGAAAGCTTATAAATCATTTCTAAGTAGTAAGTGAGTAGCAAGTGTGGCAAAATGGATAAACTGCTCTTGACAATCAATTTTTTCTTTTGTCACCTTTTTCAATAGGCATGTCCTACACCTGCCTTGAAAGGATTATTATATATGGAGAAAAAGGTTTAGAATTGATATACCCGGTTTGTAACAGTTTACACACATACCCGGATACACAAAAAGTACATGTGGATATTGTTTACCGATTTCTCCCATGTTGTCAAAGTTCACTGTTTTGCGAGCTGAAGTTTAACACTGTTTTCAACAACATTTCATTATATTGTGGCTCTACTTGTGGCACCTTTCAATGTTCCTCATTTTCCATGACAAGCAGTTTGTATGGTGTTTTAACATTATGCAATGGCTTTCCTGTATCCACCAGTAATAGACTAGGGCTCTGAAGTGACATGCCATAGGACACACCCATGAAACCAGAGGTGTCTGTGGTGCTCAAAGTTAGGACTTCCGAGTTCTGAGTCTGCCACCTTAACCACTGGTCCACACAGGACCTCTGTTGCCACAATAATTTCATTGTAGAACAGTCATGCAATTATGCAGTTTTAATAAATAGAACAGAACATAAATTTAATTGTAGAGCAGTCATGCAATTATGCAGTTTTAATAGGATAGAACAGAACATAACTTTATTTAAACCCAGATTTGAGGATATTTGAAAGGTATATTTTATTTATTTTTTAAAAAACAGCCGTAATTTTGTAAATGCACTGTCAAATAGCCATTGGAATCAGAAATTAGTTTGAAATACAGTCTAACTTGTGTTAAGCAGCCACCCTTTTAACCAGCCAACCTGCCTTAAACAGCCACTACAGAATGTCCAATTGTTAGATTTATAGTGTAAATCAATTTGTATTAAGCAGCCAACCTGTCTTAAACAGCCAATTTACTCTGTCCCATAGACTGGCCTCTTAACACAAGTTTAACTATAAAGTTTTTAGAGCTTGAACACAATGAATCAATATTGTCTATATCCAAAAGTGTTGCAATGGTTTTGAGATCAATAGAGTGTAAATACTTTGATTTATTGACGCTTCCTGAATTAACTTTGCTTTTAACAACTACTTTTAATCGAAAATATTAAAGACATTATTTCAATGACAGTTATTATGACTTTCATATTTTCTCATCTGTGAATAGTCTAATTTGTATAATCAATGAGGTTCTAAAACCAGATACTGCCTTTGGCAACATTTACCAACCCGAGGGTTCAATGCAAGGCTATAGTAAGTGCTTCACAAACATGAAGCACTTACTATAGTCTTGCATTGAACCCTCAAACCCAACTTCCTATGTTTTTATTATTTAATCATTCTCCTTATTCCAGCTACCTTGAGGCATTTTCATTTTCAAAAGGGTTTTCAACGGGTTTTGATATATAGAAAAGATAAAATCTTTGCTAGAGGCATTTTATTGTCAGTATTTGAGATATCAGATGATGTGATCTAGAAATACAACACATGTGTCTTTTCAGTTCTATATAACAAACCAACTTCAGTTTATTCAAATGTTTAAGGAATGGTTGTTTTTAATGAAAATATGGTTTAATACAATTTTTTCACTTTCCTCGAACTTATCAGTTTGAAGCTAGAGCTCTAAATTGTCTTGTCAAAGGACACTCCAATGAAACCAGCTGTGCGATGGGACTAAAACCCTGTTACCCCTGTTTAACAGGTCCACAACATCAGGGGTGACAAAATCTGAAGATGGTAACCCCCCCCTTTAGCGCCTATAAAAAAAGGGAGAGGGGGAGGGGGAGGGGGAGAGGGGGAGGGGGGAGAGGGAGAGGGGGGAGAGAGAGAGAGGGAGAGAGGGAGAGAGAGAGAGACAGAGAGAGACAGACAGACAGACAGATAGGGATATATGTTTACCTATATCCACCTCATCAGCTGTGAAGGGGTCAGTTTTGTCCCCGGGTGGCCCGAGATATCGTGACTCGTATATCAATGTTGTCTCTAAACCTGTTACATCTTCGAGATAATGTGCCACCGTCTCAAACACCTCAACCGGAACACCCGGAGATAGATATGTAATAAATCGTAACTTTTTCTTTGTATCCGACATCTTTAATCTGTCAAAAAAGGAATGATAAAGTATTACCTTCCCACATACATGTTACAGGGTTGTCATTATTATTGGATTGCCAATCTAATGCATTAGTTAAAATCACCAGTTGTTTTTCCCCCAGACGAGGACAACTTTAACTAAGTAACAGGTCAAAATCATACAAAACAATTGTTTAGTTTTCCGAAATAATCCCTTGTTTGCAAACATAATGACAACCCTGCACATAAACCACTTATAAATGAATGTCTTTATTTAAAAACAACTTTTCACTTGTCAAGATTGTGTTCAAAATAATGTGAAGAATGCCCTTTTGTTTTCTGATTGGGCAATAACTCCTGTCATATTGCCCAATGCAAAATGGACTTAGAATCAAAGAATCTTAATATTTCCCAATCTCGTCAACCTATTGTTTGAACAGTGTTCAAGTAAGGTATTATCCATCTTTCTTAAATATTTTCAGGATTACACACATGGTAATTACAGAGCATTTAGATTTCATCAATTCTATTATTCAATTGGTTTTATTTTGCATAAACCATGAGAAACTGTCGTCGCTTAAATAGTAATCAATTGAAACAACCAAAAACAAACATGGATAGCACTGGACAGTAAAATACTATAACCTGTCCAGTATCTAGAGCAGTGAAAAACACTCAAACACAAACATGCATTGCATGCATGATCATTTAAAGTGTGTCAAAACATCATGACCTTCAGTCCTTTGATTTTAAGAGCTTTCGATTTCACTGTCAACTGCTTCAAAGTATATGGGTAAAAACAAAACTGTTTATGATGCATTTTCTATGAAACAAATAAAAAATCAGAAAAAATGCTTACTGAAATTTGTTGTTATCAAATTATCACATAAGTCTTTCTTCGTTAAATGTCTCTGTCAAAAGTGAAACTAAGAACCAAACTGCAAAACACGGAAAAGTGTTAATTCGCTTTAGACAACTTTCAGTAAAAAGATACTTTGTGCAATCATGAAACGTACAAATGATATTGCTTTAAAAAGGAAATTTACAACGACATACTAACCTATGTCTTAACTTCTTACTTGCCCCTAGACTCCTATCCAATTTACAATTCAAGTGTTATTTTAGGTTTAACGTAGACCAGTACACATTCACGTTTTTAACTACCTGGAGTCATTGATCCGTTTACAAACAAGTTTATATAACGGTCCCACATGAAGTTTTAAGCCCACGGAACATTCATGATTTTTTACTCATATCAGGCCCATAAAGTTGCAACACTTAAAAAATGAAATATATATTTACTGAAAATTTGTACATTTTATATGACTTTCTCCTATGGATTGCGAAAAATGATTCCCTAAAATCTGAATTAGTGGGTTGATCCGTAGATTAAACGCGTGAAAAAGTCAGGGAAACCGAAAGTACAAACTTCCAACAGTCCGAAATAAAAATGGACAATATAGGGTCTCTGATAGGATTAGGGGTAGATCTGTCCGTTTTTTACGTGTTAAACACTTGGTACAGAAGCCTTAACAAGACAGCAGACGACATAAAGGTAAAAAGTGCGAAATTGTTTCAAAATGTAAACGTTCTTCTGTTGACATGTCCTTGGAAGTCATCATTTCGTCATAGCTGCACTTCGGATAAAATGGGGCGTTTGTCTCGTTGAAGTTCTATAATCTTTTCCTATCTAATATGCTTAACATTTCATGGCTGGACCAACTTTGAAGCAAGGTATTGATTGAAAACAAACAATAACGTTTTTCTTTGTTACATTTATTTGATAAGAAACTTTTTAAAGGAAGTAACTCAGACATTTGTGCTCTGGGAGTCAGCACATGGGTATCACAGGGATATATATCATAATACCTTTATTAACACTATATATATACACAAGGAAAACAACTTCAACTTTTATACGAGAACTATTCTGTTAATTCTCTATATGTCCCGCATTAGTCCAGATAACTGGTCTCGAAGGCTATTGCTATTTTGACTGACGCCTTTGAGTCCAGAGTCAATCGTGATTTTTACGTTAGATTTTTGCGCACAGATTTTCTGCGCATGTTTAACCACCTATCGTTCCATAAATATGCAATGGATTATGAAATCAAACATACCGATTTGGAGATCAACCTTTTATCTGTCGATGTGTGAAGTCTCAAAAGTGTCACTTTTGTATAAATATCCAAAACTTTGATTTAAATCACACACATAAAACCTGCTTTCAAACGTTGAGGTAAAAGTCCGAAACATCCGGATGCTAAGTCTCGCTCTGGGTTATGTTACACGGTCTGATATACATGTCAACACTCGATTTACACTCGATCACTGTTAGTAACGTTGTACGCGTTTGGCGGGAGTACATTATTTGTGAGCACTTGATACTGTACTTCGACTAAAATAATTCCCACAGTATTTTCATCATCTGATTATATATGTTTTTGTTACTTTTTTTGAAACAATGGATTCATTTATGGAATTCGACGGTGTTTACTATCTTGTTTTAAAAATGAGAAGTCCAGACAAAGTTGAGGCCTTCATTTTTCCTAATTGAAACCAAATACATGGAAAGTTAAATTGCGCTTCTTGCAGACTTAGTTCAACGCATTGGCTGAAACTTGCGAAATGATATACGGGAAGTTGCCCCCCCCCCCACGAACATTTGCCCCCATTTTTGTACAACTCTTTACCGAACGTTAAATGTTCAACCGTCCCAAATTGAAAGGGTTTGCAGACGACATTTCAAATTGTGATGTTATTGGAAATGACCTTTCTATTAGGCAGAAAACATTGTGGGAAAAGGATAAATTGCTCGTTAAGAACAATTTATCCATGTTCCACAATGTTTTCTAGAGTCGTCTGCAACAAACTGGTAAATTTGGTTATTGTTTAGTAATGGGTTTAGGCGCACATTTGTCCCCTCACTGTAATGTAGATCGAGGGCGGACATTTTCCCCCTCATATTAATCTTTTGTAAGTTAACTTGATATATTATGATAGTATTCCGTTATATTTCAATAAAAACTTAAATGGAGATAATATATTTTATCAGACCAGAGACATAGATTACAATCATAACATCTATGTCTCTGATCAGACTAACCTGTTAATTTTGCTCTATTATGCCGATGGCACTTGGTCAATTATGCCGTGAAACTTGTTTCGACGTTAATTTTCTTATTTTCGGCAAAATTTGTTCTCTCTCTTACTTAATAATCAAATGTGATGGTCTTTGATTGTCATACTGACACAAATTGAAATACCTTTGGTCTTCTTTGTTTTGGATGGTTTGCCTCGAGTGACAAATTGGGTAAGTGTGACCTCCTTTGAAAGGTGTTTGTTGATTCAAGTATACAAAGACAGTATTAAGGCCACAAGGGGAAGGATCGTGGAAATGTTTCACAGTTCTAGGACTAAGAAACAAACAAAAAATTGATAATAAAGGAATTCTGTTCGCCTGCCTCCTCCATTCGTGTTCTGTAGGTAATTGGGGTCAACATACCCGATATTGAAGTGATCGTTCATTGAGGGCTTCCAAAAGTGTACTTTCGTACTGGCAAGAAGTTAGGCGCAGTGGACGTGTAGGACAGAATTCTGTTTCCATATGGAAGATCCCTTATGAAATCAATCACAGACGACTATATGAGAGATCTTGTGGAGAGAAAGATTTAAGTCAATTGCTAACGCATCGAATGGACAAGTGTGAAATACAGAGTTCAAATTATTGTTTTGCAAAGGAGTGTCCCGTTTGTGAATGCACTGTGTGTACTCGTTGTAGTATTTGTAGGAAGTTATGTGAATTCACAGGGAAACGGTCTGTAAAGGAGCAGTTTTTCCAAAAGAATACTTCCATTGAACACCTGTTAGAAGTCCAAATTTCAGCGATCAACAGGCGGAACAAATTGTTGTAACAACAGATTAAAGTTCTTAATTAAAAAGGAGTTGAAATAAATGTAACTAATTGAAAATTCGCTTCTTATGAGCAACATTTCATTTCGGTACAGAAGCCTGATTCAAGTACATGTATAAATGTAAGGTCCTACATTTGGTAAATAGGTTGACATTATAGGTTCGTAATTTGAATGAATTGTAGAATTGATATCATTTGAAACACAGCGCACCACTTGCTCCTAATATACCAATATTGCATGCGTATAACGTCGTCTGCAAAAAACCCCCAGATCCTCCTTGTTCATGGTGTCTGATGAGGAATTGATGATAATGGATAGGCTTGAACAGAGTTAATCGTTTTGACTTTATGAATTTATCCTTTATAATTTGATTGAACTTTATTGAACACTTTATGTCCGAACTTGAAACATTGTGAGAAAAGCATTTTGTTTCATTTTGGTTTAATAACTTGACTTTGTAACTTTAAGGGATTAAAATCTTTATTATTTCCTTTTAAGATTTTGTTATTTTTCTTGTTAGGCTCTAGCTACCTTAATTGTCATTTAATTTAAAAGCTAGTGGTGTGATCCTGACTAACTAATTGTTTAACCCGAGTTAGACAATTTTTATCCAGAGCCCGAACCCGATTAAAACTCGTTACCCGAGGCGAGGTTTACGACACATGTATATAACGTCGTCTGCAAAACAAACCCACAGATTCCTCTTGTTGTCTGGTAGAGGATTGATGATAATAAGCTTGAACTATTTATCCCCACCCCTTCTTCAAGCACTATAAACACTGTGCAACGACATATTGTTATGAAGGTGTTAAGTAAAATATTCATTATGTCAAAATGTGTTGTTTTATTCCTTTGACATTAAATCTACTGTGTAAATACGTGATAGATAGGCTTTGGTTACGCAGTTTTCACATGCAGGTCGCTGATAGCATGTACCCGATGAACACCCAACGTAATACTTCATGAGTAACTTTTTAAACACTAGTTGCAGTAAGTATATATGTTTGGTGTTCATAGGACTGAACATCACCGATCCAACACAGGTGAAGGAAATAGTTTGTTATAGTTTCAAGGAAATCAACTACAAGTTTTATCGGTCCAACGTCAGGCGTTTTACGCTAGGCGTAAATATCGCTCCAATCACAATTTTATAAATCGAACTTTTAACCTTTTCCCAAACAATAACGACATTTGACCAGTTTGTTGCAGATACTGTGCAAAACATTGTGGGAAAAGGAGTAATTGATTGTGACAAGCAGTTTGTTCTTTTCCCACAATGTTTTCTGCACTATTAGAAGATTATTTTCCAATTTCATCATATTTTGAAATGTCGTCTGCAAACTCTTTCAATTTGGAACAGTCGAAAATTTGTTGTTTGGGAAAGGGTTAAATGATCCTTATTCCTGTTAGATTGGATTCAAAACAAAACATGAAATGATTTCCGTTCATTTTGAAAAAAAAAAGTATATATATATTTTTATTTTTGGTAACACTACAATCACGTAATAGGCCTACTTAAACAAAATAAGCGAATTAATAGATAACAAAAACAAGGATGTTATTTTAGAAGAACCATAACGGACTATGCTTCAAATGCTGGTTTGCAAAAGACATCTTATCCAAGCATAACTTCTCCGAATCTGTATGTGAAGAGAGCTCAACTTACTACAACTCGACTTTAGGGTGAAAGACGCGTACTTCATCCCAAACTGTATACATAATGCAATGACCTTTGACCCGCAAGATATCCGTGGGAATCTCGCGGACGTGGTAAACAACATGGACGGCGATTGTTTATTTTTGAGCATCGTCGATGTTTCTTGATAGATAACTCGCATATAAGAGGTGTCCTGGATACTTGTGTGGGCTGAGACGATTCATAAATGATTTATGTATGTATTTCAAGTTTCCGTTTATTTTTTGGTCCCTTTGAAAACGAAAAATCGCAAGTTAAAAGCACTGAGTCGGTCGTTCGAAATTTTGTAACATAAAAATCACGTTGGACTTGAGACGTAGCGAAGCACGATAAATGTCCAAATGACGAAAAAAGCTTCGTTCACGGATCATTATTGAGACTAGTCCCGCATAGCCGAAATGATTTCTGCGTCCAACAATACCTCTCTCAACAAGATCGGTCCAGTCAACCCAGAGAAATCTGCGACGACACACGATATTTTTTTCAAATTTTCATTGAGGTGATTTAGTGCTGAAACATCGGCTGGTTCTGTTCTCAACGATCTATTCCCAATGAACCAAATTCGAAAAAATATCGCGTGTCGTCGCAGATTTCTCTGGGTTGACTGGACCGATCTTGTTGAGAGAGGTATTGTTGGACGCAGAAATCATTTGGCTATGCGGGACATATAGAGAATTGACAGACTAGTTCTCGTATAAAAAATTACGGACTGATAAGCTTGGAACGTCAGAACTGGTTTCTCTTTGAAGTTGTTTCCCTTGTGTATATTATAGTGTTAATAAAGGTATTATGATATATATCCCTGTGATGGGTATAGGTCATAATACCTGTGGGAGTAATAAACGTTAAAGAACTGATATTTACAACCATTGTTATTAAATAAAAGACTGTTTTCAATTTCTAAATACTTCCAAGTTGCTGAAATCCTGAGATTTCTTTAGGTAATATTACGAGAGCATTTGCACCTGTCGGCACTTTTATGGTAAAGCTGATCTTTCAATTAAACACCAGAATTCTTAATTGTGCACCTTGTTAATGTCACCTGGCAAGAACAATTAAACTTTTTCCAAGACCCACATTATAATGTTGTTTAGAAATAACACCTCATATTCTTAGTTTAGATCGGCCTTTACAAAGAAAGCCTCCTAACAAGGTTTGCAATATCAATGTTCTACATCTTTTCTGTATTTTCTCGCCTTATATTACTTTTAACTACAACAATTTTTGTCAGTACCTCAAAGGCTTTTTCATTTGTGAGGGTTTTAACACAACTTCAACAGTTTTTCCATTATATTATATGCTTGGCTCATAACATAAGTTATACAATACACGATCTTAAGGAAGACCCAGATGTGGACAAAGCGGCCATACAGTTGCAAGCTTCCATATAAAAGACTTTCCTAAGGTATACTAAGGTTCACCCATTTGAGGGAGACATCAAGCTGAACTGCCTACAACGGTTGGTCAAGAAGTGTAAAACCTTCCATCAGCATTTATTTCAGCCCAGAGACTGCATCTCATGCAAGATCAGTCTAACACTAAACCTACTAACATTGACATCAATTTTGAATTCAAAGTCTAACTACTAGCATCGACATACCTGGTTAATTTTTAATTCAGACAGCCACAAAGGTAAAGCTTGACAGCGATGTGATAAAGGACCTGGCGGACTCCAAAACAGGATGTATTCCCTATGCCTATATAGAAGGGGAGGTAATTCCTGTAAAGCAGACACTCTACAGTCACCATATGGAAGGAAGCGTAGGCGTTGTACATCATATACAGATGGTGGAACACAAGTCCAAATCCGTCCAGGGAATATGGTAAGAGATAACGCACAAACAGGGGCGTAGTCAATCTTAATCCATTACCAAACAATAACAACATTTGACCAGTTTGTTGCAGACAACTCTGGAAAAAATTGTGGGAAAAGGAGAAATTGCTCGTGACGAGCAATTTCTCTTTTGTGACGAGCAATTTCTCTTTTTTCCATAATGTTTACTGCCCTATTTGAAATGTCGTCGGCAAACTCTTTCAATTTGGGACAGTAGAAAATATGGCATTTTGGTAAAGGGTTAAATCAATGTTACGCCTTGACAGCTGGCCTCCCCTGCAGAAATTTTTTAAGTAGAAGTGAAAATTGTGATATTTGGCATATATTTGGAGATCTTTGGCAATGTGTGATTCAAACTTTGTGTGCTTTTGAAATTGATGCTACACGCTGACCAAGTATTCACAGCCTAAAAGGAATAGATAAAAAAACAACCTTGCTACGCTTTTCAATTAAGATAGGTAATATTTCACTTTAAACAGGCTCTAAATGCTTAAAATCATAGTAATTTGCCTACAATGGCTATTCTCCAGTGTGTATCATATTGTGTAGCTGTTGTACAGTTTTAGACAAATTAAGTTTTAACTTCAAAATTACCACACATCTGTGCATCAAGCAACTTTAAGAAATAATGATAATAATGATATTTTATTTTATATTGAACATTTACAAATTTTACTGTTACTAAGAAATGCTGCTGATCTCACATGAGGGGCTCAGTAAAAGGGCTCACATTCTTGATCCTATCCTTATAAAGTTATGTTTTCTCAAAATAGCAAATAGCAACACGAAAAAGATGGCAAAGCCATTCAATGCTGTTAGCGATTAATCAAATTTTGATGCACAACATAAGAGTAGCTTTCATCTTGGAAGGAATTAAGGCAACTTGATGCCTTAACATGTTTCGGTAATTTGTTTCAGAGTTTTTATGAATATGCAAATGATCTGTTCCATACATTAGTTCTAGGCTTTCCCAATCTACAATCTTGATTTGTCATTGAATAGAGTGTACATTTGTATAATGAATACAATCTTTATTTGATGGTGTAGGTCCATTTCTCTTGAAATCTGGAGTTAGACTATTAAGAGTTTTGAACATCAATCATTTTTATTTTTACCTAAAATTAAACAGGCTGCTTTTTTCTGTAGTTTTGTAAGCGTTTCAATGATGGTATTTGTTCTCAATTACCTGAAGAATAAATTTACTATATTTTGAGGCGAGGGTTAAAGGCAAGACTATAGCAAGCTCTTCACTAACATTTGGCACTTTCTTAATCATTGCATTGAACCATCAAAAAGTTTATAGAACCATCACACAACAGGAATTTATTCAAAGCCTTTTCTTTTTTATTAATATTGCTTTCCTTAGATCATGCTGACCCCATTTCTCTTCATTTTTACCTCTTAATGTAAAGGCTACAATTTTTATATTCAACATCAATGAAAAAAGTGGGAGTGGCAAAAAAATATTTTGATTTTCATGTCAGTAAATGCCAAAGCATTTTCTGCACTTGTCTGTAGAATGATTATATAGCCAATTTCAGTAGAAATTAACTTGTCTGTTAAAGCATTTGGTCAAGCTGGGCAATTTGGATAATTGATTTAGCAAGCCCTGAAAAAGCTTTCATATTTATGCTTTGGTTATAGGTCATAATATACTATAATTTATTTATGCTTATTTTTTTTATTTTCCTGTTTTAAATCTCATCTTATCCAGGTCAGATGTGAAGCGAGTTATTCAGGACAAAATACAGATTGTGCCTTTCCTGTTACGCAAAGTCCTTGATGATGGCAAAAATAGGGATTTCTACATTGTTGATCCGTCCGAGGCCGATCTTTTGACGGACTCGTTAACTGTCACATATGATCATTTTGAACCAACTGGCAGCGGGTTCTTCTCTCGTGTTGTTGACAGAATGTCTGGCGAGGTTACAAAAGGGTACCAGGAAACAGAAAAGATGTTGCTAACCAACTCTGTGATGCGGGGCCTTGGAGAAGTGACTGTATCCAAGGGGAAGTTACAGCTGAGGCCTCCAAGTGGGGGATTGAAATATGTCCTGACCACCCTGACGAGAAAACAGCTTATCGCTTACTACCAAAAACAGTCCTTCTGGGTAAAAGTCTTCATGTATTTCACTGGTGCGATTGGGACCCTGCTTTTGTACCACATCATTCGAAAGAATTACAAGAAATTTAAGGAAAATAGGGAAAGGGAAGAGGTTGTTTCTGAAATCCGAAGAATGCGGGACAGAAACGACAACAGAAACAATCAAGATTCGGGTGAAGTAAGACCAAGGTCAGACGAAGGTCAAGCTAATGTCGTCAACGACAACAGTTGTGTTGTGTGTCTTAGCAATCCAAGAGAGATTGTGTTGTTGAATTGCGGACATATATGTCTGTGTGGTGATTGTTTAGTGGCTCTACCTAACCCTTTGAAGTGTCCAGTCTGCAGACAAGGTGTTGAGCGATATGTCACGACATATAATCCTTGAGCTGGGAATTAACTTGAGATCAAAATAACAACCTTTTTCATCATGCATTCAAGGATTATGACCACTGATAAGAATGTTGCATATCTCAATTCTGAAAGGTGGCAACTGTATGAAACTTTTTCATATTAAAGATCTTCACAGGTTTTCCTTTATGACCTAACTTAGGGGAGATAATCAATGCAAATATAAACGCAAACTCCTCACAGTGATCTCCCTGTATGGGGATGATCACTGCCATCACAAATGTCACATGACCACCTACTTAGAAACGAAAATGACATAACAAGATGGTGGCAAAACTAAAAAATTGTAATCCATTAGTGCTTTATTTATAAACAAAACCAATTTTTTTTTCAACTTAACTGGTCAGAAATCATTACAACAAAATATTGTTACTAAATTAACTAAGATATCCGGTAATCTCTTAACAAAACAGCATCATTTGAATTTCATCCAAATCTGGATGGGGATAATCAGGGGGATAATAACTAATTTTCTTATACCATTAAACATAAAATGATGTGACAATATGGCCAATGTATGTTCACTGTTTTAAATTTTATAGCTATTATAGTCATTCTGTGTATAGAAACATTGAAAAATGTTTCGTTATCAGGGGTCATAAACCTAAATGCCTCTGAAGTCATAACTCGGAGGATCCAAGCTGTAACTGTGTTATTTAGAATGAAATATCTAGGTCTGGATTTATCAGACTACTGTGACTACAGACTTCTCTATGATTTTTAAAAACAAGAGTGACAAAAAGCAAAAAAAGAAATTGCTCATCAGTTTTGGTCTCTACTGCATATCAGCATCTTCACGATATCATCATAAAATATTTTTGATACTGTTTAGTTGAAGTTTACTCTTGTCTTTTAATGCTGGTATCAACCAGTCTATAAATTCCAAATTAGCCCTAAAATAAAATTAGGTTGGTTTGGCCTTTACCGACCAACCCACTTTTTACCCCCATACTCCAAATGATTTTATTGCAATTTCTGAAGAGTTATTATTTTTCATATTCGTTTTTTCAGTGTTTTTGAATGTTCATAGACTATCAGTGTTTTTAAAAAAATTATTTCTCATATAAAATGATATAATTTGTCTACCTACCTACCCACCTGTAAAGTGTAGGTAAAATCTAGGGTCAGTAAAGGGCAAACCGACAATACTTAAATTGTAGTCTGAAGGAATGAATTTAGTTACAAACATAGGGTTCTGCGTGGCCCAGTTGTTATGATGGCTGTCTTAGAATTCTGGGGCACATGGTTCTATCCTCACAAGTACCTCCAGTTTGACGGAAGTGATCTTAGGCAAGACGTCTCATAGCCCTAACCTCGTACTGGTTAATTTCAAGGAAGCCATACCATAACTCAAACACAGTGTTACAATTTTTCTTTTATTATAGATTAATTGTTTACATAGAGCAGTTCTCCATATTGTTAAAAATAACATTAAACAAATCTGCTGATATAAATGAAATTAAAAAATGTTATAAAAACTAAAAGGTAAAATATGCATTTTTGTATGCTTTTGTCTAGAATAGATATTATTTTGGGATAAGATTTTGCCCATGAGATTATTTTTCTTCAAATGATGAAAGCTGCAAAAACTAAGCCTTTTGTCCTATACAGTGAACCCTCGTTTATCCGGACCCCGATTATCCGGATGTCTCGCAATCCGAACAAAATTGTAAGGGAACGGAATTATTGGACCAGTTTATTGCAGACGACTTTAGAAAACATTGTGGGAAAAGGAGAAATTGCTCGTGACGAGCAATTTCTCCTTTTCCCACAATGTTTTCTTCCATATCAGAAGATTATCTTTGAATTTCATCACGTTTTGATATGTCTTCTGCAAACTCTTTCAATTTGGGACAGTCGACAATTTGGCGTTTGCTAAAGGGTTATAAGTATACACCGCTCATACAGACCGTTTATGTCTTAATGTAAATAAGAACATGCTCTGCTTCATTAGTCCGGATTATTCGGTAAACCGGACATTTTGTTGAGAACGGACATGTTCGGATAAACGAGGGTTCACTGTATATTACTACAGCTGTCAAAAATTAAAAGCATCATTAGACAGATGACCAACGTTGTAACGAATCAGAACTAGATGTGATTAGTGCTAGTAAAAATCATTCTTGTTTAAATGCAATTCCAAGTGGCGAATTTATTCATTTATAAATTTAAAAAAGGAATCAGTTTTGGTACACAAATAATGTATGTTAGTTCAATTTAAACTGCCATTAATTATAATCAAATTCATTTAAATTTAAGATCGCATATTTTGCTGAAACAATTTATGTGATCAATACAAAGTGTGATTGGACAAAAAAATGGCGCAGATTAGTAATGATACTTTAAGTGCGAAAAGCATTTATTAGGGTACCTTGGTTAGATCCTTAAAATGATCTACCAAGATACCGGTAGTTCAAATGGTTTCGTTCCAATGCATAAGGTAGATCACAGGAGCTATAAATAGATCAAAAATTAAAATATGTTCAAAAATCTTCTTTTGAACCACAAAATGTATAGCTTACATGTTTTATGTACCATCATCTGATGTTTCTCTACAAAGTTTGATCAAATCAAGACCACTTGGCCAAAATTTGGGCCAAAAATGGGGCCAAAAATGGGGCCAAAAAAGAACCTGGTCTCGGGGCTTATGTTTTACATAGCCTGATATAGGAAGATATGTAAAGATATTCTGCTCTGAAGCCATAAGACCTAGAACTTTGATATTTAGTATGTAGCATCATCTATTGGCCTTCTTCCAAGTTTGTCAAAATCACCACTGTTCCAAAAATGTTTTCCCCTTAGGGGCTTATCAGTTTAACATAGCCTTTTATAGGAAAATACTTACAAATCTTCTCTAAAGCCATATTGCCTAGAGTTTTCATAATTTGTATGTAGCATCATCTATTGGTCCTCTGCCAAGTTTGTTAAAATCATGATCAGTTTTACAAAGCCTTATATAAGAAAATCTTTAAGAATCTCTGGAACCATGTTAACTAGAGCTTTGATATAAGTCGTTTGTAGCATCATCCACTGGTCCTCTATTGAGGATGTTCTAATCATGATTGCTTGGCCTGATATGGTAACGCGCTATGGGCTTATCAGTTTTACAAAGCTCTCCTGCCTTAGTTTAACCTAGAAAATTTAATGCACCCTGTCACCCCATTATCAGGTGAGCAATCCATGTTCCTCAGTGCCCTCTTGTTGATTGTTACAATTGTTTAATTTTTTAATTTTATTGGATACTGAATTAAAAAGAAAATGTTCACTGGCATATCTTATCATTTATGGTTATATATTTGATGTTCTGAATAAAAGGTTTCTTAGAGTCTTGTCTATGCAGAATTCTGAAAGCTTATTTTGTGGGTACTCAAAATTAAAACTGTGTTAAGTTAATCCATTACCAAACACAAAATTTTCGACAGTCACAAATTTAAAAAGTCTGCAGTAGACATTTCAAAATGTGATGAATTTGAAAAATGATCTTCTGATAGGGCAAAAACATTGTTGAAAGAGGAGAAATTGCTTTTCAAGAGCAATTTCTCCTTTTTCTACAATGTTTTCCAGAGTGGACTGCAACAAACTGGTCAAATGTCATTATTGTTTGGTAATGGGCTAAAAAGACAATTTAAATGAGTACCAACTATATAAGATGTATAGAAGAACTCAGTCCAGCCTAGGAGCATGAATGTGTTTGCCAACTGAAGCCACGTAGATCAAACATGAAAACCCCACTATTCAGCTTTATTGACTGTTTATCAACTGTTATAATGATCCGTAAAATAAACATTCATCTTACAGTTGTTGTTGTTGTTGTTTATGATATCCCAACATGGGACGATATTATTGCGATTTCTGCGACAGGTCATTTGCTGATACTGGTGTTAATAGAAAGAATCATTTCAAAGGATCCATCCATCAAAGGCTCAGAAAACAGCATTTTGATTCGTTCAAAGGTAGACCTACAAACTAATAATTAATCATTTGAAGTTAGGTTCATGTTGCTTCGGGTAGCACTAGTAGCCGGATGATTGCCAAGGGTCTATGAATATGCATGATAAGAAATGTGCAAATTATACAATACTGGATGAGGAACTGATGAGAGAAACAAGCACAGCATAGCTATGCACCTTTCAATTGTATTTGCAATTGTCAATCTTGAATACAAATTTCAAGTGGATAAATACCTTTCTAGTCAAACTAATTTGATGGGAACGGAAAACATAGAGGATTTTTTTAATTGGGCAATATCTCCCGTCATGTCAAACTTGAACGATTCATCTATGGAGGACACTGCGACAAAAATTTTCGTTTTATTGTTATTACAAATTATTTACACAGAAAAACGAATTGAAAATCAAAATCCATCGTACCGAAAGGAATTGAGATAAAGAGAAACGAATTGTGACCGTGATTTGATCGTACATATTTTCCGAGTGCTGCGCAGCATAAATCAAATCGGAGATTTCCGTTACCGGGTCAAAGAATTATTGGTTACGAATAATTTCATTAAACTGGTCCCCCGCTGTCTACAAGCTCCACTATGTTTCTATGAAAGACCGGTTCCCAGTCTATGATTTCATTTCCGTTTACATTTTACGTCGGCTGCAAAGTGTGAACGGATTCACTAAAGAAACTTAATTCTGCAAGTATACTTGGGTTCATTTTGCCCCGAGAACAAAGTCTGAAGTCTTTTGTTGGCAGTGTTTTATTTGATACCGTGTCAAAAGTAGTTGATGAAGCGGAATCGAAGACCATAAAAGCAAAACATCGCGGCTTCACGCAAAAACAGATCTCAGCATGGAAGTGTCTATCCCTGGTTACAAATTGTGGGTAGGCTCGGATGCCGATATTCATTTGAAATGTTGTATTAAGCAAAATGTGGCAATTGTCTGGGCCAGAAAGGGCTCGTGCAACATTGAAAGAGACCCCACAGTCAACACAACAAAAGTAATAAAACAATTGATTATTAGAAAAAAAAAACTATTTGAAAATGATGAATTATGCAAAAAACGAATTGTGATAAAAATCTTATAGTGAAAACTAATTGACCCGAAATCTTATCTGGAGCTCTGGTCTACAGTTTAAAGACTGATATTGACATTATTACAGCAAAATATCAAATGACATTACTCACAGTTATGAATGAATCCCTTTCATATCGATCCAAACAGGAAACTTATACTTATTTTGTAAGAACGGTTTAATTGACAGTAGGTGACGATTTTTCTGCTCTCGATAAAATTCCATTGGGCATGTGAAAAACTAGATACGATGTCGTAACGTCTTGTGGCTGATATCTGGTTGTCCCAAACAGACATGGTTGTAACATTACTTCTAGTGACAAACCTAATTTAGCGTTTTTCAATTGTTCAATCATTTTGACTAAATAACTTTCAAGAATCGGTTGTTATAGTAAGTCAAAATAATCTGATGTGAAGATTGCCTTTTATTCCTTTTATTTTCTTATGGGGCAATCTAATGTTGAAATTTCGAAGGATCAAAATAGCAGTGGACTTTACAAAAATTCTTAGTTCTGGTTAAAGCACAAAATGGCCATTCAAAGTCAATTGATAAGACAAGATATGTAAAGTAAACTTACATACCACAAGATAATGGCATCAATTGTCGTTTAATGATAACAATTATATAACAGCTAAATTAGGTTTTTCACACTCCAGTGGGCATGATCAAAGGAAGTTTATCGGGAGCAAAACATCGTCACCTAGTGTCAATTAAACTGTTCTTACAAAGTAAAAATGTGAATACCTACATGTTACATGTATGGATCTTTTAAAAAGGAATTAATTTATAACTGTGAGTAAAGATCATTTGATTTTTTACTATAATTAATGTAGAGATTAGTGTTCAAACAATGCAACAAAAATTTCATCTCAAGTGGCAACCACTAAATGAATGGTTGGATTAAGTTGGCGTGACGTTAGTAAAAAAAAGTTTGACGTGATCGGGAAATATTGGGAAATATTGGCATGGGTCACATCAAACTTAAGAACCATTAATTTAATGGTGACCGAAATTGATTTGCAGAGAATTTATTGCTTGTTTAATTTAGAAACGTCTTATTCACTCGTCAAGGAGTGTATACAATGAACTAAATTTCTAAATGTCCACTAGTCCAGATATCTGGTCTCTAAAGCTATTGCTATTTTGACTGACACCTTTGAGTCGTAGCGAAGCACGATAAATGTCCAAATGATGAAAAAAGCTTCGTTCACAGATCATTATTGAGACTAAATGTCCACTAGCTATTGTGTTAATATCTTGGAATACAAAACATATTAACTTTTGACATTTGCATATACACTTATGACAACCTTTATTCAAAACATATCCAAAATAAGTCATTTCATTTAAATAACTGTCTTATTCATAAAATTAATAAGAGGGTTAACACCAGCACCCTAAAAAAATGTGATTGTCATACTGACACACTTTCCGATAGCGCATGTTTAAAATTTACTTATAAGGAAAGTGAAAGTCTTGCCACAGCCACATAATATCGCAGATCTGACCTGTGATGTGCTGGTATTCCTCAGCAGTACCTTCATCGCTACATAATATCTATGAGGGCTTGGTGTCATGTAGTTATTGCTGCGAATGGTGGGCATACAGATTACTTACTATTTCTTAAACACTACGACTCTTGTGACTTTTGTTTGCAGGGTGGTATCGATCACCCTCTTATTAATGTTTGAATAAATGACATTTTTTTGATATTTTTTAAATAAAGGTTGCCATGTATGCTTATGTCAAAAGTTAATATATTTTGTATTCCAAGATATTAATGAAATATCAAGTGGATGTTTGGAAATTCGGTTCAGTATATTCAAACATTCATATTGATTTATAACCCAAGTAAAAATAGTTGAGGGTAACATGTGGTGATTGGCTACCTGGGCAGTAGCCTGTACCCAGGTACCGTACCGGCCCTAGAAGATAGTGGTTACAACTTGATTGTTTCTTTTATTAACAGATGCAGCTTCCCTGTTAGCAGATGATGAAATGAAGCTTCCATGCCATAGATTTCAAATGGGTAGGTCACCATATACAAACAGTTTTGTTAAACACTTCACCAAATGCCACATTTTTGCGCCTTGCAGCAGACTACTTTCAAAAAGCATTGTGGCAAAAGGAGATATTCAGTGATCTAACCTGTTTACTTCTCTGAGTATCTTTTCTCATCAAAATTAAACAGATACATGTATTTAAGGTTTTTGAAAGCAGACAACCCAAAATTTTATTTATAGAATTTTACCCAGCATTCTAAGGGTTAATTGTGGGGTCTTCCTCCATTATTAAGAGTTGTGCATTGCAACATAACTGAAATAATGGAGATGTGATGTCAGTTCCATATTGATGTATTCTTAAGTACCTGTATGGAGAAGATTTCACTTAACTGTAGGTACTGTTTATATATGTTTCTTTTTTTAAATATGTTTAAACTGAAACTTCAGGTACATGTGACTATGGAGACAGCTGCAAGTTCTCTCACATGACTCCGGACAGAAAGAGACATCTGCAACAACAAGGTAATATAATAGAAAAAAAACAGAGAAATGCCTTGGTGCCCTGGTGGTTATAGTAGAAAACTTGAAAATCACATGGCCCTTCTTATAGGTGGGAATTTCACATAACCAATGTTAAGGATCTTTTGTCTGAACATTATGACCGCGCATAAAGTATGGGTTATCATATGCAACCCAAACCAGAAAGTTGATGGTCAACTCATGCGCGAACACAATGTGGCTATCATTTGCGAAAGTAGGTCGAAAAAGCATAAATACCTGGGCACGGACATCAGATCATAGACATTGGTCATATGATTCCCTAGCCTATCTTAGTGTGGTTTTGAATCACAGTAGTGGTAGATTTGAAGTTTAGGTTTGAGATAGTCTCATTACCTACTAATGGAATGTCAATGGTCCAACCCTTCTTGACTAGGCTTTTTGGGGTCAAGTTGGGGGTCTGTACATTAAGCACCAGGCATAGCAAAATAATTCCAAATTTAATGATGTAAAACCTAATAATTCAATAAAACATAACTGATTAAATGTCTGCCAGTGGTTAAAAAATATAACAAAAAGTTATCTACTGGTATATTCATACATGTAATTTTTAACGCCTTATTCAGTGATAATCACCTTATTCAGTGATAATCACCTTATTCAGTGATAATCGGGTTATTTTCACCCATTACTAGTTAATACTTTACCTTAAAGCATCTGCTTCAGAAAACTTAAGAAACCTATGATCAATTGATACTCGATAGTTCCATGTAAGACTATAGTAAGTGCTTCACAAACATGAAGCACTTACTATAGTATTGTACTGAACCCCTGTACTGCTTTGAAATATTTTCTGTCAAACGGATACAAAAAAAAACATTGTTTAAGCCTTTTTTTCATCAACGTAATCAAAAATATCTTCTGAAAGATAAAAAGGTATATTTTAATCATCATGTGGTTATGATAAATTACATGTAAACAGAACAAATAATTCTCAGATAAACTTCCGGGTAATCAATAGTTGATTCTGCGTAATACAATTATTACTTCTGTAATGGGATGAATTTGATAATGTAGCTTTAAAAAAATGAAAGAAGTAATAGCCTTTTTCATTCTATTTGATGTTACAAGGGCCTGTGTTAAAATTAAATGGCAAATCGGCAAAGAAAATACAAACATGTCCATTAAATTGACGGCGATTCAGATTGATTCCTTGAAATACTTCAGATTCCTGTAAAATGTGTAACAGCTTGATGTTTGCTTGTGAAGCACTTACTATAGTCTTGCATTGAATCCATGTTATAAGTAAGCTTTTTTCATTTGCAGTTGCAAGGGACAAGGCCAAAGCTGAAGAGAGACTCAGGCAAGATGCCATAGAGCCAACCTTAGACCAATGGCTTGCAAAGCGGAGAAAACTGGAGAAAAATGAAGCAGAGGATGAGGATGATGCTAGCGTTAGTGATGATGTCCAATATACACTTCCTCCTTTCCTAGCCAATATACCGAATCTTCCTCCGTCACTCATGCCTCCGACAGCTGAGGACATCAGGGCTAAAACAATGTTTGAATGGGGATGAACTTAGTAACATCCAAATAGCCCTTGTGAATAAAAGTTTTAACACATTGTTCCTGTAACACTTATAGGCGTGGAAGGTTATTTGTTTAAACCTTGGCTTACAAATTATGTTGGATGTGACATTTTATGACCGACATCAGTTGTCAAATGACAAGTGGTCTTGCCAGCTCATGGAATTTAGTGGTCCTGGCGTAAGGGATCTGCCTCGAGACACAACTGTGACAGGTTTAAATCCTGTTAGTAGTTGGGTCCACTATGTGACCTTTAATTATTCCCCATTTAACTGGTTATGTATTAAAGAAGCAGAATCAAGAGTGACTAATATAAGTTGTAAGATTTATTATCTATTGAAAACAAAATCACTGTGTTGGAAAGCTATCCATGTATTCAGGGAGCAGAATCAAGACAGACTTATGCTTGTAAAGAAAAGGAGATTGATGACAAAATGCTTGTGTTAAGCATCTCTGCGAACTTATAAGAAACACAATAAACATTAGGGATAGTGAAGAAAGTGTATAGAAATCCATAAAAACATGGAATACAGCCATTGTTTGTTAAATATACATTTTACTATTAAATTTTGTTGAAATTATGTTCATTTTAACCCTTTCTCTTTTCTTGCATATTTGAATGTAAAATCATTTAACCAGATGAAAGCCTCTTCACGATAATTTAATCCTCACTGTCTTAACAAATGCATTGTTAAATGTACAGTTTTCCCAAGACATTTTACTCCTATCACATGTACATGTAACTGGTTTAATGTTGTAGGCTGTAGAAGACCCAAACTATGATAAAATCTTTCTACATTATCAAAATTTATAACTGGTCCAAATTCAAAGCAACAGCAGAGGTAAAAGAAATACCAGGTACAAAAGTACATTTTCTTTGTACTATTGCTAGAAAAATCTACCATTATCAGGAGCTAAATCATTTAGTAAGTGTTTGCAAGGCTAGGTGTTCTAGAGTATGCTCCCCTGGGAAAAGCGTTTTCCTATGTTCCATCTGGTGCAAGCTAAGGTTTTTTTAAATAAGAAAAAAAGTCATAAAACTTCAAGAAAACTATTATGACATGTCCGAAAGTGCATACTATTATGAAAATGTAACTTCATACATTATTCCACTTAACATGACTTTTTGGGAAACCAAGCATATTGAACCTGGTGTTGACAACTTTATGAAGCTTGAAATCACATGGCCCCTCTCCATGAGGGTTCAAATTCCCTTTACATGGCATTTGGATGTTCATGCGAGATAGTCTTCTTACTGACTTGTGGAATGTCGATGGTTTTACTTGGCTTGACCAGCCTTATTGGTAGTTAAGTATTTGGTCTTCCTCCATCATAAAGAGCTGGGCATCATAACTTGAATAATGGGGAGGCGATGAAGAAATTCATATTTCTAAATAAATAAACAAACGATTCCCCCAGATTTAACCCATTCCCACATTGGAATTTGCAACTGACAGGGTCCAATTTGAAAGCAATAATTATAATGGCACATAGCCTATATCTATATGTGATTAAATACCGTGTCAACAATTTTTCTGTGCTATAACAACTTTCCTTTGATCAACCAGTACTAGGCTAGGGCTCTGAAGTATATTGCCTAAGCTCAATCAATCAAAATCAGTGGCACTGAAGGGGTGTGAACAATCGACCCCCAAGGAGGCTCGAAAGCAAGAACAGCCAACAAAATTTGCAAAAAAAGACCATTCTGGACATTGCAACATCTCGGCTTTCGAAAAGCTTGTGAAAATCCTATTAGACGATTAACAGAAACAGATGTGTGAAAGTGAGGGAAGATTATTCATTAATCCATATCTTTGAGTGAAAATGCTGCGAGGAAAGGTATAAGAACACTGGCGGATTTAGAGGGGGGCGTGGGGGGCGCACGCCCCCTAAAAATTGTACAGGTTATTACCCGGAGTACCTTCTTTTACATAGCAAAGAGTTTCAAATATGAAAATCATACTTCAAAGACTTTAGAAGGTATTTGGATTAACACAATTTAAACGTAATCTGCTATGATCCGCAGTTTCACAATGCGTTTAGCGCCCAACGTCCCAATTTAAATTTCCACTGCTCTCCATAGATTTGTCAAAAAAAATGCCATGATGGATTTTGCTTAAATGCCATACTAGCGACCAGATCTGATGATTCTGAATTTGACCAGGTTTACAATAAAATGCACACTATGGCCACTCTTCCCGGCATGGAATCTCTTGATATACCAAGGCTGTGCATCTGACAAACGCAAAGAAGTAATACCCCGGCAGCATCCGCCAAAGAATATTTCAAAAGATCTGTGTTTCTGCCATACTTAGATACTTTAATTGATCAACTGAATATGCGTTTTACAGATCTATCAGATCAGAGTACCAAAGCGTTATTGTTGATACCTTCAAACATATCTAACATAACCCAAGCAGATATCAAATCAGTGAAAGAAGGATATGGTCCTGATATGCCCGAAGTTTCATTCTTTGACCAAGAGCTTGTTTTGTGGAGACAAATGTGGAGATCTCAGACAGACCCACCAAGTACTCTAGAGAAGACCTTACAGGACACTTTGGCATGCACTGCAAAATTTATTTCCAAATATAACAACCACAAATATGTTATATTTCCGAATATAACAACCACACTTTGCTTGATGCTTCCAACTTCGGTTAAACCCAGTTCAGTTGAAAGGGCAAACTCTTCATTGAGATTTGTAAAAAAATATTTGAGGACTACTATGACTGAAGAAAGATTTAATGCATTGATTCTCTTATTCATTCACAAGGACTTTAAAGTAGATATCGACACAGTCATAGATATGTTTGCCACTAGAAACCCAAGACGTATCCTACTTGAAAATCCAACAGAAGATGTATGAGGGAAGATCAATTTTGTCATGGTGTTTTCAAGCGTTGTCTGCTGCAGGCATGTCATATTAGCTAGTTTGTTTGTTTTTTTTTTACATCGCGTCAACAGTCAGAGTCATATTGCGATGCCCGGCTCAAAGTGGCGGAGGAAGACCCCGCAAGGGCCCGATCAAGCATTTGGGTAGAACCGCCGACCTTCCGTATGTCAGCCAGGAAACTTCCTCTCATGAAAATTCGAATTGGCAGCGCCAAGATTCGAACTCACAGGGGAGAGGGGCCGGAGGGGCCGTGTGATTACAAGTTCTGTACTCTAACCACTAGGCCACGGAGGCCCCAGGCCACGGAGGCCCCTGTCAAATTAGTAGTTTATAGAAAAACATGGAAAACTTCGTCTATTGTGTTGTTCAACACTTAGCGTAATATTAGTTTAAACTTTTTCTTAGTTTAACCTTGATAACCACGTTGTATTTGTGATTATTATACTCATCCTGGATAAGAATTTGCAGTCTGTACACATGCTGATCCGGAACGACAAGTTCCGCTTCCAAATGTATTTATGTTTTGAATACAATTATCCATTAAATACCATAAAAATGTAAAGTGACGACATGTTACGAAAATTCATTATAGGCCTACTCCATTTTTTTTCATGGAGCGCCTCATATATTGTATAATTTTTGTCTGTTGTTAAATCTTTTTCTTGTGCAAAACACTCCTAGATTGCACCAGATGCAACATACGAAAAAAAAAATTCCCGGGGGAGCATGCCCCCGCACCCCCCTAGCCTTCCTCACGCCCCCGTAACTCAATTTTCTGCATCCGCCACTGAAGAATGCACCAGAGAAAGAGTTGCTACTTTTTTCTCTAAAAGTGCTAGTAAAGCAGTCTCTGGAAAAGCCTTTGTGTACCTAGTCCAGGTTTCTGGTCTCGAAGGCTATTGCTGTTTTGACTTACGCCTTCAAGCACGATAAATATCCAAATGATGAAAAAAGCTTCGTTCATGGATCATTATTGAGACGACTGTGTACCTTGCACGTGTATCACGGAAATGGAAATTACGTCATACTGTATCATAAAAGTAATTCAGGGGTTTTGTAAAACAGAATGGGGTTGTCAACGAATATTAACAAATTAACTGTTATATATGGTTTATTTTATGTATGACTAAGGCAACATGTATTCATGCCAAAGCTGTGAAATTAAAAGAAAACGCTGATAATTCAGAAAAGATTACGAAACAGCTTGAGTACGAATTGAGTTAAAGAAGTAGGCCGGAAGTAAGAAATCTGGGAAAAATCATCAACAAAATGACAACAAATCCACTTAACTAGCATATTTGGAGTGGATAAAGGAATCACGAGTGACAATCTGTGTTATTTAGGATGATGGTCGTACGGAAACATCAGTTTGATAAACAGGAACTACACTGCTAATCTTCAGGTGAGCGAATCTTCATCGATATCACTTTAAAGGGCCCATTAAAGGAACCCACAAAATCTTAATCAAGTTAATGTGTCAATGTAACCCAGCCTCGGAGTAGATTACGCTGGATTCTATTTGATGGCAGTCGTATTTTATGGCAAAGGTCTGAACAAATTTAGAAATTTCAATTGAGATTACGTCTTCATTCTTTCTCAAAACTTTGTTGTTGGTACTTGCTAGGGTGGTTTTGACGAGACAAATTTGAGGAGTGCCAACAAGCGTAGACAAACATATCGGTGGTTTATGTCCATTTCGTATTAGCCAATGGCTACTTAGAGGACGAGACAGTCATTGGTTTAATATCTCATCGAAGGACTAGTGAGGTGCCAAGCCAGGAAATACTAGAAATCATCTTTGAAATTTCAACTGGCATGACCCGGGATCAAACCCTGGACTATGAGTCAGACTAAACTTACTCTACAAGCTGCCATTTTACAAGTAATTTATTGTCTCAAGACATTCTTATATTTGTGTTATTATTTTCCAAAGAAACATGATTGCAACTGGATATGATTCGGTTTAAACCACAATATAACATCCGGTGTTTACTATAACCCTTTATCAAACGCCAAATTTTCGACTCTCACAAATTGAAAGAGTTTGCAGACGACATTTCAAAACATGATGAAATTTAAAAATGATCTTCTAATAGGGCAGAAAACATTGTGGGAAAAGGAGAAAATGCTCATTAAAAGCTCTTTAGGTATCAGAGGTTTAGATATGAGCTGAGGGCAAGGGATTTCCTCTGTATACTTTGCTTAGTTATTTGATAGTTGGACTGATGAGCTCCCTCATACCTCCGCATTCTTTTGCAAATAACCCTCCTACTACAAATATTAATGAAGTCCCTGCATTGATTTTAAATAGTATCATCATAATCATGTCATGACCGTTTTCTCTAGTTTTAGGCTCTTTTAGATTTTAGAGTTTCAAAGAACTGATAAGTATTTTTTCAAGCTAATTATAAACACTCACTCATACTGTTGTAACTATCATGATAATTTTTTATATTCTATTGTCTTTTCAGCCCTTGATATGATAGGGATCCCAAGAACTGATGAATAGTTTGTATCTTAAATATGAACTTGGGTGATCACCCTCAAACCATCATGTATGTAACCCAGAAAAAAATGCCCAAACATTTACAAAACAACAAAAGAAAAATCTCAGAAAATAAAGAAGTTGGTTCAAAGGATTTACCAATGGAAGAAAAGAGGCTGGCTGTCAAATCAGAGTTTAACCCAGCGCAGAAAACGGATTTGATTCTTCCAGTGAAGAAGAGAAAGGTTAGTCCAATAAAGAAACAACGGATAAAGAACCTGTCAGTATCTCAGAAACAGTGCAAACTTGATTTTCCTCCGTGTAAAGTATGTCAAGGTAAAGGATCTGGTCTACATTACGGTGTTAACAGTTGTGAATCGTGCAAATCTTTTTACCGGCGATGTCTCACCAGAAAGGAAGAGTACAAGTGCATGAAATACAATGATTGTCCGGTCACTTCCGAGGCCAGAGGTAACTGCTCGGGTTGTCGTTACCGTCGATGTCTCGAGGTCGGCATGTCCAAAGAGGCCGCTTGTCTCGGAAGATACACGCTTTCAAGGCGAACCCAGACTATCATGGAGGCAAAAGGGGAGATAACTGATGACAGTGAGTCAACTCATCAGTCTGAGTTCTCTCCCGTTCACTCTTCTGTCATTCAGAGCCCGGAATATCTGAGAAGTGAGGGAAATGATTCTTCCTCACCTGACCCAAAATCAACCTTGGACACTGAACATGGGAACTCTCAGGTCGGGCTGTCATTGGTCGAAGTGAATATAGAAGGCGGGCCTGGTGTGAAAGTTCAGCTGATCGCTGATAATTATACGGGCAATGTAATCGTAGAGCTGGCTCTGATTGAGAAACTTGTCATAGCAATGGAACAGATAAAACCGTTTGGCAGCATTGTTACGGAGGAGCAAATCAAAGCCAAACTTCTCCAAGATTATGAAAGCTACGCCGCCAAAGCTCAGGTGTTTGGAAATATGAAGCCAGTACCACAGGATGAGTATTTTACACTGTTAGAGTCGACAGGGATAGATATTGATGGTCGGCAGGAGTTTTTACGACAATCTGCGCTCTCATGTCAACCTGTCCTCCATAGCTATATCGCTTTTGCAAACGTTGTTCCGGGCTTTTCATGCCTATCTCTCGAGGACCAGTGCAGCCTTTTAAAGACGTCCCATTTCGAGGTATTTCTCGTGTTGACCTACAAAGGCTATGACCCTGACCTTCAGATGATACTGACGGAGACGGGGCGAGCATACCATATCGATCAGGCCGCAGACATTTTCTATTCAAGGAATCTCATCAACGCAATTTTTGATGTATGCAAAAAAATTCAAGGTCTTTGTCTGAGTAAAGAGGAAACAGCATTTCTGCTGGCTATTGCTGTGACATTCGGGGACAGATGTCAACTCGAAGATGCGTCAAAGGTTGAAGAAATTCAGTTGAAAATCGTGAGTATGTTTCGGTCGTACCTAAAACGGACACGTTCCAATGAGGCCTCTCGATTTTTTACGAAGGTGGTTGACTGTTTTATAGTCATGCGTGCAGTTGGTGACCAGTATGCAAAGGAATACGGTGTGATATGCCAGGATAAACTTGTTCAGAAGGAAGCCCCGATCTGGCTGGCGTACATAAACGCTAGTACGGTCCAAAAAGCGAATGAAAAATCAGCTGGTCACAGTGGTGAGTCGTTTAAGAGTGATGAACCTGTTGTTGAAATGGAAGAATGTGAAGTCTCCACAACAGAAGAATGCGTGTCTACATCCTAGCCTCTGTCCATAAATAGAGGGTTCAGCGCAAAACTATAGTAAGTGTTTCATGTTTGTCAAGCACTTACTATAGTCTAGTGTTGAACCCTTGTTAATGGTGTAGTGTTTGTGAGAGTGTTACTTATTTTTTTCATTAAAAGACAGCTTTTGAAAACAATGTGAGAAGAGGAATAGTTGCTTAAAGTCTGCAACTCCACCTTTTGTCATAGTGTTGTCAAAATAATGAATATTGTTAACCATTTTTTTTTTACTTACAACTGTTAAATTCTATTTCAAATTTTTCAAAATCGTAAGAAAAAGTTATGTTTTCCTCTATACAAGTTAAATAGGGTACTGGTTAGATATAGTTTCAACTATTTCAGATGTCTGTTTTCTAACATGTTTGCATAGATATTGATAAGCATGAAGTCTGTTCCAGCACTATAAGGGTTAATAAGCATTCATTTGGCCAAGGCTAGCAACTTGTCATGGAAAGTTGATGATTTCAGAGTTTTTCCTTGCGCCTCTGATTAATGCTAATTTTGGGACTGTTTAGCTATTATATACAAAGTTGTGAATGAAATAATGTGCTTTAGGGGTTATATCAACACTTGGGGGTCATTTACCATATATGTCTGTGGTCAAGGAAAACCGTGGGTTGTATAAGTTTACATGTATTTGAATTTTGATAGATGTTTATTTGATACCCCTCAGTATTCCCATTTGTTAACACGTTTTTTAATGAATTGTTGTTAGTATTTTCAATTTGCCATCTATGGGTATAGAATGTTGCTTAAGTCAGTGTTCTGAATAAGAATTGGCTGAACAGGCCAAAACAAAATCTGAACATGCCACTTACAGGGGGGATCCATGGGGGTTCTTAACAACTTCGAAAATTTGAACCGGTCAAAACATAATTTGAAGCAGTCATTTTTGCCTGCGACCTGTTCTTATTGAGAACACTGTTACATATTTAAAAATCTGAAGCTTACATTTAAATGTTGATATAAAAATGTGTTGAATTATAAAATGTGTTAAATGGTGATTTTTTGAAACGGTATCTCAAGACTAAAAACAGCAGAGGGTTTTTTAAAGAATGATTGACTTTATGTTATTTTGTATGTTGCTTCCCATTTTTTGTATCATTTGTTGTTCTTAAGCTGCTTTTACCACCTTTTTCACACATCCTTATTCTGTCCATTCCTAAATATTTGATTTTTGGACTGGTCTAAACTGAAAATAGTTTCAGACAACAGTAATAATAAAGTATGAAAAGTTTGTTTTCTTGGTTAAAAGGCAAGTTGAGGTCTTTGTGATGAAAGAATAGATCACTTGTATCGCTTTTTTGTCACTGTGGGTCCTGGAAAATTCTCGGTGGAAATCCATCAAATTAGTTCTTTACGAAGCAATGGGTTCAGGTAGGGGTAGCAGAAGACCAACAGCATTGCAACAAAAGGATTTGCTTTGAGTGAGCAACATCTTCATTTTACAATAGCTTTCTAACCAACATTACAAATTCTTAAGAGTGAACCTTTTTTTCCGAACAAAATGCTAAACCTTCTTTTAGACCAGTCAAAAAATGACATATGAAGGAATGGGTTTATGGTAGAATACCGATAATTTACCATTTTGAAATTCATTCTTTTGTCAGATTACTTTAGTCGTTCTCGGTATACATAGGTCATTGCCAAAAGTATTTGCTTTATATTGTGAGTGAATAGATCTGGCCACGACCAATGTATACAGAGAACGACATGTAATCAGACAAAAGAATTAGTATGAAAATGGCCGATTATGGGTATTCTACCTTAAATGAAATTTTGGCTTAGGTTTTTGCACAACCACCACCCCATCCCCATTTTGTAAGTGCTTTTTTTTTAATATATTTTTTTTTTAATGTAAAGTTACTACGCCCAATTTTGGTCAGTTTTTGTTTTTAATTTCTTTTGCATTCCATGCCTTTAAAATATACAAATGTATATGATGAAACCATTGTTAAAAGAAGCAATCTTTATAACTAGCAATGCCTTCTTTTCTTACAATACTTGTGTTTTGAATTTGTATTTACCAATTTGGTTATTTCTGTGATAGGTTGATCATAGTGTTTAGCCATGCGGTTGTATGTTGACCCTCTTAATGCTGGGTAATTTTCTAAATATAGTTTTTTGCGTCGTCTGCTTTCCAAAACCTTAAATATCTGCTTACTTTTGACAAGGAAATATACTCAGAGTAGCAAATAGGTTAGATCACAGGCCAGCCGCCAATTTACTTGGCGGCTGGCCTGGATCTAACCTTTTTGCTTAAGCAGCAAATCGGTTCCAGCACTATAAGGGTTGAATGATTACAAGATGTCAAACAAGTGTCGACACATCTAAGCATGTAAGGTTTTGGAGCTAGATTCATATAAAAACAATGCATACTAGCACTAGCTCTTAAAACTTGGGATACTAACAAATTTAGCTTCTAATGAGTAAATTGGCGGCTGGCCTGGATCTAACCTTTTTGCTTAAGCAGCAAATCGGTTCCAGCACTATAAGGGTTGAATGATTACAAGATGTCAAACAAGTGTCGACACATCTAAGCATGTAAGGTTTTGGAGCTAGATTCATATAAAAACAATGCATACTAGCACTAGCTCTTAAAACTTGGGATACTAACAAATTTAGCTTCTAATGAGTAAATTGGCGGCTGGCCTGGATCTAACCTTTTTGCTTAAGCAGCAAATCGGTTCCAGCACTATAAGGGTTGAATGATTACAAGATGTCAAACAAGTGTCGACACATCTAAGCATGTAAGGTTTTGGAGCTAGATTCATATAAAAACAATGCATACTAGCACTAGCTCTTAAAACTTGGGATACAAACAAATTTAGCTTCTAATGACTATTCTTTAATGCTAATCATACAACAGTGCAGCTGTTTAAATGAAATTAAGTTTCAAGTTCGTTATTTCCACACATCTGTGAAAAAAGCAGCTTTAACCCGTATAGTGCTGGAACTGACCTATGCTTATGCAAACAGGTCAATTCCAGGCCAGCTGCTAAGTAAATTGAAATTGGTGGCTGGCCTGTGATTTAACCTGTTTGCTACTCTGAGTATCTTTCCTCATCAAAATTAAGCAGATATTTAAGGTTTTGGAAGACGACACAAAATTCTATTTTTAGAAAATTACCCAGCATTCTAAGGGTTAACTCACCCCCATGTAAGAATTTGAATAATATATTTTCCTTGTTATAATGTAATTATTAATTTTGATATAAGGAGAGATTTCTTGAACCAAGCAAGCTCTCCTTTATTCACATTAGTTTCTGAAGAAGTGTGCTTTGTAAATTCCCATCTTTGAAACCAGTCAGAAAATTTAGATTCGCTTAAAATATGGCTGTCGTGGAGAACATAAGCAAATCATGGCAAAAGTTCTGTGGTCGACATGTTTGGTTGAGATTTTTTATCATTCTTTAATTTTAAAGCCTTTTGATAAAGGTGTATTTAATGTAAAATTTTATGAAGTGGAGATAGAATACTGGACAAGTTTTAAGACACCCAATAAAATTGTTGACCATAGTTGGTCTGATAAAGATTGCATATTTAAATTGTTAGAATATCAAAATGAATAAATTGTTACTCATTTTAAACGAAAGATTATGTGTTTGCTTTACTTTATTTATTTAATTGGATTTTAAACCACTTTCAACAATTGTGTTGTTAATGCAACAAAACCACTTACCAATGGTGTCTGGGGCCTCAATGGATAGTGGTTGGAGTACAGAACTTGGATTAACCCATTACCAAACAATGATGACATTTGACCTCTTTGTTTCAGCTTTAGTGAAATGCAACTTGCTCATCCAGGCGAGGGAATCACATGGCTAATGTTTACCATCCGATGTCCAAACAAGATGACAGCACCACAGATATTTTTGCTTTTTTAGTCTACTTTTGCCAATGATAGCCACATTGTGTACCCCCAATGAGTTGACCATAAAATTTTGGTTCTGGTGGTATATGATAACCAATGCTTTATAATGATCTAAAAACATCGCCCATCGAATGTGATTTCTCTACCAAATGTTAGACAGAACACAAAGAAACTGTGCTAGGCCCAAAGGCAAATCTTCCTTACAGGATGATTAAATTGGTATTATTTTATGGAACAGTTATGGTCAATATATGTAAAAGGTGGCATAGATGGTTAGTAACTGACACATGTTAACTAAACTTGCAAAAATTTAATAAAAACATTTAAAATTTTATGTACATGAACATACACAATGTGATCATAAGAATTGGAAATGAGAAAGAAAATGATTTGTGCTAATTGAAAGCAACAATAGATGACAAGTAAACAAAGTAGAAAACTTTTTCTATAAAATTTTAAAAGAAAAATCACCTTGACTAAAGTAGAAATTGCTCATTAAAGTGGCTTCTGCTGCCAGATGCACAGAGTATATCTAAAATTAACTGGAAAAAAAAATACCACTTGTTTCATCACAGGTCAAGTTGAGGTGCATCCTTATTTAGGCACAGTTAACCCATACTGGTGGGTAATTTTCTAAAAATAGATTTTTGTGTTGTCAGCTTTCAAGTCTTAAAATATCTTCGATGAGGAAAGATACTCATAGAAGCAAACAGGTAAAACCACATGTCAGCCGTCAATTTACTTGACGGCTGGCCAGTGATTTAACCTGTTTGCATTAGCATGAAGTTGGTTCCATCACTATAAGTTTTTTAACGGAAAAATACATTTCAATAGTCTCATTTTAATGGCACTTTCCATTGAAATTGTCATCTTTTCCCCATACATTTATATGGGTTTGAGAGGGCATCAACATTATTACCACTATGTTGTGATGCCCTGCTCTAAATGATGGAGAAAAACCACAAACACGGCTGACAATGACATCTTATAAAGCTGGGTAGAACTACCGTAACAACATGTCGGGGATGACATTTTGAACTATTGACCTCTGCTTATGGCCTCGGATCAACAGTTGGTAAGTCATCCCCTCTACCTCTGGACCACAGTTTTGACTGTTCCACAAATGGCCATGAAATAACTGTATAATGTTGTTCCGCAGGGAAAAAATAAACCTCATTCTCTTATATTGAGGGTTCAGAGAAAGATTAAAGTAAGAATTTTGTGTATGTATGTGATGGACTAACTATAGTGTTGCATTGAACCCTCGGTTTGGAACATAAGGATATTTGTGGCATGTCAAAACTATAATCATTTAATTATCATCAGACATGGCAAAACGATGCATGAAATTTAGCAACTGTGTCATTTGATTAGGAACAGTTGTCATAAATGAAGTTTCTGGAAATAAACAGTTTCTCCGTTTGTCACAAATCATTCATTATGTTGTCTGTGTAGAAAGATTTTACATTCTCATTAGTTTGTAACAGATAACGTTGCATTTAATTTTCTTTATAATGCTTTTCTTAGACTGTTATCTCTGAGTAATTCAGTATGAAAATATATTTCACTTACGTTTTCTCATCAATCTACAGTTTGATCCATTTAAGCTTGTTTCCTTAATGGTAGAATATGATAAAGATTTGACTTACAATATATGACAACAAATTTACATGAGTCACAGGATAAATGACCAATGAAAAATAATGTGTTTTTTTTAAAAGGCGCACCAACAGCTTTTTGGTCAATTAAGGTGCATCATGAAAAAAAAATAAAAAAAAATACGAAAACAGGCCCAAGTATAAACAGGAATCCTGCAAGTCATTTGCAGGAATGAAATGGTTTATGACGATGAAGTAAGAAAATAAAATGGCACTTGTATTTAACACTTGAGAGCTTTCCAGTTCTCTCTGCTTCTGGACGCAGGGTACTGGTTTACTAAACAACTTAAGAAAAATATTTGCATAAGTCAAAACTGATTAACATTGATAGTATCTTGAATAAATGTACAATTTGCCATGTGACACATCATTGGAAGCGTCTCAGAGAGACGTTTCCAATGACGTGTTACTTTGCAATATTACTTTGCCTAATATTGATATGAAAGGGATCATTGTTTTGAATATATGTAAACTTTTAGCATAGAATGTTGAGTAAAACGGTACCCAGTTTTCTAAGTGAATTTTCAACACAATCTTCCACAAACTAATATAAAATGAGTGAATGGGTAAATGTTAACAAACTATGAAAAAACGAAAAGATGGCACTTTAATATTATATCACTTCTGGAAGCTATCCAGTTCTTTTGGTTTCTGGACCCAGTGTCCCAGGCCGATTTTAATCGCAAACCGTCGGAAAGTTGATTTTGCGTTTTGATAATCCTGTGCTAACTGTTTGGCACTGACATAGTTCGGCATCTGTAGCGCCTGACGATTCTGTAAGAGATTCCCGAGGTCACGATATCGGAATAGAAACGCGGCCTTGCACAGACGGCTCGAACATGGTCCAGGACTTTGAGTGCTTCTATGGGGAGACCTGTAAAGGAACAATCATACAGAAATGAGGTAAGTTGGTAATCGTGTTTGTTTATTTTATTGCGTTTTACATAGCATGAAATATTTTTTCAATTAAATTAAGGCTAACGTGATTTGAACCTATTGAGGAGAGGCAGTGCTGTGGGATTTCAAGTTTATTGGTTTGTATCAGGTTGATTGATTTGTTGAAAGGGATTCAGTTATTGAACCCTTTACCACACAATAACGACATTTGACCAGTTTGTTGCTGACGGCTCTGGAAAACATTGTGGGAAAAGGAGAAATTGCTTGTTACGAGCTTGTTTCTTCTTTTCCCACAATGTTTTCTGCTCTATCTGAAGATTATTCTTCAATTTCATCACATTTGGAGAATTAATGTCGTCTGCAAACTCTTTTAACTTGGTCCTCGAAAATTTGCCTTTTGGTAAAAGGTTAACGGCTTTCCTGGACATCTCCAGTACTATTCAGGGCTAATCAATATTTAGAACAAGGACTCTCTCAAAAAACATTTGGGTTCGAAGTCTACTGCACCTACCACTAGAGCATGGGTGTCTCCCAATTGATAAAGAGTCAGAAGTAACATGGAAAAAAGAAGCCCTTTATAAGAGTTATAACCTCAGGACGTGTAAGATGTTCAAATCGCATAAATGGCATGGTTAAATCTGCAACTTTACATTCATAGAGATTAAATCTTCAACAAGTTGGTTTTCCTCTTTGCAATTATAAATCTTTAGGATCCCAGGATGCTGTTTGAGACTTATAAGAAGACGGATATTGCTTCAAACAGACTAGACATATTTTAAGCTGGAAACTACCTTCACATGAGCATTGGCATGTGTCTTCCAAAAGATTTGTGACATCTGTTTTACACTCACATCATATAATTCATATATTTCTTTTGTTCTAATCAATTCCTTTGTGTTTCTAAGTCACAAAACAAATTTGCTTCATTTTGAAAAAGTTTGCTTACTTTGATGTCTCATCAACATTATTTCAGTCATATTGCTATGTCCCACTCATTACCAATGAAGGATGGTCCATCAAAGCTTAACTGATCAAGCCGACTAGATCTGTTTGTCTGTATGGTGTTTAACACCTTACCAACAATTCTTCAGTTATGTATGTTGGGCAAAGGACTTGGGACCCCTGAGTTTTGAGTCTGCCACTTTAACCACTTGGCCACACAGGACCCTCAAGCTGACTAGAACCATAGTCCTGTTGCCAGGCGACGCTTGTTGGATCACCTCGCTAGGCGTGGACAAATTCAAACTATACGGGGAGTACATTGGTCAACCACGAGACTACATCTTATGAAAATCCAAATTTATTGCTTCTGTAATTCGATCTGATGTGGAGAGCAGCAATTCAATTTCAAATTTAGAACTCTTAGTAAGGGTCCCTAAGGCCCTATATATCAAAAAGAGAAGAATAAAAGTAATTACCCATCAATCACTTTTCCCGAAAACCCTTCCACCACCTCAGGGTACTCATCGCCTAGCGACCAATTCAAACTGTGACTCGTTGGTTTGCCTTGAAGTTCTTCAATCTCCATGGTAACTGTTGACAACACTGGATGGTTGATTTTGTAATGTGGAGGGAGGTAACTCTCCAGGACCTGATGAACACGACAACATATGGCTCTCGCTAGATGTCCATGATGATATTCGTTACCTGACGTAGAAAAACAATGAAAAGTTGTCCATTATTCATTTCTGTTGAAAAGGGTAATCAAAATCAATGTTGCACATACTATATATCATTCTTAATTGATCAAGTTTTAAACAAAAAACAGTCTTATATTTACTAAACAACCACTAACCTACATAAGGTTATAAAGTAGTAATTTGTCAATGAAATTATTCACTACTTACACTGAAATCTCACTGACCAACAACAACAGATAGATTGGTCTCGTGTAGGTCCAAATCAATGTTGCACATACTATATATCATTCTTAATTGATCAAGTTTTAAACAAAAAACAGTCTTATATTTACTAAACAACCACTACCACAGAAACCTCACTCACCCAGAACAACAGATGTAAGATAGATTGGTCTCATGTAGTTACTAAACAGTGCTCCTTGTACACCAACGATGTTATACAGAAGGAGTTTGTCGGCGCAGGACATCACCAGCAGATCCTCCTCCCCATCCTGTAGTTTTTGGAACTCCTGTGTTGGCGGCTGGTCTTCCTCGACAGCCTCGACAAGCCCTGAAATTTAAGATGAGACTTAAAACTGTATTCAGCGGTATTCAAATCTTTTTTATTAGAGGTTTCATTAATATTTGTAGTAGGAGGGTAATTTGCAAAAGTAGTTTTATCATAAAACTGAGCAAAGAAGCCTGGGGAAATCCCTGGCCCTCAACTCTTTAAGAAACTTCTGTTTTTCTGCATTATCTTTTATTCATGCATTATCTTTAATGTGTGCAAAATCTTTTATTTGTGAGTTATCTTTTATTCATGCATTATATTTTATTTGTGTTTTATGTTTTATTCATGTTCTATATTTTACTTATATATTATATTCTATTCATGCAATTATCTTTTAAAATCTTCCAATTATCTTTTAAAAACATATAAAGAATAATGGTGGTTGGCTTCTTGAATTGAAAATGTTATGAATAAAGACGTAGGAAGATTAGCCAGTGAGCTGAAGGTGAATCAAATTATAATTCAAATCATCATTACATTGGGTTAATGGTTTAACGCTTTGTCAAAATCATTTCAGTTATTTAATGGCTTCCCTGGATTTACTAGGCAGGGCTCTGCAGTGTCCAAGGACACCTACACGAAAAATCAAAGTGCCCCTGGTGAGGGTTGAACTTGAGACAACCCTGTCATAAGCCCTGGACCTTAACCACTGGGCCATGCAGGACTCACACTGGAGATGAGACTCATGCCCAAAAATCGATGTAGTGGTAAATAATTGTGATGTTCCAAGCTATTTTAATCATAATATTATCTTTAAACCCATTAACAAATAATTACAGGAAAACATTGTGGGAAAAGGAGAAATTGCTCTTAACAAGCAATTTCTCCTATTCCCACAATGTTTTCTGCCCTATCAGAAGACTGTTTTTTAATTTCATCACATTTTGAAATGTCGTCTGCAAACTCTTTCAATTTGGGACAGACGGATCTTTTGCATATGGATAAGGGTTAAACTCATTTAGAAAGCAGATTTCAAATCATTTGGGGTTCAGTGCAAGACAATAGTGAGTGTTTCACATATGGACCCATTGTAGAGCCATGCATCATGGAACAAACTGTAATGCTGTAAGAGCAATGTTACAAGCAAATCATTATAAAGTTATCACATTCCAAACATGCAACAAGGTCATACATAATGACACTTAAAAGGGCATTCTGCACGCAATAGTTTATAGAGTTATATAAAAGAAATTTAAGGCTTTTTTTAACAACAAAAGTTATGTCAAACAAAATGGTTTCAAAACTCTGTTTTATCACAGTGGTGCAGAGGTAGATCGTCTGCCCTTGTACCGGGCAGGGCTTTTTTTCTTCAATTTGGAAGAGGCCCAAGCCTGTTGAATCTGGGAAACTTTATCTCTGAAATTGCTAAACTGGAAAGCGTAATATCTGGTATAACTGGATGATTTTATAGAAATTTTCAATTGGGAAGGTGCCTTTTATGGGAGTCTGTTATATAACGAGAAAAAGCCCTGCCGGGGATCCTCAAATTGACGCAAGTAATGATTTAGTATCCAGGGTACCGTTTTACTAAACAGTTTACGCTTAAGATTTCCGTAAGTCTAAAACAACAATTCCTCTTTTATCAATATTTGGCTAAGCAATATTGCAAAGTAACACATCATTGGAAGCGTCTCGGATGATGTGTCACATTGCAATATTGTACATTCTTTGAAGATACTATCAGTTGTTCAGTAAAACGGGCCACAGGAAGCAGACATCGAGATAAATTTGATAAGCTTCAAAATTTCGTCACAATCAATGTAAAATAATTGAGTTTAAATTAAACACTGATCAACCAACTACATCAAAGTGAGGAGTCAAGGAGAATAATCAAAAAAATTAGAAATGCAATGAAATCGTTCTCTCTCTATTCAATAAGCTACCCACCATCTTCATTCTTGACACAGAACCAGCCCGGTAGGTCATCATTAAAGGCTGGGAAGTGGGCACCGTCCTCAAGCTTCAATTCCTGCTCTTCTGTCAAAGGATCGCAATGACTGCACGGTACCGGTAATTATAAAATATATGTAAAAATGAGTACAAACAAGAGGGCCATGATGGCCCTTAAACTGCTCACCTGAGATTACCACCTATTTGAAGAAAAGTAAGAAACATTGCTTTTAACTTTTACACAGAGTTTCTTGTGCTTCTTTGCATTGACCTTTTTTTATTCCCATTTTACAAGTTTGACACTTTATGCTTGATGTGGGACATTAAAATGGCACATAAGTCTTACAATGCAGAAACTGAATATTTTACTTTTACAGATTGTATGTACGAAGATCAGCCTGCACTTTTGTCCAGTACGATCTATTGTTGCCTATTTATGGTTGTCATTTTGGCATATTTGGACATCCAAATTGACATTGATGTACTTTGTCAGAAATTCTATCATACATGTATATAGTGGAAATTTTCAAGATATCTAATTCTTTTTAACAATATTTATAGAAGGGCCCCCAAAGAACATTCATGTACAATTATTTTGAAATCTGACCAGTGGTTTGTGACAAGAAGATTTGTTTAAGGTTTTTACCAAATATGGGCATGGCAGCCATTTTGACCACATGACTAATTCTTTTTTTTGACAAATCTTTCTCCCCTCCAACTAGGGATGCTTCACATGATATCTCATTGAAATTGGCCCAGAGGTTTGGAAAAAAAAGATGTTTGAAAAGTTATAAATTTTAGTATACATGTATATAGTGTAAACAAAAACGCGTTCAAAGTTCAACACTGCCTGGTGGCCATGTTTTTTGAGGTATCAAAATTCTTTGAACAATTTTTCAAAGGAGCCCCCTAAAGAACATTCCTGTGAAATTATTTTAAATTCTGACCAGTTGTTTCAGACAAGAAGATTTTTTAAAAATTGCAGAAATTCCCCTTTTTTCATGCCACTGCAACCAAAGTTCTGCATGGAATCAATTTCTTTAAACAACTTTTAGAGAGCATCACCCAACGGACACTCCTGTGAAGTTTGGTTAAGATTGGCCCAATGATTTAGGAGGAGAAGACGTTTAAAGAATTGTTGATGGCGCACGACGGACGACACACATTGGGCGATCACAAAAGCTCACCTTGAGCACTTTGTGCTCAGATAAAGCTAAAAATGATACCGCTCACATATCAAGACACTCCCTATAATCCCCAGAAGGTGGATGGTTTAAGTAGAGATGGATGGTGATGTGGTCTTTCAGCTTCAGGATTCCTCTGGTCTCACTCTCCTCGAATATGGACAACACCTTGGCACTCTCAAAATACATCTTCACCTCCTTGTGGAAATATCTGTAAAAAAGTTTTCAAACTCTCCATGTACATAGAGGGTATATTGTTGTACATTTGGTAAAAAGTGCAGGATAATGCAGGTGTGTTTCAGTTTACATACATTATTACAGTCGTTGTTCAGGGATATAATGAATGATGTTTTAGGCGCATCAACAGCTAAGGTCATTTAGCGTGCATTAGATGAGGATAAATGTATATTAAAATTAATTACAGGTTAAAATGTATTTGGTTAAAGAAAAATAAATGAGAATTTGTAATGAAGGAATAATAGAAGATAGAACAGGGACAGGTTAGCTGACAACCATAATATCAAAGACTGTTTGTTTGAAAGTTTATTTAAGAGTTTTACATCACATCAACATTATTTCAGTTATGTTGCAATGCCTGACTCATGATGATGGTGGAAGACCCCATATTCTACTGCCCATAAGGGCTGGTCAAGTCAGGTAGAACCATCAGGACTCTGTACGTCAGTCAGGTGACTGCCTCATATGAAAATCTAAATTGCTGTCAACAAGATTTGAACCAAGGCAGAGAGGGGCCATGTGATTAAAGTTCTGTACTCTAACCACTAGGCCATGGAGGCCCCCATGAATAACTGTTGAAAAGCAGTCTAAAAACAAACCCACAAAAGCTATCAATCTTCTTGCTATAGCTACAGTGTAAATCTAAGTGGGATCAATTACTGGATAGGGGTATGAACAAATATCTGTTAGAGAGTACCATACTGGCTGCTGCTTGGGTGTTATGTTTGATGGCTCCCTTTATTAGGTTTAACACCCCATCCACAATTATTAGTTATAGTCACGCCTGCTCTCACTAAAGATGGAGGAATACCACCTAACTTAACATGTTACCAAACAATAACAATATTAAACCATTTTGATGCAGATGACTCTGGAAAAATTTGTTGCAAAAGGAAAAATTGTTTGCAACGAGCAATTTTTCCTTTTCCTACGATTTTGTCAGCCCCTTTAGAAGATTGCTTTCCAATTTCATCGCATTTTGAAATGCCATCTGCATACTTTTTGAATTTGGGACAGTCTAAAATTTGGCATTTGGTAAAGGGTTAACTATAAGGGTCAATTGAATTGGATACAAACATTAATATTCCTGTAGTTAGCAAGAGTAGCGTTTAAATTCCATAAGTTCAAAGCTACATTCCCTCTTATTCTAATATTGAGGTAAGCAATATTACAAATAAACACATCATTGGAATCGTCTCCTCTCTGAGATGCTTCCAATGATGTGTCACATGATAATAGTGTACTCTGATTAAAGATATAATCTCTGAACATCAGTTTTGACATATGCAATATATTCTTCAAGTCGTGAAACAGCACTCAGGAGCTACCTTTCTTCCTTAGTCTTCAAATAGTTGAGATAGAAATGCACGACTAACTTACTTTAAGAGAGATCTTCTAGCTGTTGCTAGAGCGTAGCTGTCTACGAGGGATCGTCCATCTGTGGTGAGGTTCTCAACGGACAGCAGCGTGTTGCCCGTCCCAAAGGCCACGACCTCTCCTTTGTCTGTCACTTAAAATGGAAAGGTCAAGTCACATGCTTGTACAAACAATGTCTCTGGCTGAGAAAAAAAGAGCAAGTCACATGTCTGTACAAACTATTTCTCTGGCTGAGAAAAATGAAAGGTCAAGTCACATGGGTGTACAAACTATTTCTCTGGCTGAGAAAAATGAAAGGCCAAGTCACATGTTTGTACAAACAATTTCTCTGGCTGAGAAAAATTGAAGAGAAAGTCCAATTTGTGTTCTATTCCATGTTGTCTGCTGGCGCCTTCAATTTGGACCAATTATATGTGTCCATATGTAGGAAAGGAGTTGACTATCAAATAAGACATTTCCTTCATATAGGTTTTGTAACTGTTTGAAACTACAGTTAATAATGTCAAAATTTATAGCGTACGTATCATGAAAAATAATTTCTGTGAGGTGTTACATGGAATGAAATGAATCAATCAATGAAACAATCAACATTCTTTGTGCAATTACTTCTATATCATGAAGCTTTATAAATTTCTTGCAGCTAATCATTTTCGATCAATCATAGTAAAGCTATGTTCTTTAATACTTACAATGAAGGCAAACAATTGTCTCTAATTGTTTGGGTGTAAATAAATTGAAATCAAATTTGCTTTAACTTTTGGCTCTTGAGTGTTTATCCATAAAAACAGCAAACATTGCCTTCACTTTCTTATTCAAGGATTCGTAAACAAGGTATGAAACTTAAAACAGTTTCAGGTACCTGATCTTTTCACTATGAACGCCGCAAAACTGTGTCTCGCCTCTCTGATCTGGGGAATGTTCACACATTTCTGTAACAACTGCTCTAACACCTTATAGCTCTCTTTGGCAAACACGTTCTCCATGGAATCTTTTGTTAGTCTCTCATGAAGCTGCGAAATAAAGGTGGAGTGGAAATCAATAATTAAGCAAGACATATAACTTAAGTACCCCAAAATATCTCCAGGGGCCCCTTTCATCAAAAGGCTTAACCCATTATCAAAGGCCAAATTTTCGACTCTCCGAAATTCAAAGAATTTGCAGACGACATTTCTAAATGTGATGAAATTGGAAAATAATTTTCTGATAGGGCAGAAAACATTGTGGGAAAAGGAATTGTGGGCGACATGGGTGCAGGGGTTAAGTGTCGAGCTCTTGTACAGAGGGTCCCGGGTTCGAATCCCCGTATGGCGAGATGAAAATTTCTGGGATTAAACCACAAACCAGCAGGATTACTGGTTTAGTATCCAGGAAGCAGTCATCAAGAGTGGCTTTGAAGAAGCTTTAAGCTTTCTTCACAATCAATGTTAAACAAATATGGTGAATGAATGGTGAATAAATGATTGAAAAATTGCTTGTTAGGAGCAACTCCTCCTTTTCCCACAATTTTATCCAGAGTTGTCTGCAACAAAATGGTTAAAAGTCGTTATTGATTGGTAATGGGTTAAGTGCAAATAACTAAGGAACAGATAGAAAAGAGATAGAAACATTTAAGCTAAGAAAACTTTTAGGTTGAGCTTTAGCAAGCCCTCCTCAATTTTCGAGCCAAACCGGATAAACTCTTTCTATCTTTGAACCAACCATGTATTTGGTTTATCCCATTTTCAAGATATGTTTAAAATACATTGAAAAGATATTAAAATTATATCTGTACCAAACATGTCTATCCCTTGAGATTGATAAAATTTGAGAAGATCGAATTTGACAAGACCAAATTACTCATTTCGACAAAATCTATACAAAGTTCTATATTAAATGTCATTTTAAAAAAGGCAGAGAGGGACAAAAAAAACAAATCTTTTTCATTTGAAAAAAAAACACAACCTACTAAAGTATAACTAATATTAAGATTTACAATCAATTGACAATAAAAACTCCTGTCATAAAAATAAAACATCATGAATCAATGTGATGATGTCACCATGGACTGGCTTGATGAACCTTTTCACAAAAGCACTGAAAGGCATTGAACCTCGTAATAATGGTAGAGAATACCGCCTTTGAAGCAAGATATAATGGTACAAAATACAATCTTCCAAGTGTTTAACAACATAGAGAATACAGTCTTCCAAGCATGTAATAAGGGTACATTAACTTACAGCATGTTCCATCTGAAGAACTTCCACAGCGGACTTGATCGCTGCTTGTCTCGCGTGTTTCTTTGTCTTCCCTGTAGCCTCTGCCACCTGTCTACCACTGAACTTAATCCGAGCCATAAACCTGAAAAGAATGTTGATGATGTTTGTTTCATGCATATCTTGCATAATCAGCAGTTTATCTTGCCCTGAGTTGTCACTAAATTTTGGAGTAAGAGGCCAACTTTTGATTTGAGGATGCCAATGAAGCAAACACCCAACAAAAATTAGATGTTATAACTACTTTTTATGTCCACATTCATATTTTTTCTTTATTTGATCAGACCAAAAAGTCATTTAAGCGGTCAAATTGGCCGGCAGCCCGCTCTTACTGACAACCCTACTTGTGTCACACTGATTTCTGCTAAATATCTTTAAGAGTTAGTTTTTCAATGCAATTTCATTTTTTCAGATGCTGCTTTCAGTTTGGTGCAGTCACTAATGGGGAATGGTTTAATTTCAGAGTTAAAATTCTATTCAATAAATTGTTTATATTGGGGTTTACCCCATGTCAACTTCATTCAAGGTGTGTTTCGACAATCCTTGATTCACTAGTACTAGGCTAGGGCTTTGAAGTGACTTGCCAAAGGCCACATCCACAAAACAAGAGGTATTGGTAGGGCTCAAAAAGTTCTGTTACATGTGTTGAAATGGCGCAATATGGAAATTCTCCTTTTACCCCTATGTTTCTTTAATCTTTCTTTACATTTGTATCATAACAGGCATTAATATACAGGGTTTTACATCAAGCTGAATTGTTGGGGGTCCTTGGGACTCAATTTTGATTATGTCGGGGGTCCCAGCATTGAAAATGGGGGTCCCGTCTTTATATATATATAATTTGCTGATAAACAAGTATCGTAGAACATCAAGTCATTGTTTTGACATTTTAGCAGACTGTCATATCCTCCATGGCATTAGACGGTTGATTGTAAGAGAAACCATCAAGTTACAAGCGTCTTAATCATAACAAGAAATGACGAGACTGCATAGCGCACATAGTAACACAAATTCCATTGGACTGTTTCAACACCCTTCAATACAAATGTTTAAAAGAGAGCTCATGTCCTTTCTATTTATAGATAGCCTGTAAAATATGGGAAAACCCTAATCATTATGGTAGAAAGAAAGAGTTAGGCTTTCGTATGGCTGTATGGCGTATACGCATATATTTGGGTACATCCCAGTTATAGCGAGACTATTAATAATGGCCCATTTCCGTAAAGTGAGAGACTGCCTCTCATGTCCCTCTCAGGATTTGAACCCACGCGGAGAGGGGCCATGTGATTTCAAGTTCTGTACTCTAACCACTAGGCCACGGAGGCCCCCCAGAGGACGCAGGTTGAGTGAATTGAGGGGTCCTACCTTATGATTAATGGGTATTAGACTCAAGATCTTGCGTCCCGTAAATCCCTGAATATATATAACAAAATTTAAATAACAAGTTAAGGTTCTGAGGGATTTTGCCAAAGGACACTACCATGAAACCAGTGGTGCTAATGAGGATTGTAACCAGAACCCCTTACAAAGCATGTCCACAACTTACCCACACAGTCCAAAGGTATTTAATAAGCAAAAATTTATCTTGTTTCATAAGTTACAGTAAAAAAACCCTGCAAAAACAAAAAGCTTACCCAAAGGGGCCTGGATTATCTGGCACTTCAAAGGCAGCATTCTTGTTCATCACCTTACAGTACTCATCAAAGATTTTCTGAAGATCTTTCTGTTGAGGCAGGGGCTCATATTCCCCTTCTGGCCTTAAATACTAAAATATAATTTGTCATTTAAGTTACATATTTCTATTTTCAAACTCATAATACTATTATGAGGTTTAATTGCAATACTTTAGTGACATTTATCAATTTGTTTGAAAATCATAAAACAAAAAAAGTGGTTTCAAGCCATGGAGTTCCCTAACTTAGCAAATTCTTCTTACATGTTCATTTAAACCTAATCTCAATAATTTGTAACTGATAATAAAACTTGTGACTATTTCAGAACAAACGCCTCAGCTAACCATGAAAATCACATGGAAAAAAAATCCTGTTCAATATTGGGACGAAACCATTGTAACAAAAGGATAGATTATTCATTAGAAGATATTAACTCAATTGTCACAGATTCAGCTTTTTTGTGTTTAACACAGTATCAACAACTGTTCAGTTATGTAACAGCTTTCCTGGATTCACCAGTACTAGGCTAGGGCTCTGAAGTGTCTTACCAAAGGTCACTCCCACAAAACCAGACATGTTGGTGGTCATCAAACCTGGGAACAAATTGAAGTCCACCGCCTTAACCACTGGGCCACACAGGACCCCCGCAGTGGTTTCTAAATTTCTCTAGAGTATAACATAAATGAACACTTAGGAACTAACGGGTTAAAGCTCCTACAGCAAAAGACTGAAACTACTGTAAATAACGCATAATTTGCTCTTCATAAGCTTACCTGGCTTCCAATACTCCCTGTTTGTTTCTTGCTTTGAGACGCCTCTGGGCCACTTGGATTAGTTTCTGCAATGATTTTACATTAACCCTTATAATGCTGGTACCGACTTCATGCATGTGCAAGCAGGTTGGATCCAGGCCAGCCGCCAATTTACTTGGCGGCTTGCCTGGATCCAACCTGTTTGCTACTCTGAGTATCTTTCCTCATCAAAATTAAGCAGATAGTTAATGTTTTGGAAAGCAGACGACACAAAAATCGATATTTTGAAAATTACCCAGCATTCTAAGGATAAAAAACTTTTTTTTAAATGGGAATGGGTCCGGTTCCAAACAAATTTGGAAAAATCTTGGCATTCATCTCTAAAATTGGGTATTTTTCAGAAATAACATAATTTAAATATAAGGCGTATTGGGAAAATGGGACAATTAATCAGTTTGATTGGGAAACAGTCCGTTTTATGGTACCAAACATATAAGGAAAAAATCACAGCATATTCATCTCTTACCTCCATAAGTCTCAAAGTCTTCAATGCCAAGAATAATGTTCAGGGCTATCTCAGCAGCACTCTTCTTGGCGTTGGCTTTTGTAGAACCGCACCCCTGCGGATATGAGACACCAGCCACAGTGCATTCGCATGCAAACTTGTTTACAAACGAGTAATTCTTCAACGGCACTTCCTTGAATGTTGTGTTTAACCGCTTCATAGCAGAAAATTCCATCAAGGAACTAACAGGCTGTGGGGATATACAGATAGAGGAAAGTGTTCATTTTTATAAGCCTTATATTATGACTGCATGTATTTCATAACAAATATATCTAGATTTGAGGAAGAAAACGTTTTGACGCATTACACCATATTCACTCACTTAAACCAAGCTGCAGAAAAACACTTAAAAGGACTCTCATAGATTGGAAATTTAAATTCTTAAATAAACTTCATTCTACCGATAAAATGACAACATAGATTTCTAAAGTAACATTAAACTAGATTATTAACAGTTTTCAAACCCCATTCATAACAGTACAGAAAAGAAATAGAATATTTATATCGCAGATAAATTATTGCAATCCGTTTAAACAGGCTTCTTTTTTAAACAACAATCTTTACTTAGACTAAGAGGCGGTATTGTTAGATGCAATTGTCACATGGGTCTCTGGACACATTTTACAACCCTTGTCATGTCACATGTGACGCTAGCAATGTACGCGAAGAAAGCATTCCTGTGTTTATTTATAGACCGGCTTCCCCAAAGAAGACCTGTCAGGCTCAAAGACTCACTTCACATTATTAAAGAAATCCCTGGATTTAAGTAACTTAGAAGTAAAGAATTGAAAAGGTCTGGATGAGTTTCTTTTTTTCTTTTTTATTTGTATGGTGTTTAACCCCGCGTCAACAATTCAGTTACGTTATGGCTTTCTTGGATCCAACAGTACTAGGCTAGGGCCCCGAAGTGAATGCCAAAGGCCACTCCCACAAAACCAGAGGTGTTGGTGGGGCTCAAACTCAAACTCGGTACCCTTGAGTTCTAAGTTGCCCACTTGGCCATGCTGGATCCTGGTTTAGTTTATAGGATTAGATAAAAGCAACGAGCAAAACAAGCAAAATATCAATTCAGAACATCAGTTAGTTAAAAACATACATGCTTCTCTCCTCTCATAAAACTGTCAATCAGCTCTTGTGGGACATCTTTAGCGTGGTTAGCGTTTGCAGTGACTTCATCCGGCCTCTGAGTTAAGCCAGGGATATACCTTTGTGCCATGTTTCTTCTGAAATGGGGAATTTTATTATAGCTATGATTTTTTTTGTACAGAGTTTGACAACATGTCAGAAGTTTTTCAGTTGTATAATGGTTTTGTTGGGATTCAACAGTACTAGTGTTGCCATAAGACACTCAAATGAGGGTTGTGGCCAAAGAGGGACTTAGACATAGAAAAACTGAGCTACAAGTATAGAATCTTAACCTCTTGGACACAGGAGATCTTTTTAAAGTAAAATGTATTGTATTCTTCAGGGTTTAATACTAACAATCCAAAATTATGGGTAGGAGTCCAAACAATTGAAAGATGTGTGGTTCTATGAGCATCTGGAAAAAATTGGTAAATCAATCATTGCAAGAAAACGAAAATTGCTCATAACCAGCCAATTCAATTTTTGTCGCAATTATTTCAAATCATTTGGTACAATGGCATTTTGAGTTGTCTACAGCTGAAAGAAATTGGTATCAAAGAAGTATTTTTGTCAAGGGTTGATAACATTTATGTGAAGAGTACAAAACTGTCTAAATTTCGTAATCTTCACCTAAAATGTGATCCCTGATCACCAGAAGGATACCTTTATTTAATAAGGAGGGATCTTTTGAGGATCAAAAAGCACAATAGATGTCAACCCCAAGCTTGTACTTCAACAATTACACCTAGAGCTCTAGATAATGAGCCATAAGAGTTCTTTTAAATCAGTCTTTCACCGTTTGTTTTATATCGATTGTGAAGGAAGCATTAAGCTTGTTCAAAGCCATTCTTGATGACTGCTTTCTGGATACTAAACCAGTATTCGTGCCGGTTTGTGTGTTAGTCCCGGCAATTTTCAACATGCTAACAGGGATTCGGGCCCGAGACCCTTGGTACAAGAGCCTGACATCCCACCCTTGCACCAATGTCACCAATTTCAAACCATAGGGGTATAATATTATGTCATAATACCTGTAATAACACTATATAGTGTTATTACAGGTATTATGACATTATAAAAAAAAAGTTTGTACCCCTGTGTTTCAAACACATTACACAAATTTTTCATTCTGGAATTACAATTTATTAAATCAGACCTTCTTGTTAATTAGGCCCTGGTCAAAATAATTTGATGTGAAGATTGCCTTTCATTTTCTGATGGAGCAATCGTGCTGGATATAACCAAAATCAGATTTTCAGAAAGAAAAGCACCAAAGTCATTTGATAAGACAAGAAAGTTACATAGTAATACCATCAAATAATAGCATCAATTGCCGTTAAAAAATCATAAACAACTTAACAGTGTCAAATATAATTAATTCAACTAAGAGTACAAATAAATCATACAATCACACGAAAACGAAACTATCCGACTTTTGGTATTATCCGATATTTCTTCGAAAAACGCGATTTCTAATGACAAACGAACTGCGGGTCAAATCGGTTTCTATTTAAAATGTCATACCATTGTAAGATTACAAACGCAATATTTAATACCTAATTAAGACCTACCCAAGTGTTGTTTGCTCTTTTTTCTGTGTAAAGACAGTCGTTTTTCAAACAAAGTCTGCAAAAGGGTTGGCATTAAATTGTCACTATTGAAGGTTCGCCACCATTGAAGGCGTTGAATTATTCATGAGTAGGCGGTGCAACACGCTATCACCCATCAAGAACAACAACAATCCATTATCGTGATTCAGTGCGAATGATGCGTTTTGTATATTTCCATAGGCGTAGGAGCAAGGGGGGCCAGGGGGGCCCGGCCCCCCCCAATATCAAGACTGGGGGGGGGGGGGCAGAGCATACTTTGGCCCCCCCAATATTCACAGTGGCAAATGAAGATATTTGTATAGAAAAATGAAAGAAACGAAATTTAACAGCAGAATAAAAATAAATGTGTATTTTTGTGCTCTATGTAATACCAATTCGCCTTTTGTTACAAACAATAACCAAAATCTTTTTGACGTCATCATCGCAAATGGCAATCTGAACACATAGGGTTTATCCAATGAAAACTCAGCTCACTAAAATACCCGGGAAGTTTTAATCGACCGAAACAGTGGTGTAAAACATGTTCTTTAAAAGGTGTCAGATTCTATATTGTCTTCAATTGTTAGCTAAAACTTAAAGAATAGTATAATTGTTTGACTATTTCAAATAGTTGGATCCATGGCTGTGACAGTCTGGTCACTGCCACTTTTTATTTAGTTCAATACAATTGATTTCCGCGTGAGATCGAGACCTGGCATATCCTTTTTTCTTTTTTTCTTTTTTTTTTTTTTTTTATTAAAGATACATGTTTTCATATGCTTTCTTTTAATTCTTATAATGTTATTGAATTTGTACATGCATGAATAGTCATGAAAAAGTTTAGGAACATTTATTCTTAGACCGGTCCTCATCTGAAGTTGGCCCCCCCAATGTTGAAAACGCTCCTATGCCTATGATTTCTTATTTGAAAGAGAGAAATGGGTATATCTAATGGTAGTCAAAATGATTTGACGTGAAAATTGCTTTTATTTTCTGATGGGGCAATCTAATGTTGAAATTTTGATCAATCAAAACAGTGGAGGAAAAAGTCAAAATCAGATTTTTGGTTTTAAAGCACAAAATGGCCATTCAAAGTCAGATTTCTGGTCTCGAAGGTTGTTGCTTTATTAACCGACGCCTTCGAAGCACTTCAATGTTCAAACGTTGAAAAAAGCTTCCTTCACTACTCATTATTGAGACTAGCCAACGACCTGTCCGTCCCGTGCATGCACCATTTTATCCATCAACCATTCGATCCTTCATAACCAGTCAGGCCTGCTATTCCACACGCCTGTCCATGCGTCAGTAAGCCTGACGTTAACAAGCTTCAAGCTTCCGACACAATCGGTGTAAAACAAGTATATAAATAAATAAATGTGAAAAACGTCTATTATAAAAACTCACCCAATACATTTTCCTTCCTACGCACAGAGACAAAAACACATGTTATCGTTGCCTCTGCCTCAGGTCTTCTTCCAGTATATTACAAAATAATTCCTCTTTACAGCATTATCTTAGCACCAAAATGCCTATGCCTATGCGTTTATCGAGTGCAGGGTATAAACGCACGGACAAAAACCCAAGGCTCGGGCTGTGATAGTCTGCGCTAGATCCTGTGCAAGATACATACCAGAACGCACCTGAACGATTTCAAACTGCATTTTTCCCCGCTGGAGCACGACCAAGGATCCCATAGAATGACATGCCTACACATTAATTTCACTCAAGCTACGTCTCTGTACTTCCCAGAATTGCTAGCTGTCAGGGGCTCAGTCAGCCTGAAATCAATGTTGCGCACTGACGGGGAGTGTCGAACCCATGTTACACACCGACAGGGACAGCGGTACGGGGACTCCATTGTTTTAAGCATGAGAGAAATGGTTAGATGTGTCGTATATTTGGAGATTAAGGGCAATCCATTTAGCAAACATGTTCACATTTGAAATTAATGTTACGCACGTGTGAATCGCGGCTACGCCCCTGGCTGTATACATGTATACAAATACATATTAACGTATTTTCTGCATCATCGGTGCCAAGCTCTACATGTTTATCGTTCCCTCTTGTCGCTATATATGTCTGATGCGCTCAGGCCACATTCTCTGGAATCGGAAATACTCGGGTATTTCCGTGAATTGAGAAATACACGTGCTTTCATTGGATAAACCCGACGAGTTCAGATTGCATTCCCAGGTAGGCATACCAAGGATAAAGATTTGTTAACCCTTTAAAACTTGGTATGGCAACGGGCCGCAACCCATTTTTAAAAGGACCTCAATTTATTACAGCTGTTCAAAGACATGTTTATTAGGTCTTTGACCTGTTATAGAAGGCTTTAAAAATTCCTGCGTCGATGAATAGGCCTAATATAAATGATCTTTAGCGATTTATCCTTTTTGATGACTTGTATTCATTAGATTACCGTGAAGCGAATGCAAATATTTTCGTCTCATTTGTTCAGTCTCAAATTTTCATAAATTTAATCCATAAGATCAGAGACATAGATAACAGAGATTGGCAACTCCGGAATTATCGCCAAACTCTCGCGTGCCGCGAGGTTCTGCGAGATAAGGAAAGTGCGTACCTGTTTATCCGTTGCCACGGGAGATGTCAAGCGAAATTGATACTTCTTTATTACAGTAAAATAGCTATGTTTGGTTGTCTGATTGGTTATCTGAAACAATTTCTGGACATTTTGTTTTATTTTCATTTTATTAAATTGATTTTATGTTAAAAACAAAAAAAAGAGTTCCAGTAGGCCTTCTTTTTCAATGACAGGCTTGACTACCATGCAATACAGAATTGTACTCATAACGACAATGTCTTTCAAGCAAAGGTTTGAATAATATTTTGTAATAAATCAAGTGACTCTATTTAGTTGCAGTTATATACCAAAGCATGAACTTTCCACTAAGACATGATAGTTTTTGTCAATATTAAAAGATTGCTTTCTCATTTCATTCCATTTATTCTGTGTCGCAAAACTGTTTACAGTCCTAATTTTGTCCAAAAGAAACATTATGACAATATTTCAAGCCAAATGTTTCAATTTAAGAAAATTAAAAGTATTTTATGATGTTCTAATGCATGTGATGAGAATTTTTGTAAAGGTGGTTTTAGTAAACGAAAGGACACGTAAGAAAAAACTGACGTGCTAAGTTTTTCAATACACCTTTTACCGCAGATTCCTCTAATATTAATTGCAAATCAATTAGTACATAATTATTCTAAAACACGTAAGGGTCTGGTCTTATCATGATGCTGACCGAAATGATTTTAGAAAAAAGAAATGTGAGCTTTTTGAATGTTAAGCTAAAGCAAATAGTGTGTCTTGCACCTTCGTTTTTATTATCATTTCTCAACGAGAAATAAAGTCAAAGCACACTACTTTTAAAACCAGACAGACGCTTTAAAACAGAACAAATCCTCGCTAATTTGTTTTCGGGACCTTCAGGTCATTAAATTTGAATGAGGTGTCAGAGAGTGGACACAGGGTTAGCGCCACACGCTCCTTGTGTAATCGCCCTAGCATCAAAAGGTTTTATGACATCAAACTGCATATTTTATGGGGTGGCAATTTAGAATCATAGCCTGTATTGTCCACTACCGTGATTGACTCTATCACCCTTCGTTCTTCAAATGACACATTTCACTTGACATATTTGCAAGCGATCGGAATTAAGAAGTATGATGAGTAAGGAAATATCGTGGTTTTTCTGATTAAGAAGATCTATCCATTCCTTTTGTCCATTAATTGAATGGATTTTCTTCTTCTTATATAGGAATATCACTTTGAAAATACGGGAAACTATAGTTTTCAGCAATAACACGTTTGATAAAAATCCAAGTCACACAATTTAAGTTTTAATTGATGCAAAAATGAAAGATTTTGATTGAAAATAAAATGCCTGAAATCCTGATTATGCTTGTGTGGTAAATTAAACCTGGTATAACTTCGTTATAAACTCGACAATCACCATAAAAAAGCGGGTAACCATAAAACAAAAATAACACTTCAGGAAAATGTTAAGTATGATATGACCCAGTGCATAGTTTTTTAGTTTTACTTGCTACAACTTTGGTATATTTTGGTTGAAAATCAAGATGGCTGAACTCATTAAGGTAGTAAATGGGACATATTTAGTACGCCATAACTTCTAAATGACAAAGAATATCAGACTGAAAATTTGGAAATACACAAAATCATATTATCCCATTAAAATGGACATAAATTAGAAATATTTGAATAAATCCTCTGTTAAAACATTTTACTTTGTACAAGTATGAAATATTTTGGTTGAAAATAAAATGGCCGAAATCACGATCATGCTTGTGTGGTTAAGTAAACCTGGTATTACTTCGTTATGGAAGCGAAGATTACTTTAAAAATGCGGGCAACCATAAAACAAAAATAACACTTCAGGAAAATGTCAAGTATGATATGATCCAGTGCATAGTTTTTTAGTTTTACTGTGCACAACTTTGTTAATTTTTGGTTTGAAATCAAGATGGCTGATCTCATTAAGGTAGTAAATGGGATATATTTAGTACGCAATAACTTCTAAATGACAAAGAATATCAGACTGAAATTTTGGAAATCGACAAAATCATATTAACCCATTAAAATGGACATGAATTAGAAATGTTTGAATAAACCTCCATTAAAACATTTTACTTTGTACAAGTATGAAATATTTTGGTTGAAAATAAAATGGCCGAAATCATGAACATGCTTGTGTGGTTAAGTAAACCTGGCATAACTTCGTTATGGAAGCGAAGATTACTTTAAAAATGCGGGCAACCATAAAACAAAAATAACACTTCAGGAAAATGTCAAGTATGATATGATCCAGTGCATAGTTTTTTAGTTTTACTGTGCACAACTTTGTTAATTTTTGCTTGTAAATCAAGATGGTTAAACTCATTAGGGTCGTAAAAGGGACATATTCAGTACGGAATAACTTCTAAATGACAAGGAATATCAAACTGAAAATTTGGAAATGTAGAAAAACAAACCCTTTCTTTAAAATGGACTTGAATTGGAAATGTTTGAAAACCCCTCATTTAGAACAGTTTGAATCTAAAACTACTCAATTATCACATTCATCGCACCCAACCACGAAAATGCGAACAATTCAATCAAGTTTGTCGCAGTTTGCCATGTTTATTTCTTTGATAATCGCTTGCTGATCGGTCTTGTTGGATGAGGAAACTTTCTTACAATACCAATATAGTAAATTCGGTAAGAAAATAATTTAATTATGACTTAAAAGACGCTTAAATGTGTGTTGCCTATTTCGCGTTTAGTTGAAAATTGCGTCGATAGACAGATCTCGCAAGGTCTCGCTAAATAACGCGTCATGCGAGATATCGCAGAAACCGGCTATAGGTAAAGAAGGAGTTGCCAATCTCTGTTATCTATGTCTCTGATAAGATTGTTTATTTTATGCAGAGACATGTCTCTGAGGTATGCATATTCATTAGGCTCCATCCTAACTGCATCTCTCAATGTACATGTATGTTTTCTTGTACTCTGTGATTATATCTTTAAAAAAAAACAGCTATCAACGGCGACACGTCCCAGACTCTGTACTTTCTTACCCACGTTTTAAAATACACAACACAGATTGATTATCGTAGAGATCTCATCGGTTGGTAAAATTCTAAAGTTGGATGATCTCAACGGTTGGTTAATAGCGCCACCCGATTTGCTGTCAAATCGATAGAGGAGATTATAATCAATGAGCATTCACCTGTCAAAATGGACGATTTTACACAACGATAGAATTAGATCTCTGAATCGTGAGTATAATTTCGCCGATAGAACGTTTTAGCGTAAACTTGTGTGATCAATTCTGTACAAACTTAGAGAAACTTAGCGCCATATGAACACGGAAAACATAAAGTGTAAGTGTATTCGGATGGAAACTTTATTTGGATAGAAATGATAAGTAGAGAACAAAAGAAGCCTGATATCATGTAGAATGAGAAAATTACTGATTAAAAACGAAAATCATTTCAACCACAATCAAGCATGTTACTCTTTTACGGTTTTGTCATTGGATAACTTACAGTATCAAGACCTTGTTGTAATTGGTTTTTGAGAAAAGGCAGTGACACTCGCTTGCTTAGTCAAACTAATTTGACTCAATCAGAAAATATTAGAAATTTTAGTAATCGGGCAATATCTCCTGTCACGTCAAACTTTCGAACGATTCATTTAATGGAGGACAAATTATGCGACAAAAATGTCGCAATGTTTGAAGACCCATATTGTCATTATTATCGAAAATTATCAAATTATTTTACTCACAGTTGTGAAATAATCCTTTATCTATCAATCTATGCACCTAGCATGTCTGTATCCCGCATATTAATTTTGTAAGAACGGTTTGATTAACACAAGGTGACGATTGGATTAACACTATGTGATGATTTTTTTGCTCTCGATAAAGATTTTCTGCACATGCGCACTGGAAAGATGGAAAAACTACTGAGCGTTTTTTTAATTGTTAAACGGCAATTGATGCCATTATTTAGTGGTATATAAGTTTATTTTACACATCTTGTCTTATCAATTGACTTTGAATTACCATTTTGTGTTAGAATTTGCTTGTCTGACACTATTTGGATTGTTCGAAATTTCGATGTAGATTGCCCCATCAGAAAATAAAAAGCAATATTCACTTCAAATTATTTTGACTAACAAGCCCATATAATCAATATATACATGTATATTGATAATTTTGGTATGTAAAACAACATTGGTCCCTTTGGCAAAAACATGTCAAGATTGATTAGCTTTATGTAATTGCGAAAAATCTTGATAAACCATGGATCAGAGGTTCAGATGAGAAGTAAACCACAATCTCATTATTCCTTGAATACCCCCAAAATACTTTAAACCCTTTCCCAAACAATAACGGCATTTGACAACTTTGTTGCAGACAACTTTAGAAAACATTGTGGGAAAAGGAGAAATTGCTGTAACGAGCAATTTTTCCTTTTCCCACAAGGTTTTCTGCTCTTTCTGAAGAATATTGTACTATTTCATTACATTTTAAAATGTCGTCTGCAAACTCTTTTAATTTGGGACAATCGAAAATTTGTAGTTTGGGAAAGGGTTAACCCTTTCAACATTTTTTACAGATAAAAATAGAAAGCATCAGCAGACAACAAAAAAAAGATTACATAAAACCACAAATACTTTCTTCATGATACTGGTTACAAATCTATGTGACAAATAACAAAATGACAAATTACCCATTAGCCAGATTACGTGCATTTTATTCTTTTGTTACGTAAAACTCATGTCTCTTGCAGCAGATGCAGTAAACTGAGAAATATACTACACTGTTTTTGCTGGTAATTATTCAAAGTCTTTTTATGAAAGCAAAACTATTTTGTCATATTATTATCCCCAGATAAAGCCTAAATTGTGGGCCTTCATTTGAAGTGTATTGAAAATTATTTTAACCCTTTACCATTTAAAATGCCAAATTTTCGACTATCCCAAATTGAAAGAGTTTGCAGACGACATTTCAAAATGTTTCGAATTTGAAAAATTATCTTCTGATACGGCAGAAAACATTGTTGGAAAAAGAGAAATTGCTCTTTAAGAAATCCCCTGTTTACTTTGACCAGAAACCCTGGCTTCTTTGCTCAGTTTAATGATAAATTTACTGATAAGGTCCCTCTAAACCCGCCATCCTTTGCAAATCACCCTCCTATAACGTATATGAATGAAACCCCTTCAGAATATGTTACAACAAAGCGAAAAAGTATACCATCATGACAATATAATACCTGCATTTTTTATTATCAATGTTTCACAGTGGTAAATTCACAAATTGTGTTCCCAGCAATTTGACCTCATTGTTTACTTTCAATTAACGTCTAAAAATAGCATTGAGTGCTCAGATAAACAAATCGCAGTCACTTGAATAGGAAAATTATATGATACACATAAAAATACTGTCATTTTTCAAACACCAATAAAGTGAACAATCAAAATGGAGAATTCTTCAAATTTCATTGGTGCCTGACATTTCATGGCTGACCTTGTTTTACAGGTATTGTAAACAAACATTATCATATTCACTCTTTTGTGAACATGATACCGTCTCAATTCCTCTGTAAAAGGGAATTTGAAGTAATTTTAAGTTAATTGTCAATTTAAAATTTTAGTGTAATTGAGCGCTAGTATGGCTTTAGAAGTACAGTGAAGCCTCGTTTATCCGGACCCCGATTATCCGGATGTCTCGCAATCCGAACGAAATTGTAAGGGAACGGAATTATTTGACCAGTTTGTTGCAGATGACTTTTGAAAACATTGTGGGTAAAGGAGAAATTGCTCGTGACGAGCAATTTCTCCTTTTCCCACAATGTTTTCTGCCATATCAGAAGATTATCTTTGAATTTCATCACATTTTGATATGTCGTCTGCAAACTCTTTCAATTTGGGATGGTCGACAATTTGGCGTTTGCTAAAGGATTATAAGTATACACGTGCATACAGACTGTTTATGACTTTACGTGTATAAGAACATGCTCTGCTTCATTAGTCCGGATAATTCGGTAAACCGAACATTTTGTTGGAAACAGACACGTTCGGATTAACGAGACATCACTGTATTAGGACACAACAGGTGGGGAAAAATACCACAGTCTAGAGAAGTTTTTGCATGACCCATGTTTGGCAGATCACAATTGCAACATCTGGTGTTGGTGGTTATTGGATGTCAGCATCTTTTATTTACCCTCTTTGAAATATAGATGATGTTGAGGTTTCAATCCAAGACTATAGTAAGTGCGCTAGATTGTGAAGGCCATACTATATTCTTGCATTGAACGGTCCATGTGATCTATATACATGACGTATACTTATATCATATATGTACAGCTTTGACTCTTAGTTGCAAAAGAGAAAATAAACCTTGTATCTTTTTACACTTTTCCCTATTCAACCCTTTGCCAAACCCAAAATTTTCGACTCCCAAATTAATAGAGGTTGCAGATGACATTTCAACATGTAAAGAAATTGAAAATTAAACTTCTGATAGGGCAGAAAACATTGTTGGAAAAGGAGAAATTTTCGATTCATAAAATGTTGTTATTGTTTGGTTATGGGTCAAATAGTGCTTTGAATACCTTCACACCAGGTGATTCTTGAAAGCAAATCTAATGAGAAAAGAATTGGTTAAATTATTTCAGCCATATTGCAGCAGTTAGTGCAACTAGTCATGCTCTTGTTATTTCCTCACCAGTATATATATTGCTCAATATTCTATCATAGCCGTAACTGCTTTCCCATATGAACATGATTAATCAGTGGTGAGAGACAAATAAATTTTGTTCTAAGCGTTGCCTTTTTAATGTATTAGAAGAAGTACTGCCATGAGGGCCAGGGAAACCTGACTTTGATTAACTTGTCCATAAATAAAAAATCTTTTTCAGATCTGTACTTATCCGTATAATGGTTATAAAGTAAATTTCAGTAAATTATCACTTAATTGTTTAGGCCATTGGACAAAACGGGCAATACAGACAAATGGTCATAGCAAGGCCTCCAACTCAGGACCTTTGTCTGATGTGTTTCTGACTGAGTTAAAGGCACATCAAGGGAGAGGAGTACAAAAAATTGAAGGAAAATATATATGGAGTTCTTTTACTATGTTCAAAAAAGTCATGAAAATTAGTTTAGGAATGCATTGAGTTCCTATTAAATAGACTCATTTAAAATAAGTAACTTTGTGCTTGAAATATAGTTGTCTCAAATTCAATCATGTTTATTAACAACCTGTTTGTTTACATATTCAAAAATGACAAATTCTGATTGGTCGGTTCAAAAATGTGTGTATCAACTGTCAAGGTCAGAGGTGAAGAATCAGGAAATCTGAATTATAAAACTTGCTAATCTGGGTTATTTCTGGTTTACTTTCACATTTAAGTTGTGCTGAAGGTGTTTTCTGGTGATAACTATTTGAATCAGTCCAAAACTTTACCAAATAATATAGTTTGGTATAGCAGTAATCTCCTTTAATGGGCCTTTAATGATACTCCTTATAAACACAAATATAAACCATGCTGCTGTGCCTCTTACTGAGTCAATGTGAAAAAGTGGGTTAAAATAAAGAGGTACTCAGTGGCCCATCGGCTACGTTGACAGACAAAGAACTAAGGGGTCCCGAGTTAGAACCCCACTTTTCTTCAGCTCTGGTTTTGTAACTGTAGAAGGAGAAATAAGAAACCATTGTGACAAAGAGAGTTTAGGTTTTATGAATATAAGGGAGTTGGTTTACCAAGACTGAAATGTTAGCTTTTGATGTCTTACCAGGGCTTTTCTCTGTGATTTTGGAAGAGGCCTAGGCTTGTCAATTTTCAGAATTTGTAATGCTGAAATCGCTAATTGGGTTACCAAATAGCTTGTGTGACTATGAAGTTTGAGGAAAATATTAACTGCATGATTTGAAAGACTTTTCCAGTTGGGAAGGTGCCTTTTGTAGCCCCCTGTAATGTAATGTGAAAAAAGCTCTGCTTATTCTTTGATACCTCACTGTGTCTCATGTGCTGATGGAAGACATAACCCTTTACCAAACGCCAAATTTTCGACTGTGCCTAATTGAAAGAGTTTGCAGAGGATATGTCAAAATGTGATGAGATTGGAAAGTAATCTTCTGATAGAGTTAAAAATATTGTGGGAAAAGGAGAAATTGCTTGTTACGAGCATTTCTCCTTTTCTCGCAGTGTTTTCCAGAGTCGTCTGCAACAAAGTTGTCAAATGTCGTTATTGTTTGGTAAAGGGTTAAGGAGTCCCTGTGACAAATAAACAAACAATTCATCCTTTTATAACAATACTTTCTACCAAATGCCGCACATTTAGGGGGATTGGGTTGTGGCTGTAGGGTAGCTGCTCAGTGTTGCATGGAAATTTTTTTGGGGGTTGAATAACATTGTTACACCAATATCCTTATAAAATATTGACCTCATAGATTAGTAATCTTTATGTGCTAAATGTTCAATATATCACTAAACCACTTCTTTCATAGATGTGCATTTTAACACTTCTGCAGCAGAAAAATTTGTAAACTACTGTAACAAAAAGAGAGCTAAAATCAGTTTTTACTTTTGTCACAAATATCAAGTTGGAAATGTAATTTTTGATACATTACAGTATCTATCTGCTTTTACATTGAATTTTGATCAGACACAAAATAATCTAATAGATGCTATAGCCATTTAAGTTTTTATTTTTCAATGATTGTGCTCGTCAGAGTTATTTTTTTTTAAATTTTTTTTTCTGAAATGTTTCAGCCTCTGCAACAACAGAATTTCTCTTCAAATTGAAACTACATGCATAACCTTCAAACTTTTTAGATGTGGGATGTTGGAAGAAAAAATTGGAATATGGTTAACGGCTAAATTTACTTTGCAATATGGAGGTAGGATAACAACAATATAATTATTATCATTACTCTGATTGCTCTATTTGTTTTACAGATTTGATTCTCCTCTGGAGCTGTTAAACACCACATCACGAATGGTTCACTGACACGATTTTGGGGTCGCCTGAATTGATGGTTAGCAGACTCGGATTAAAAACCAATATCTCGGGACTTTGGGACCTTGTTCGCCCGATGGAGGTTTGTAGGATATCTTGTTGTGTATGATTGTATGTGATGAGGATGGTAGTGGAGAAAATTGTGTTTGCGTTTGAAAGTCTAATTCGATTTGTCGTGAAAGTGTGATTGTGCGACTAATGATACAAATTGTGTTGAGGAGAGGTGTGTAACAATAAGGTAAGAGATGAAATTTTCTAGATTATTCTTTTATTTTTAAGAAATTTGCAGCAGAAGACTTTTTAACTCATTTTTACCACGTGGGAGTTTGTGTCTGGTCCAAATTGAAAGAAACAGCAGACGGAAAATAATATTATGAAGCAAATTTGTTTTCTCTAAGGTGTTTGGTAGAAACCACTGTGAAAAGTCACAAAAGGATAAAAGAAAAATTGCTCTCGATGAGTGTCACAGTGGTTTCTATTTACAGCCTTCTTAAATATATTGCGTAAAATAAGGTATCTATAATTATCGAGTTCATGATTTGGTTGTTACTTTTAATGAATCCAAGACCTGTGTGGCCCAGTGGCTAAGGTGGCAACTGGAACTCAATTGTGAGATTGTTGTTTGCCAAGACACTTCAGAGGCCTTATAGCCTAGTACTGGTGAATCAAGAAAAGCGGCATTAACGAAATAATGTTGGCAAGGTGTTAAACCCCATTAAGTCAACCTATTTTCTTGCCCAATAGTTTAACTGTTATCTTTATGGTCAGGATTGGAATGAACAGTATTTCAATTACATTTTGGCGGTAAGTGAATCTATCCATGTTCCTGGTATTTCCTCACCAGAGCTGCACAGTATTCCTTCGACACCACTGACTGATTTCCCGCATGAACCTAATAGATCAGTGGTGAGAAACAAATAAAGTCATGTTGCATTGACTACATTAAATGTTAGAATACTTGGTAATAATTTGAAAACATAAGATTTTTGTGTTGTCTGCTTTCCAAAACCTTGAATATCTGCTTAATTTTGTAGAGGAAAGATACTCAGAGTAGCAAATAGGTTAGATCAGAGGCCAGCTGCCAATTTACTTGGCAGCTGGCCTTGATCTAACCTGTTTGCATAAGCATGAAGTCAGTTCAAGCACTATAAGGGTTAAGCATATGTCCATTATCCTTTCTACAGTATTTGATTGGTCGATGAATGATTAATCCCTATTTAGTTAACAGGTTAAAATGTGTCTTAATGTTTTCGTATGTATTTTTTGGGATCATTTATTTTCATATAAAGGGATATTAAGCGAAATGTTTTTATAAATGATAGAACATGTATTATGTTATTAATCTGTAACTTAAACAACTGAATTTAAATCCCTTTGCATTTGATGAATTTTGAAACTGAAAGAGAAGTTGCTCACCATGAGTTACTTTAAGGTTTTCAATTTTTTTTTTTTTTTTAACAATATACTTAAATGTTTTACTATGTTCAAACTCAGGGCTTTTTTGTGTTATATAACAAGAGCCCATTAAAGGCACCTTCCCAGTTTGGAAATTTTCTTAAAAATCATGCAGTTTTCCCCAAAATTCAAAGTCACACCAGCTTTTTGATTTACCAACTTTGCTAGCAATTTCATTGACACACTTTCCAAAAATTAGCAGGTACAGGCCTCTTTTCAGTTTTAGGAAAAAAGCCCTGATACTTTTTTGGTTTTCATGGATATTTATTGCCAGTTTGATTACATGGTTTGATAATTTGTTTACTTAACCTCCTACCATTTATGAGAATTTGTTGTTGAAATAAAAAACCAAAGCAAACATCAGGAAAAATAGTACATTGTATTGGAATATGGCAATACACATTTTCTTTATGATGTCTGGTTGAAACCATTATGAAAATATGGACAAGTTTCTCCTTCTGGTGCAACTTTTCCTTTTCTCGCATTGGTTTCAACAGATGTCATCATGTATTTTCAACAATCTTTGTTATTTGCAGCAGACACTTTCAAAACATGGTGCCCAAATGGGGAAAAAAATTACCGTCTTCACATTAACCCATGACCAAAAAATAAAGACATTTGACCAGTTTGTTGCAGACGACTGTGGAAAATATTGTGAGAAAAGGAGAAATTGCTCTTTAAAAGCAATTTCTCCTTTTCCCACAATGTTTTCTGCCTTATCAGAAGATTACTTTTCACTTTCATCGCATTTTGAAATGTCGTGTGCAAACTCTTTCAATTTGGGACAAAAGAAAATTTGGCGTTTGGTAAAGGGTTAAAGCATTCTAAGGAAATACCCCTCTTGTCATCTTATTTTCAAATCATCAAATGTCATATTCTGCAAATGTAATAATTATATGGAAATGGACTAAATTAATCTCTTTCTAAATTCAGAAAAGGCATTCTGGAGATAACTGAATCAAAGCTCGACTCACAGTCTGCAAATTAAAGAGAAGTGATTAGGGGGAAATTCAAGACCCTGTGATTATCAGTGTGCGTGTGTGAGGGAGGCGTGAGTTCACGATGTTTTCCCGTCTGAAAGCACGCAAGGCCGATAATTACGAGGACCTCGATGGAGAGGATAGACTGGAGATGGACATTACGGACCCCTCGATGCGGCAGTACGCGGCCAGTGCACCTGATGACCGGTCATCTGGTCAGCTTTCGGCCACTCCGACTGATGTACCAGATGGTATTTAAATTTATTTATTTATTTATTTTGACTTAAAAGCTGCTTGTTAATAGATTTGAGCAAACTTATGTATTAGAATACTTTTTCTTTGAAACTGTACAGCAGCTGTAGCGTTGTATGAGACATAATGGAAAATAGCCTTTGGAAGTAAAATTAGTTTGTCTTTAAGCATTTAGAGCTTGTATACAATGAAAAAACTATGTTTTCAGATCTGTTGCAACGGTTTTGATATCCATCAGTAAAAACTAAGATCTATTGACATATTTTCGATCAATTTTGTGTGTCAGTAGCTATACAATTTTTCATTTACTATTATACAACAATACAAAAACTAAATTGTTTGAACTTTCATTGACATTTTATTTTGACTTTTCAAATTATCTCTTGTGTGAACAAGTACCTTTAACTCTTTACTTAAATGCAGTAGAAGATTTAAACCCTTATTTTATTTTAACTTATTTTCTTGCATTTGTATCTGAAAAATTGTCAAAACAGAGAGATGAGAGGTTATTTGCTCCTTATCTGTAATTTTTTCTTTTTTCATAGTGGTTTTTACTCACAAATCTAAAGAAACCATATTTTTTATGTTTTCTCTGTCGTCTGCTGCTGCTTTGAATTTGATTTAATCAAAGACCATAGTAATACCTCAGAAGTGTGAAGCACTTACTATACTATCCCGTTGAACATTCTAAATAAAATAGGAAATCATTACAACCTGAAAAGCCAGACGGAGATTGGAAACATGGAAAGCATTGATAAAACTGAAAAATTGGTGAAAACATTTTTAAATAGGAAAACAAACAAACTTTTCCTATACCAAGGAGAAAAAAACACATATGCTTTCACTACAGTATAGAAGTCTCATGAATAGAAGACTGTATGTCAATATTTGGAGGTTGTTTTGGGGTTCCAGTTCCTGGTATATATTTTCTATTGGTGCCAAACACTCTAGGGGAAAGGGGAACCAGGTAAGGGGTATTTCCTTAGGCAACTTTGTCAGTGTTTGTCTAAACCCTATAGTGTTGGTACACATCAGAATCTTCTTGGCGAGACGATTCTAATGAATACCAACAAAATAGGTTTTGTGAAAAAAAAAGAAGTTTTTTTTTCATATAGAATGTTATATAAGCCCTATTTCCAATACCCCTGCTTGGGGAATCTGATGTTTGTTATTCGATCCTGTTTACCATAATCCTGTATCAGCTTAATTTCACCAAAAGTATAAGAGAGGCAGGGTTTGTTGGATTGTGGTTTGATGCCCTTTCAATAGTATTACGATTGTATTGCGGCTATCAGTGTACCTATCCATATTTCTAGTATTTTTTCACCAGCACTGCAGAACATTCACATCAATCTGAGGACTGCTTTCTCACATAAGCATATTTCATTAGCTGTGGGAGAAGAATAGGAAAGGAGGGGTTGTATTCATTTGTTGATGTCTTTGATAGTAGACCACTTCTGAAAATTGGACAAAAGGAGAATTTGCTTAAAACAATCAATCATGAGTCTAGTGTAATGTATTATGGCAAGGGTTAATCCCTTATCATCTATTAGAGGTTTGAATGCAGGATTATAATTATTATAAGATTATAATATTGGTGAAGGACCTACTATGGTATAGGGAGGCTTCTGTAGCCAAGTGGTTAGAGTACAGAACTTGAAATCCCACCGCCCTTCTTCGTGTGAGTTCAAATCCCTGTAATGGCATTTGAATTTTCATGAAATATAGGGTCTGAGTTGACTGACTTACAGAATGCCGATGGTTCTGCTGGCCTGACCAACCCTTATGGGTGGGTAAGTTCAGGGGTATTCCTCTATCAATATAAGTTGTGCATCACAACATAACTGAAATAATGCTGATGTGATGTAAAACTCAGATAAACACACAAACAATACTACTGAATTGCATTCAACCCTCACCTTGATGTCAAAGGTTGTCTTTTGAATAGTAAGAATGGTAGATGACAAACAAATGGGATCATTATCGGAAACTCCTCGAGAACAAATTACTTTCTGTCTAGGGAGATTCATCAGATCTGTCTTTTGCAGCCGTTCGACTGAAAGCCAAAAGCCATCGTCAAGTCCTAGGCCTGAGTACATCTTTAACCTTTTTCATTTTAAGACAACTTTGATGCTTTTGTCGCAGACGATGGTTGAAAGCATTTATGACCAAAAGGAATTATCATGACCTTACTGCTTGTAACAAATCTGATGCTTAACTGAAAGCCAACATCAAGTCCTTGCCCTGAGTACAGTCAAACTTGTGTTAAGAGGCCAGTCTATGGGACAGAATAAATTGGCTGTTTAAGGCAGGTTGGCTGCTTAACACAAATTGATTTACACTATAAATCTAACAATGGGACTTTCTGTAGTGGCTGTTTAAGGCAGGTTGGCTGCTTAAAAGGGTGGCTGCTTAACACAAGTTAGACTGTATTACCTTGAACCTTATCATTATAAGACATGTTGCAACTTGGATGCTATTGTTGCTGCTGATGATTAAAAGCAGTCGTAACTAAAGGAAATATTCAAAACCCATTACTGCTTGTTACAAAATTGCCTTTGAGAAAACAGCAATATCTTTCATCACTGCTGTCTATTATACAATGAACCTTAAAAAATGAAAGAAAATTGGTACTGACGTTTTGATAATATCGGTCAAAGAGTTTAAAAATCCCATTGAACTGTTCAATTTTATGTGCTTATGTATTAAGAAAATAAACTAGAAGTTGGAAAAACATTACTCAAAAAATTTGAAAGATTCAATTTAGCTGTCCCCTATTTTGGACAGTACATGTTTAAAGAAAGTAAACTAGGAGTTTTTAAAACATTGATGAAACAATTTTAAATATCTTATTATAATGCACAATTTATGGATTACATGTTCTTGAATGAGAAGATTTGGAAAAATACATTGATGAAATTAGCAAATTCCTCATTTTACTACTCAGTGTTCATTACCTACATATATTTGGATATAAACATCTGTTAGAAACCTTAACCCTTTACCAAACACCAATTTTTAGACTGTCCCAAATTCAAAGAACTTGCAGACGACATTTCAAAATGTGATGAATCGAAAATTTATCACCTGAAGTGGTAGAAAACATTGTGGGAAAAGGAAAAATTGCTCTTCAATTTCTCCTTTTCCCACAATGATTTCCAGAGACGTCTGCAACAAAGTGGTTTAATGTCGCTATTGTTTGGTTAAGAAGTAATCAATTATCTCTTACAAAGCACAATGCGGTTTGTTATCTTGATCCGCCTTAAGGACAAAAATTCAATTAGATCAGTCTCCTTGTATATCTGGAGAGTGATCTTCACAGTATCTCATCTAAATTCTTTCACCCCTATTTTACTGTAAACAAGAATTCTGCAGCAGATAACACTGAAATTAGAATGTTTGATTATGAACATTAACCCTTTCCCAAACGCCAAATTTTAGACTGTTCTAAATTGAAAGAGTTTGCAGACGACATTTCATAATGTGATGAAATTGGAAAATAATCTTCTGATAGGGCAGAAGACATTGTGGGAAAAGGAGAAATTGCTTTTTATGAGCAATTTCTCCTTTTCCCACAATGTTTTCTTAAGCCGTCTGCAACAAAGTGGTCAAATTTCGTTATTGTTTGGGAAAGGGTTAAACAGTGAAAATCTAACTTTGACTAAAGGCTCTTGTTTTCAAAAGAGAGAATTTGAAATGGGATTTTTTCCCATATTAAACAAATGCCTGTGATTTTCTTTAAAATCATGCAGTTTTCCCTTAAAATGAGTTTACCTCAGGGTTTTTCTTTCTCCTTTGGCAAAGCCTGCATGTTTTTTTTCCCTAATTACCTACTTTTACTATATAAAAAAGGGTATCAACTTTTTGCCCTCAGAGTGAAAAAAGGCCTGTTCAAGTCGAAATAAAATTACATTGAAACAATACAGTTTTTGTATTGTTGTTATATATACAATTAAAAGTAAGCACTTACTATAGTCTTGCATTGAACTCTCTATATTTAAAAACCAGGGACAATGATAAAATAAGGAAATGAGTCTCATTAGACTTGTCCTTCTGAGTAATTCATTAACCTCAGGTTTTGTGTGGTACTCTGCAGATCCCAAGGGGTAGGGGTGATTCCATGACCTTAAGGTCAGACTGTATGTGGCACAATCCAAACTTCAAGGCTACTCACTGCATTTTCCTATTTGGCTTATATACTAAAGTGAGCAGGTATAGAATAAAGGCAACACAAACCAATTTGAGGGTTCAATGCAACAATGCAATACTGTATTAAGTGCTTCACCAACATGAAGTTATAGTATTTTAAATTTTCAACAAACCCTGTTTCTTTTGCCGCAATAAGAAGTAAGACACAAGTCTCATTAGATTACTTCTGGGTACACAGTACGCTGCATAATCCCTCGGGATTCCATGACCTTGTAGCTGAACAGTTTGTCTCTCATTTACAACTACACATTCTCAGCATTTCTTTTTGTATATTAAAGCAAATAACTTTTTATTATGCATTGATTGAGGGTAACAAGTAACCAGTTACTATAATATACAGTAAAACACAAGTCTCATTAGATCACTCCTTCTGGGTAAATCATTGATCTAAGGTTTTGCATGGTACTATGCCTTTCCCTTGGGGTATGGGGAATTTCATGACCTTGTATATAACTGTACAGTTTGTCACTCATCTACAATTACACAGTTACTTTTCTTTTTTGGCTTTGATATATATATATTTAAGTGAGTATGCATTGAGCAAAAACGGTAAAATGGACCAGTTACTGTAATATTAGCACAAGTCTCATTAGATTATTCCTTCCATGTAAATCATTGATCTCAGATTTTGCATGGTACTGTCCCGATCCCTAGGGGTATGGGTGAGTCCATGACCTTGTAGTTTGGCTCTTATTACTCCTTCTTGGTAAATTATTGATCTCAGGTTTTGTATGGTACTGTGCCTATCCCTTGGGGTATGGGCGAGTCCATGACCTTGTAGTTTGGCTCTTATTACTCCTTCTGGGTAAATTATTGATCTCGGGTTTTGTATGGTACTGTGCCTATCCCTAAGGGTATGGACGAGTCCATGACCTTGTAGTTTGGCTCTTATTACTACTTTTGGGTAAATTATTGATCTCAGATTTTGTGCGGTACTGTCCCGATCCCTAGGGGTATGGGTGAGTCCATGACCTTGTAGTTTGGCTCTTATTACTCCTTCTGGGTAAATTATTGATCTCAGGTTTTGTGTGGTACTGTCCCGATCCCTAGGGGTATGGGTGAGTCCATGACCTTGTAGTTTGGCTCTTATTACTCCTTCCATGTAAATTATTGATCTCAGGTTTTGTGTGGTACTGTCCCGATCCCTAGGGGTATGGGTGAGTCCATGACCTTGTAGTTTGGCTCTTATTAATACTTTTGGGTAAATTATTGATCTCAGATTTTGTGTGGTACTGTGCCTATCCCTAGGGGTATGGGCAGGTCCATGACCTTGTAGTTTGGCTCATATTAATACTTTTCGGTAAATTATTGATCTCAGGTTTTGCATGGTACTGTGCCTAGCCCTTGGGGTATGGGCGAGTCCATGACCTTGTAGTTTGGCTCTTATTACTCCTTCCATGTAAATTATTGATCTCGGGTTTTGTGTGGTACTGTCCCGATCCCTAGGGGTATGGGTGAGTCCATGACCTTGTAGTTTGGCTCTTATTACTCCTTCTGGGTAAATTATTGATCTCAGGTTTTGTGTGGTACTGTCCCGATCCCTATGGGTATGGGTGAGTCCATGACCTTGTAGTTTGGCTCTTATTACTCCTTCCATGTAAATTATTGATCTCAGGTTTTGTGTGGTACTGTCCCGATCCCTAGGGGTATGGGTGAGTCCATGACCTTGTAGTTTGGCTCTTATTACTACTTTTGGGTAAATTATTGATCTCAGATTTTGTGTGGTACTGTCCCGATCCCTAGGGGTATGGGTGAGTCCATGACCTTGTAGTTAGGCTCTTATTACAACTTTTGGGTAAATTATTGATCTCAGGTTTTGTGTGGTACTGTCCCGATCCCTAGTGGTATGGGCGATTCCATGACCTTGTAGTTTGGCTCTTATTACTCCTTCCATGTAAATTATTGATCTCAGGTTTTGTGTGGTACTGTCCCGATCCCTAGGGGTATGGGTGAGTCCATGACCTTGTAGATTGGCTCTTATTACTCCTTCCATGTAAATTATTGATCTCGGGTTTTGTGTGGTACTGTCCCGATCCCTAGGGGTATGGGTGAGTCCATGACCTTGTAGTTAGGCTCTTATTACAACTTTTGGGTAAATTATTGATCTCAGGTTTTGTGTGGTACTGTGCCTATCCCTTGGGGTATGGGCGAGTCCATGATCTTGTAGTTTGGCTCTTATTACTCCTTCTGGGTAAAATATTGATCTCAGATTTTGTATGGTACTGTCCCGATCCCTTGGGGTATGGGTGAGTCCATGACCTTGTAGTTTGGCTCTTATTACTCCTTCTGGGTAAATTATTGATCTCAGGTTTGTGTGGTACTGTCGATCCTATGGGTATGGGTGAGTCCATGACCTTGTAGTTTGGCTCTTATTAATACTTTAAATTATTGATCTCAGGTTTTGTGTGGTACTGTCCCGATCCCTAGGGGTATGGGTGAGTCCATGACCTTGTAGTTTGGCTCTTATTAATACTTTTGGGTAAATTATTGATCTCAGATTTTGTGTGGTACTGTCCCGATCCCTAGGGGTATGGGTGAGTCCATGACCTTGTAGTTTGGCTCTTATTACTCCTTCTGGGTAAATCATTGATCTCAGGTTTTGTATGGTACTGTGCCTATCCCTTGGGGTATGGACGAGTCCATGACCTTGTAGTTTGGCTCTTATTACTCCTTCTGGGTAAATTATTGATCTCAGATTTTGTGTGGTACTGTGCCTATCCCTAGGGGTATGGGCAGGTCCATGACCTTGTAGTTTGGCTCTTATCAATACTTTTGGGTAAATTATTGATCTCAGGTTTTGCATGGTACTGTGCCTATCCCTTGGGGTATGGGCGAGTCCATGACCTTGTAGTTTGGCTTTTATTACTCCTTCCATGTAAATTATTGATCTCAGGTTTTGTGTGGTACTGTCCCGATCCCTAGGGGTATGGGTGAGTCCATGACCTTGTAGTTTGGCTCTTATTACTACTTTTGGGTAAATTATTGATCTCAGATTTTGTGTGGTACTGTCCCGATCCCTATGGGTATGGGTGAGTCCATGACCTTGTAGTTTGGCTCTTATTAATACTTTTGGGTAAATTATTGATCTCAGGTTTTGTGTGGTACTGTCCCGATCCCTATGGGTATGGGCGAGTCCATGACCTTGTAGTTTGGCTTTTATTACTCCTTCCATGTAAATTATTGATCTCAGGTTTTGTGTGGTACTGTCCCGATCCATAGGGGTATGGGTGAGTCCATGACCTTGTAGTTTGGCTCTTATTAATACTTTTGGGTAAATTATTGATCTCAGATTTTGTGTGGTACTGTGCCAATCCCTAGGGGTATGGGCGAGTCCATGACCTTGTAGTTTGGCTCTTATTACTCCTTCTGGGTAAATTATTGATCTCAGGTTTTGTGTGGTACTGTCCCGATCCCTAGGGGTATGGGCGAGTCCATGACCTTGTAGTTTGGCTCTTATTTCTACTTTTGGGTAAATTATTGATCTCGGGTTTTGAGTGGTACTGTGCCTATCCCTTGGGGTTTGGGTGAGTCCATGACCTTGTAGTTTGGCTCTTATTATTCCTTTTGGGTAAATTATTGATCTCAGGTTTGGTGTGGTACTGTGCCGATCCCTTGGGGTATGGGTGAGTCCATGACCTTGTAGTTTGGCTCTTATTACTCCTTCTGGGTAAATTATTGATATCAGGTTTTGTGTGGTACTGTCCCGATCCCTAGGGGTATGGGCGAGTCCATGACCTTGTAGTTTGGCTCTTATTATTCCTTTTGGGTAAATTATTGATCTCTGGTTTTGTGTGGTACTGTGCCGATCCCTTGGGGTATGGGTGAGCCCATGACCTTGTAGTTTGGCTCTTATTACTCCTTCTGGGTAAATTATTGATCTCAGGTTTTGTGTGGTACTGTGCCGATCCCTTGGGGTATGGGTGAGTCCATGACCTTGTAGTTTGGATCTTATTACTCCTTCTGGGTAAATTATTGATTTCAGGTTTTGTGTGGTACTGTCCCGATCCCTAGGGGTATGGGCGAGTCCATGACCTTGTAGTTTGGCTCTTATTATTCCTTCTGGGTAAATTATTGATCTCAGATTTTGTGTGGTACTGTCCCGATCCCTAGTGGTATGGGCGATTCCATGACCTTGTAGTTTGGCTCTTATTACTCCTTCTGGGTAAATTATTGATCTCAGGTTTTGTGTGGTACTGTCCCGATCCCTAGTGGTATGGGCGAGTCCATGACCTTGTAGTTTGGCTCTTATTACTCCTTCCATGTAAATTATTGATCTCAGATTTTGTATGGTACTGTCCCGATCCCTAGGGGTATGGGTGAGTCTATGACCTTGTAGTTTGGCTCTTATTACTACTTTTGGGTAAATTATTGATCTCAGATTTTGCATGGTACTGTCCCTATTCCTAAGGGTATGGGCGAGTCCATGACCTTGTAGTTTGGCTCTTATTAATACTTTTGGGTAAATTATTGATCTCAGATTTTGTATGGTACTGTCCCAATCCCTAGGGGTATGGGTGAGTCCATGACCTTGTAGTTTGGCTCTTATTACTCCTTCTGGGTAAAATATTGATCTCAGATTTTGTATGGTACTGTCCCGATCCCTAGGGGTATGGGTGAGTCCATGACCTTGTAGTTAGGCTCTTATTACAACTTTTGGGTAAATTATTGATCTCAGGTTTTGTGTGGTACTGTGCCTATCCCTTGGGGTATGGGCGAGTCCATGATCTTGTAGTTTGGCTCTTATTACTCCTTCTGGGTAAAATATTGATCTCAGATTTTGTATGGTACTGTCCCGATCCCTTGGGGTATGGGTGAGTCCATGACCTTGTAGTTTAGCTCTTATTACTACTTTTGGGTAAATTATTGATCTCAGATTTTGCATGGTACTGTGCCTATCCCTAGGGGTATGGGTGAGTCCATGACCTTGTAGTTTGGCTCTTATTACTCCTTCCATGTAAATTATTGATCTCGGGTTTTGTGTGGTACTATCCCGATCCCTAGGGGTATGGGTGAGTCCATGACCTTGTAGTTTGGCTCTTATTACTACTTTTGGGTAAATTATTGATCTCAGGTTTTGTGTGGTACTGTCCCGATCCCTTGGGGTATGGGTGAGTCCATGACCTTGTAGTTTGGCTCTTATTACTACTTTTGGGTAAATTATTGATCTCAGATTTTGTATGGTACTGTGCCTTTCCCTAGGGGTATGAGGGATCCAATGACCTTGTGGTTAGAATGTTTGTGTCACATTCCAAATGCAAGGCTACTATTCTTCGTTGATATATGGAATAAAGGCAATAAGGAACAGTTTGAGGGTTCAGAGCAAAACTGAAGTTAATGCTTCACAACCATGAAGCACTCAGTAATGTATTTCACCGTCACCAATCCCTCGAGTTACTGCATTGAAATGTAAGACACAAGTTTCATTTGATTTCTTCTTCCGAAATCATTGATCTAAGGTTTTCTGTAGTACTGTGACTATCTTTAGGGGTTTGGGGGATTCCATGACCTTGTAGTTAGAATGGTTGACACACAGTCTAAATTACCAAGCTTCTCTCTTCGTTGGGAGCTTTCTCTCCCAGCTTTGGATTTGCATGAGCTGAATATCAATTGCTAAATGTGGAACCTTGATTCAGTCCTTATGGAATGAGTATCATGAGGGTTCAGTGCACAACTATAGCAAGTGCTTCATGTTTGTGAAGCAGTTGCTATAGTCTTGCATTGATCCCTTGATATGAGATTTTCCCCCATCTGGGTTTCTCCTTTATATTTGAAATACTGTTGGATGCAATGTTAGTATTAGTTGTGAGTTGACCAAGTTATGCAATCTTTCTTTCACCTTGGCAAATGATGCTATTTGTTTTATGAAATAGAAAAAAAACAACACCGAAATTACAATAAAAAAGAAAATACAGTTCTACTTTGAAATTATGTGTAGAATGAAATACTTCTTATATATATTTTTATCTCAGTATATACATGTATGAAATTAATTGGACAATATATTTTCGAATGGGTGGGTGGGTATGGAGCCTCATAGTGTCTGCAAATCTTAAATGCTTACTTTTTTATGATTTTTTCAAGAAACTATCAAAATAACTTTCTTGTGTTGCCATTGTGAAATGATCTGTTCCGTATTTTGTCATAAATGATTTGTAAATGTTCTATGTATTCAAATAGATGTGAGTACATATTAAGTAATGTGTTATAGAAGAGTTAATAGTTTGGAATAAGAATAAATCATTTTGTCAATATGATTACCCCTTGCAACAAAAGAAATCATGTGGTTCTTAAAGATATGACATGCACATTCATACAATAATGTTTTTGATTGTAGTTGCCATTGCATCAGTAAAATATGACCACCGGCAGGGCACTGTAGTACTAAGAGCTTCAGATCCCAATCCTGAAGCAGAAGGTAGTTGGTTTGAATCCTGGGCTGGCGTTATTACCTGCGTTATATATTAATATTACCCATAATGCTTGCTTTTTGCATCTTAACCCCTCACTCGATTAAAGATTATTCTGTGGCCTATCCTGAAAAAATGTTTTATAAACCAATGTAACAAAAGAATAAATTGCTCATTAGGAGCAATTTATCATTTTCTCACAGGGGTGTATACTCATTAACCACTGTGACAGAAGAATAACTTGCTCCTAAGGATCAATTTATCCTTTTGTCACAATGGTTTATTCCCTGAGCATTATAACGATATACAAACACATATTTTCTTCATGCTATTTCTAGACTCTGTTCTCTGTAATTAAAGGCTCTAATTGAGAACTGTTTAGGATTAGAGTTTAGTAGGACTGAGTAAGCATTTATGTACTCTATAACTGTCAAACGTGTTATGTTTAACCCGTAGATTGCTGGGTAATTTTCTAAGAATAGATTTCTGTTTTGTCTGTTTTCAAAACCTTAAATATCTGCTTAATTTTGTTGAGGAAAGAGAACAAGAGTAGCAAACAGGTTAGATCACAGGCCAGCCACCAACTCACTTGGAGGCTGGCCTGGATCTAACCTGTTTGCTTTAGCATGAGTTCGGTTCCAGCACTATAGGGGTTAATTATAACTCTCTCTTCATAATTTGAGCACAAATTATATTGCCATAGCAAACGAAAAAAGTAAATTTTACATACACCACAAGATATACTCATATTTGGTGTATTATTTTTTTTGGAAGGAAATCACCACTTTGTTTTACTAGTAAGTAACCTATAACACTGTTTTAATTAACCAGAATAATTTAATATATTTGTCTTTAATTATTATTTTGTCAGGTTCCATGTGATGAATCATTCATTTCGCCTATAAATCAGTCAAGCATATTGTCATTTATATATCAGTAATACATGTATTTGGGTTTCAATTAACATCTGCAATTTTTCAATTTTCAGAGATTGATCAACCCATTCCACACTATAAAATTTTTTGGACTTGTCCAAATTTACAGAGTTAGCAGAAGAAAAAAAGATAAACATTTTAAGAGTTAGCAAAAGAAAAAGCTTTGCAAAAACAAATACATTTTTCATTTTGAATTTTTAGACAGAAGCCATGGTGACAGCAAGAGAAGTTGCTTGTTACAAGTAGTTAATGCTTTTGTCAACAGTGATGTCCCCATCTTCTGCATCAGATGCATCAAATTGAGATAATAAAGTCTTGGGCTTTCATTAATTGGACAACATCCTTGATTACCCCTGGAAGTTCCTTTTTGTCCCTTCTCATCAGACAATTCCATCCATCTTTGTCACCACAAAAATCGCTCTGTAAACCAAGGTGACAGCTGATTACAAATACGGTGACCAGAATGTGAAGGAATTGGGAAGAATATCCTGCATGAAATGGTTATCTTAAATGCAAGGGTAGGCTAGCTGAAATCTGATTTACTTTTCCATAAATGCCAAATCTTTCTTTGCACTTGTCCGCATACTGGTTATATGGTAGTCTTCAGTAAAACTCGCTTGTCTCTTAATCTTTCCCAAACACCAAATTGTCGACTGTCCCAAATTGAAAGAGTTTGCGGACGAAATCTCAAAATGTGATGAAATTGGAATATAATATTCTGATAGGCACAAAACATCAGGCAAAAGGAAAAATTGCTCGTTACGAGCAATTTCTCCTTTTCCCATAATGTTTTCTTAAGTCGTCTGCAACAAAGTGGTCAAATGTCGTTATTGTTTGGTAATGGGTTAAGGCTTTTTTTACAAGCTGGATAGTGCAGACAATTGATAAGCTACCCCTGACATAGTTATTTTCATATCTATTTTAAAGCTGTGATGACATTTTGGTTTGCATAAGGAGTTTTAGACAGAACTATTCATTAATAGAGTTTTCCATCAAACAACTGTTGGGTACTTTAACATCTTTTCAATTAAAATTCAGAAAACCAGAATCTTTAAGATAAAGAAATTAAAAATGATAATTTTCTTGGTTTTGAGGATTGTTTAAATCACGTCATTAACATTTGCTAATCACGGAACAAAATCTATGAGATAAATTAACCTCTCTAAACCCCAATACAATAAAACTTAAACAATAAACCTGACCGTAACTTTGGTCTGTAATGATTCCCAGATGATTTCATTGGGAAATCGATGTTCATGAATGTACATGTACTACAAAAAAAACATACAGAACCATAGAACAAACCTATTCATTGATTTCTTTCACAAAAAAAATGGCTTTCTACTGAAATATTCTGAATCTGCCATGTTAGTTTGAGAAAAGGTTTGTCCTGTGAATAGAACATGCAAGAGCAAAACATGGCATTGAGTAATTTTGCTTGTCTGTTAAAGATATTTGTTTTGTAGGCTTTCTAAGGTTTTCAACAGAATCTCACTTATATTTCACAAAACAAACATACTCAGTGATTTCTTTCTTAAACAAAATGGCTATCCACCTTCATTCTAACATTATTCTGAATCTGTCATGAGTGGAGCTTTGTCATGATTATAGAAGATGAAAAAGCATAACTTGAGATCTGTAAGTTTGCTTTTCTGTTAAAGTTTCTGTGCTTCATAGGATTATTTTTTGAAACTTTCGAAAATAAAGGAATAAAGATTAATTTAACATTTCAGCAGAGAAACCAATAGCTTATTAGATGAATTTTGACATTTTTCATTTTATAAAAATCCGAGGGAAATCCAACATAATCTAAATATAGCGTCAAGCTATGAACAACCGGTCACGTGACACTCACCTGATACTTAGAGACTACATGCTGAAAACAAAAATGGACGCTGACGCTAGTATCTTCTTAGTTAGGTGTACATCATCACATGACAGGCACTTGACAGCCCACGTGACGTAACTAATTACCATATAGCTGAAGTAACATACAAAAGTCGAGGCAGTGGGGGTTTTCCGTCAATATCTTCATTTATACCGCGATTTCGGCGTTATTTTTATATGAATATTATTTTGTTAGAAGTATAGCTGAATACCATACGCAAATTTTACTTTTTACCTATAAATCTTTAGTGTATGACGTCCAGGATCTTTAAGAACATCGGTGCGGTTATTTTTTTAAGTGGCTTTCTACAGTATATTTCATGTAAGACAATTCATCTATCCTTGCAGAGCAATCATTGGTGAGTCAAATCGGGAAACACAGGAACAAGGTTTGATTTCCTGCTGGGGCCAATAATCTTTTTAACAGCTAATAGAGTCGATGTAACATGATTTATTAGTTTCTCGCTGTTAATCAATTATGGTCATGTCAGGAAAACATTGTCTTTAAAAGGTCGTTGTCTGATGCCTGTGAGAAAATATCAAGATTTAGAAACGTGACATCAAACTCAAACTCAAAATCTTTATAAGGCATGTTTGCAATTTATGTGCCGATGGCCAATACATGTACAGTATATAACATCATAGTTACAACATGCATGAAAACATGACAATTTACAACACATAGAGAGTTAATAATAAAACTTTTGTGAATAGATTTAGTAACTTTTTTTCTCTATTGCGAACTGATGATTGCATACTAGATATGTTAATCTTGATTCACATTAGACAAATTAATAATGTTTTTCGTAAAATTAAAGGTTCTTTTATAAACTATATTAGATTCATTTGTATTTTGATTATTGTAGAGGACGTTATGGTTTTAAACAGTGATAAAGAAGGAAAGATGCACTTTAAGTTTCTACTTATCAAACCTCTTTAAGCTGGACATATAAGTAAGAAATGATATTCGGTTTCAACTTGATTATGTTTGCATACTTCACATTACCTTTCATCCGTTAATTATGCAGCAGAATATTCATTTAAATGTGAACAAGATCGTGTTGGATTCTTTTTTTCCTCGCTTATTTCTGAAAGTCTGACCAAGTAATTTTTGTTAGGATCCTGCATGGCCCAGTGATTTAGATGGTTGACTTGTAATTAGGAATCCTATGTTTTACCCTAATCAGTATCACTGGTTTCATGGGAGTGTCATTTGGGGAGATTTTTAAGGACCCTAGCCCAGTACTGGTGAATCCTTGGAAAGCTATAATATAGCTGAAAAGGGTTGACACTGTGCTAACCCCCCATTAGGAAAGTAATTTAGTGAACGTTTAATGCCAGGAGGGAAACACAAGTAACCTAGGGAGTCATCACACCTTTTAGATGTAGTCTTTAACCCTTTCCCAAACAATAACGACATTTGACCACTTTGTTGCAGATGACTTTAGAAAAAATTGTGGCAAAAGGACAAGTTGCTCGCAACGAGCAATTTCTCCTTTTCCCACAATGTTTTCTGCCCTTTCAGAAGATTATTTTCCAATTTCATCACATTTTGAAATCTCTGCAAACGCTAACAATTTGTGACAGTGGAAAGTTTGTTGTTTTGGAAAGGGTTAAAGTGCTGGAATCAACTTCATGCTTATGCAAACAGGTTGGATCTAGGCCAGCTGGGAAGTAAATTGGCGGCTGACCTGTGATCAAACCTGTTTACTACTCTGAGTTTCTTTCCTCATCAAAATCAAGCAGATATTTAAGTTTTTGGCGAGAAGAAGATACAAAAATCTATTTTTAGAGAATTACCCAGCATTCTAAGCGTTAGAACCCTGCCATGGAGTCCAGCATATTGATGAATAAATAGGTCCTTGGCTATTCATTATTGTACATTCCGCTGTCACTATTTTCACCAGATCTGGTATTAATTACTCCACACATTCACAGCCAGTATTGAACATTTTCTGCTTTGTGTATTGGGCTTATAGAAATTGCCTTTGAGGCTAAGAACATCTGCTTATGACGGATAATGTCCCTGACCTTCCTTCAAGTAAATGTGGGTTAACTTATTTGCCCCACATGGAATCCTAAAGGGATTAACTCAGAGGTTTTGTTCTGTGATTTACAAATGTTGGAAAAGTGATTTAAGAAATCCTCATCAACAGATAAATGTTTATATTCAATTTCTGTAATTTAGATATTCCCATAAGGCTGTTGCTCATTAAAAGAAGTGTGAAATGAGTTTGAGCACTCTTCAGTCTTTTAACCCTTTCCCAAACAATAACGACATTTGACCACTTTGTTGCAGACGACTTTAGAAAACATTTAGGGAAAAGGAGAAATTGCTCATAATGAGCAATTTTTCCTTTCCCACAATGTTTTCTGCCCTATTAGAAGATTATTTTCCAATTTCATCACCTTTTGAAATGTCGTCTGAAAACTCTTTCAATTTGGGACAGTTGAAAATTTGTTGTTTGGGAAAGAGTTAAAGGGATATTCGATCGAACAGTTTACTATATCTGCATGATAAATAAGCTATATTTTTACAAAATTGTAATGTAAAGGGTTGAGAAATAATTTAGTTTTTTGTAACTTTATACATCTGTGATGTAATTTTTTTTTTTAGTATTCAAAAAAAGCCTCAATCTGTGAGATAGTCCTTTTAAAACTGCTCCAAATTGAGATTCTGTCTTCTGGCAATTGGATTTGTTTAAGATGAAAAATACCCAAATTCATTTAATATCTTATTGGGTTTTCTCTGCTGAAATATTAGATAAAGATGTATGTACAGTCAAACTTGTATTAAGAGGCCAGCCTAAGGGACAGAGTAAATTGGCTGCTTAAGACAGGTTGGCTGTTTAACACAAATTGATGTACACTATAAATCTAACAATGGAACTTTCTGTAGTGGTTGTTTAAGGCAGGTTGGCTGCTTAAAAGGGGGGTTGCTTAACACAAGTTCGACTGTATAACTTTATTTTTTTTAGTTCCGAAAAAATCCTTTGACGTCCAGGAATGTAAGTTATAAATAAAGAAACCGTAGTCATCATTCTTGTTTATCTCATTTGCTATTTATTCCCATCATGATGACATTCCATAAAATCAATACAGGTCTTGAAACTTTAACCCTTAGAATGCTGGGTAATCTTCTAAAATTAGATATTTGTGTGTCTGCTTTCCAAAACCTCTAATATCTGCTTAATTTTGTTGATGAAAGATACTCAGAGTAGCAAACAAACAAAATTTATTTGGCGGCTGGCCTGGATCTAACCTGTTTGCATAAGCACAAAGTTACTAAGGTTCTAGCACTATAAGGTAAAGCTGATATTGTTTCGCTAGCCTCTACATCGATAAACATTTCAATAACTATTGATTTTCATTCATTTTGTTGCATTTGGATTTTACACTATTTTAACAGTATTGAAGAAACATTAGTGGGATAGTTTCCCTCTTATTCCATTTTAATCCACTTTGGTACAGCTGATGCAGAAATCTATAAAATTCACTGTGGTAAAAGGATAACTGTTGCTTATGAGCAACTGATCTTTTCCTCACAACTAGTTTTGACTTAGTGTTTGATAGAAATGACGTTTCTGAAAATTTGTTGGAAAAAGCATTGAACTGCAAACTAGTTAAAATCATAGTACATTTTAATTATCTCATTTATGTAAGCACACTTCTTACATGATACTGAGGGTTCAATGCAAGAATGAGTTAGTGTTTAATGTTTGTGAAGGACTTATCACAGTCTCAAAATGAACCCTCCATACATTGGTCATCATTTTCCAGTAATGATGTTGGACACTCATTTACTTTTGTTGCTGTTAAGGGCAGCCGCTGTTGCCTAGTGGTTAGAGCACAGAGCTTAAAATCACATGGTCTTTCTTGGCTTGGGTTTAAATCCTGGTGACGGCATTTGGATTTTCGTGAGAGGCAGTCTTCTGACTGACTTATGGAATGCTGATGGTTCTTTTAGGCTCAACCAATTCCTATGGGCAGTAGAGTATGGGGTTTTCTTCCATCATTAACTGGAATATTGTTGATGCGATGTAAAACTTATTTAAATAATGTTGATGTTGATATCGTATTTAAGGAAGTCTATTGCTTAACCCTTTACGGTATAGAGATAAGGCTTATCAGTGACACTATAGGTATAAACCATCCGATTATCGAAGACCATTAACGCATACATAATTAGTCACCCTGGGTACCTATTTGCACAGGCTTATCTCCGATAATTGTTATTGATTGGGGTACTGTTAATCAATCCAAAATTAATGCATTTTACATTCATCTAATAGATTTTCTCAAAGAATAAAAGACGACGAGAACAAAATTTCCTTTAAGTTGATGTTTTTTTCTTTATTTAGTGATACATTCATATCAGGATTAAGTTGTAGAAAATTAAACAAACAATGAAAATGTATATTACGGTGTGAATTATACAAAATCAAAAGTAATAATATGACTTATGTGTTCTCTCTGAGAGATCCCTAATTTGTTTTTCTGTTTTGTCATCAATTGCAGGGAATTTTGTTGCCGAAAAATACCATTCATGACTCGAGATACATACTTTGTCTTTGCATATTTCTCAACAAAGCTGAATCGTTTTACTTCAATTCCCATTCAAACTGTTCCAAAAGGAAGAAAAGAATGTTTTTCAACGCAATATTGCTTTGTAAAGAAGTTAAACCTGGTCCTTCTAATAAATGTAAAACAGTAAAAATCAACTAATTTTGGCAACGAAACATGCTAATATTTCCGTAAAATACGTGTCCATGGGTGATGAATTTACCAAAAGCTCGAAGTTGTAGTCAAAGTCGGAGGAATGATCTAATTTGCTTGTCCGTGAATTGGTAATATTTATCAACATTTCATCATCTTCAGGCTTAAAAAAACCCCATCAAATTACTGCTCTGAATCTACATTGATGTCTGACTTGCGATCGGAAACACCAAATTGGCTAAATATTTTAAAAATGCCGTCTTTATAACGTCAATTATTTGACGGCTCGATTTTCAATCGCCTTTAAACTTTGAACAATAGCTCCTTGTCATAAACATCCTTTACAGGTCGCGTGCCGTATGCTCTCGTTTTAATTGGATAGTATTTTCAGAAATGTGTTAAGTTACTAAAGAATTGCATGAAATCCTTATCGAGTCTTTACAAATCGGCAGTGTTTTGATCTTTTATGACCGGAAGACTTCTCATTAATTGGATTGGTAATTTGGATTCCCTTCATCTCAATTTGATAGCATTATTTCCATAAGCGTGTCGTCAGACCATTATCAAAAGATTCTCTCTAGAGCAAAAGTTTAAACTTTGACCCTACAATTTTATCATCGGAAATAAAAGAAGACATATTTATTTAAGAGGAAAATAAACTTTGGAGAAAATGATGTGTGCAAAGATGTGTTATTAAGAGCTAAAGTTGAATCATTTTTTCACCTGTCAAAAAGCGTTCTATGCGGTAATCGATAGAACGTCAAAATAGGTTTTATACGCTAATAGGTATAACGGCAAAAAGGGTTTTATACGGTAATCGATAAGGCGGCGAACGGCGCTATATACCGTAAAGGGTTAATAGCTTTTACCGAATTCTCACCAGCCGTGCTTAGAATCATTTTAAGTTATCAATGCCAACTTCGATCGTGGGTGGGCTTCATTGGCCTAATGGTTAGAGTATAGAAATATAAAGTAAATGGGTTCAATTCCTGGTGATGGCATTTGGATCTTCATGAGAGGCAGTCTCTGGACTGACGTATGGAGTGCCAATGGTTTTACTCAGCTCAACCAGTCCTTATGGGCAGTTGAATATGGGGGTCTTCCTCATTGAGAGTTGGGCCTCACAACATAACTTAAACAGTGTTGATGAGATGTAAAACACCATGAGTATGACTAAATAAATAAGGAAAACCAAAGCAAACAAACAACATTCTATTTGTGGTCAAGACATTGTGAATCGTTTATGCAAGGAGAAAAATTTTAACACATTACCAAACAATAACGACTTTTGACCAGTTTGTTGCAGATGACTCTGGAAAACATTGTGGGAAAAGGAGAAATTGCTTGTAACGAGCAATTTCTCCTTTTCCGATTATCTTTTCTGCCCTAGTATAAGATCATTTTTCAATATCACCACATTTCGAAATGTCGTTTGCAAACTCTTTCAATTTGGGACAGTGGAAAATTTGGCGTATGGTAAAGGGTTTACTGAATCACCTCCTAGATCTGTTCTATTCTAGCTGACATGTCAGAAAATGCCGCATGCCATAATGACTGATCAAACAAAGCTCTCTGATGTCCCATGAAAATCAATACAGCTCTATAGCCCAAATAACTCTTTAATGATTTTCATGACATTAATTCTTCCCCTAGTATAGGCGGCTTCTTTCAGACAACATTGCAGGAGACGTAATTATGAAACAAAATTTATGTCGGCGTGATTCAAAATTTATTGAATTAAATCAATTATGCATATTTTTTTGGCCCTTGATTGAACAATATGCCATATAATTGTTTTTGGCATGTTTATTGTAAATTCAATAGTCCCTTCAAACAGGCTTTATGGCAAAGTGGTAAGAGTACTTAACTTGGAATAACAAAGCCCAAATCTGGATAGGTTCAAATCAGTGTAGCCCGAATTTGAATTTTAGTAAGATGTAGTCGCCTGGCTGACTAATAAAAGGCTGATGGGTTTGCCCATCTTTGCAGGTCCTTAAATGCAGTAAGGTATCAGGTCTTCTTCCCTCTATGATAGGCAAAGCATTGCATTATAACTGAAAAATTGTTGATATAGTATAAAACCCCCAAATAAACAAACAAACCCTTCAAATAGGCGTCCAGAGGGCATGATATTTTATTGATGCACATCTTGCTTCTCCTTTTACTTCTTATTTTGATGATCTTGTACTTCCTTTCAAATCCTGAGAGGGATATGGATTTTCATGAGAGGCAGTCCCCCGACTGACTTACGGAATGCCGATGGTTCTACCCGCCTTGACCAGCCCTTATGGGCAGTTGAATATGGGGTCTTCCTCCAATATTAAGAGTCGGGCATCGCTACATAACTGAAATAATGTTGATGTGATGTAAAACCCATATAAAAAAACAACAAAAAAACTGCCTTTATTATATCAGTTGGACCATGAAAATGGGTAATACTCTTAATTCACATCTAGAAACTGTCAGTTCCTATATCTTATAATAGTGGTCTATTTTGCTGTTGGAAGGATGTGCCATGAGAAACTTTGTCCTGATGAGACTTTGAAACTAATAATGATCTTTAAGATATAGAGATGATTGCCTTTAATACTGTTATAAAATACAGTGAATCAAAGAAAAACGAAGAAATCAATCTTGCTCTTTTTGAGAAATTTATCCTTTTTGTCTCAGTTATTTCTTAAATCTTAAGCTTCAGGGTACCGTTTTACTAAACAGTTTACGCTTCAGATTTGCGTAAGTCTAAAACAACAATTCGGCTTTTATCCATATTGGGCAAAGCAATATTGCAAAGTAACACATCATTGGAATTGTCTCTCCGAGACACTTCCAATGACATGTCACATTACAATATTGTACTTTCATTGAAGATACTATCCATGTTTATCAATTATGACTTACGCAAATATTTTCCGTAAGTTGTTTAGTAAAACGGACCCCAGGTGCATATTAATGAAGGTTATGTGTTAATCTCATATACAGCTTAGGTTGTTGATGCATATTAAGACGTATAAAATGTAGTAGTGTGTTCAGGAATTGGAAAGCCTTTCCGCGGCATTATCCCAATGGCATGCTTGAATCAATATTGCCCATCTTCACCTATAATAATGTCTCTAAACCCTTTACTGCATTATTTACTTTAAGCAGGGGAAACATGGTGATTTTTAAATTGCTTATTATAATAACACGATACATCTAATACTTGGTAGATGAATAGCAGTCCAAAACAGTCAGTAAATACATTGAATTGTATTTTATACAACAATACAAAAAAAAACTGGATTGGTTCAACAGCATTTGTTTTTGACTTTCAAATTTTCTCATAAGTGGACAATCACCTTTCAATAGATCTTGAAGTTCTGCAAAACATTCATGAATACCTCCTAATGTAGACTTTCAAGACTTCTTGTCTAGTCAGCATTTTCATCTCAAACTCAATTAAGAAATAACTTCGTTCTGATGCAGCTGTGTTAACCGTTAGAATGCTGGGTAATTTTCTAAAAATAGATTTGCGTGTCGTCTGCTTTTATAAACCATAAACATCTGCTTATTTTGGATGAGGAAAGATACTCAGAGTAGCAAATAGGTTAGATCACAGGCCAGCAGACAATTTGCTTGGTGGCTGGCCTGGATCTAACCTGTTTGCTTAAGCACGAAGATGGTTCCAGCACTATAAGGGTTAAAAGATAAGCTATTCTGCTAGTAATTTGATTGTCAGTTTCCTAACATTTTCTGGCCTTCATCAAATGTCTTAAGGTGTTATAGGTGTCAGCTGATTTATTTCCTTGCATCTTGCTAATGGGTCTCATCATGTTGACCCTTATAGTGCTGGGTACCGTTTTACTAAACAACTTACGGAAAATGTTTGCGTAAGTCATAATTGATAAACATGGATAGTATCTTCAATGAAAGTACAATGTTGCAAAGTGGCACTTCATTGGAAGTGTCTCGGTGAGACGATTCCAATGATGTGTTACTTTGCAATATTGCTTTGCCAAATATTAAAATAAAAGGACTTGTTGTTTTAGGCTTACGCAAATCTTAAGTGTAAACTGTTTAGTAAAACGGGCACCTGGAACCTACTTCATGGTTATGCAAACAGGTTAGATCCAGGCCAGCCCACAAGTCATTTGGCGGCTGATTAGTGATTCAACTTGTTTACTATTCTGGGTATCTTTCCTCAACAAAATTATGCAGATATTTAAGATTTTGGAAAGCAGACAACAAAAACAGTTTAACCCTAAGAATGCTGGGTAATTTTCTATGTTGTCTGCTTTCCAAATTTTCTTGGTGGCTGGCCTTGATCTTCATGTTTGCATAACCATGAAGTTGGTTCCAACACTATAAGGGTTAAGAGTTCAGTGCAAGGCTAGAGTAACGGCTTCACCAACATGACGCAGTTACTACAGTCTTGCACCGAACCCACAGTGTGTATGTTTTATTTTTAGATGTGTGTTTAACCCATTACCAATCAATAAAGACATTTGACCAGTTTGTTGTGGATGACTCTTGAAAACATTGTGGGAAAAGGATAATTGCTCATAATGAGTAATTTCACCTTTTCCCACAATGTTTTCTGCCCTATCAGAAGATTATTTTCCAATTTCATCACATTTTGAAATGTCGTCTGCAAACTCTTTCAATTTTGGACAGTGGAAAATTTTGCATTTGGTAAAGGGTTGATATATGTATGTAGCAATGAGTTCAAGGAATAACATCTGTCTTATTGTTTATATTTCAGAAACGTTCACCATTCAACAGGCCATTGACAATATTGGGTTTGGAAAGTTCCAGATCAAACTGTCAGTACTGACAGGAATAGCATGGGTAAGGGATCTTTACAGCCAGCAGTTATTCCTTTCCTTATATGTTTGGTGCTGTTAAACGGACCCATTCCCAATCAAATTGATTGACTATATTTCCCAATTTCCCAATAAAGCTAATGTTTGAATTTAGTTATTTCCGAAAAATTCCCAAATTTAGAGAAAAATGCCGTGATTGTTCCGAATTTGTCCGATGTTGGACCCATTCCAAAATCTAAAAAAATAATTGCGTCAGTTTACCAGAATCGAAGGTTAATTTGTGCATCCTTACAGTCCTACATGGTCAAGTAGATAAGGTGGTGGTCTTAGAACTTGTATTCCTGGGTTCAAGCCTCGCTGATACCTCAGGTTTCCTGGGAGTGTTCTTTAGCAAGGCATTTCAGGGCCCTAGCCTAGTACTGGTGTATCTAAGAATGAAAAATTGAACAAGAGAATTTACATATACATATAGTTTGAGAAGATATTTACTCTTTTTAAGATAGAAATGCCTCAACTGCAGAGGAAAATTGAAGTATTTTTTACAAAAGGAGATTTTGCTCAAAATGATCAAAATTCCCTTCTCATCAATTTTTTATAAAAACATTAATCCATTCAGCAATTTCTTGTGAACTTTTATCAATTAGTTTATACACATTTGTACATGTTTTCTACATAAAATTCTTACATTTATGATGGTTTCAATGTTCCTCTTTTTAAACTATCTTTGTAGATTAACTACGCTGGCTAAGAAATTTGATAAACCATACTCAATGCAAAAATCGAGCACTGGACCGGTTACTTGTTGCCATTCCAAAGCATTTATCATTTTACACCGTCTTACGCAGATTTACAACACACTTCTCTCTGTTTCAGATGGCTGATGCGATGGAGATGATGATTCTGTCCATCTTGTCTCCGGCCCTTCATTGTGACTGGCAAATTAATGAGTGGAAACAGGCTCTAATCACTACTGTAAGTTTTTCTACCAGCTGCTTGTGTCATGCTTAGAAATAAACTTTGGTAGGCAGAGTGGTCATTAAGAGCAGGCAGATGACTGCTTCAAATGACGTTTTGGTCTCAAATAACTAAAACAAAATGAAATGCTGTCATAAAAAGTATTTGAAACAACAAATTTTTGTCGGGTGTTTGCTTCATTGGCCTCTGCAAACTGACAGTTGGCCTCTTACCCCAAAAATTAATGGCAATCCAGGGGGTGGGGGTGGTATATCAAGGAGTCAATGCAAGACTATTGTAAATGCTTTACATTTGTGAAGGACCTACTATAATCTTGCATTGAACCTTTGATATACCTGCTTATTGATGGATCAAAGCAAGACTATTGTAAATGCTTTACATTGGAGGACTTACTATAGTCTACATTGAACCTTTGATATACCTGCTTATTGATGGATCAAAGCAAGACTATTGTAAACATTTTACATTGGAGGACTTACTATAGTCTACATTGAACCTTTGATATACCTGCTTATTGATGGATCAATGCAAGATTATTGTAAATGCTTTACATTGGAGGACTTACTATAATCTTGCATTGAACCCTTGATATACCTGCTTATTGATGGATCAAAGCAAGACTATTGTAAATGCTTTACATTTGTGAAGGACTTACTATAGTCTACATTGAACCCTTTATATACTTGCTTATTGATGGATCAATGCAAGACTATTGTAAACGCTTTACATTTGTGAAGGACTTACTATAGTCTACATTGAACCCTTTATATACTTGCTTATTGATGGATCAATGCAAGACTATTGTAAATGCTTTACATTTGTGAAGGACTTACTATAGTCTACATTGAACCCTTTATATACTTGCTTATTGATGGATCAATGCAAGACTATTGTAAACGCTTTACATTTGTGAAGGACTTACTATAGTCTACATTGAACCCTTGATATACCTGCTTATTGATGGATCAATGCAAGACTGCTGTAAACACTTTACATTGGAGGACTTACTATAATCTTGCATTGAACCCTTGATATACCTGCTTATTGATGGATCAATGCAAGATTATTGTAAACGCTTTACATTGGAGGACTTACTATAATCTTGCATTGAACCCTTGATATACCTGCTTATTGATGGATCAAAGCAAGACTATTGTAAACGCTTTACATTTGTGAAGGACTTACTATAGTCTACATTGAACCCTTTATATACTTGCTTATTGATGGATCAAAGCAAGACTATTGTAAATGCTTTACATTTGTGAAGGACTTACTATAGTCTACATTGAACCCTTTATATACTTGCTTATTGATGGATCAATGCAAGACTATTGTAAACGCTTTACATTTGTGAAGGACTTACTATAGTCTACATTGAACCCTTGATATACCTGCTTATTGATGGATCAATGCAAGACTGCTGTAAACACTTTACATTGGAGGACTTACTATAATCTTGCATTGAACCCTTGATATACCTGCTTATTGATGGATCAATGCAAGATTATTGTAAACGCTTTACATTGGAGGACTTACTATAATCTTGCATTGAACCCTTGATATACCTGCTTATTGATGGATCAAAGCAAGACTATTGTAAACGCTTTACATTGGAGGACTTACTATAGTCTACATTGAACCTTTGATATACCTGCTTATTGATGGATCAAAGCAAGACTATTGTAAATGCTTTACATTGGAGGACTTACTATAGTCTACATTGAACCTTTGATATACCTGCTTATTGATGGATCAAAGCAAGACTATTGTAAATGCTTTACATTGGAGGACTTACTATAGTCTACATTGAACCCTTTATATACCTGTTTATTGATGGATCAAAGCAAGACTATTGTAAATGCTTTACATTGGAGGACTTACTATAGTCTACATTGAACCCTTTATATACCTGTTTATTGATGGATCAATGCAAGACAATATAATAGTAAATACTTAAATACTTTACATTTGTAAAGAATTTACTATAGTCTTGCATTGAACCCTTAATATACCTGCTTATTGGTGGCTCAATTCAAGACAATAGTCAATGCTTTACATTTGTGAAGAATTAAGTATAGTCTTGCATTGAACTTTTAATATACCTGCTAATTGGTGGTTTTGGGCTTTACACCGAATAGTTCTGGCCCTGATCAATGTATACCGAGAACAAACAAAGTTATTCAACAAGAGAATGAGTTTCAAAATTGCGGATTATGGGTATACTACCTTAAAGTTATTTACATTTTCAAGGTAGAGTTAAATGTGTGAGCCAGTCAGATAGCTCAGTTGGTAGAGCATTTGCAGAGGTCCTGGGTTCAAGTCCTGGTCTGGCTGCATGATTTTCCCAGCTTGGTTTCACCAACATCCTGGTTGTCTTGGGGGTCCTGCCTGGCCAAGTGGTTAAGGTGGTTCCCAGGTTCAAGTCCCACCAACAACTCTGGTTTTGTGGGAGTAACCTTTGGCAAGTCACTTTAGAGCCCTAGCCTAGTATTAGCTGATCCAGGAAAGCTATTCCTGAGAGGGATATGGATTTTCATGAGAGGCAGTCTTCCGGCTGACTTACGGAATGCCGATGGTTCTACCGGCCTTGACCAGCCTTTATGGGCAGTTGAGTATAGGGTCTTCCTCCATCATTAAGAGTTGAGCATCGCTACATAACTGAAATAATGTTGATGTGATGTAAAACCCAAATTAAAAAAAAAAATATTTAAGGAAAGCTGTTACATAACTGAAAAATCATTGATACCATGTTAAACACCATATAATCAAACACACTTGGTTGTCTTGTTTGGTGATGTAGACATAACACATTATTTAACTGTTTGTTTCAGATGGTATTTTGTGGAATGATGTCTAGTTCTGGGATATGGGGCAGTATATGCGATAAATACGGCAGAAAGTCTGTAAGTGGTGTTGAAACATTACTTGAATATTTTTGTAATGAACAAGAGGCGGGGGAGTCGTATGACCAATGTGACCAACGTGAGAAATTGCAGTCGAAGACCAATTGTTTTGGACATGCGACGCCATTATAAAGCATAGGTTATCATATACCACCAGAACCAGAAAGTTGATGGTCAACTCATGCAGGGTACACATTGTGGCTATCATTTGCAAAAGAAAGTAAAGGAAGCAAAAATACCACGGTGTGGCCTTCTTATTCAGATATAAGATTAGAAACATTGGTCATGTGATTCTCACGCCTGAATATGTACTTTAGTTAATTTAAAACGAATGATATGGTGAATAAAAAAAGATGAAAATTTTTTTTTTGAGCATTTTCTCTTTTTGGGAAAATGTTCTCACTTGATATGTTTTAAAATGAGCAATAATTGTCTAGGTTTTTCAAATTTTTTCATCTTTTTATTTTGCAATATTTATTATATGTTTTGTATATGTTGTTGTTGATTTTTCATTTGTGTACAACATTTATAATTCGGCCTTTGTGGCCTACTGGTTAGAGTGCAGAACTGGAAATCAAATAGCCCCTCTCCGTGTCTGTTCAAATCCTGGAAACGAAATTTGGATTTTCATGAGAGGCAGTCTCTCGACAGACTTATGTAATGACAATAGTTTTTCCCAACTTGACCAGCATTTATGGATAGTTAAGTTTGGGATCTCCCTCCATCATTATTAGTAAGACATGGCATCATAATTCAAATTCTGTTGATCATATCGAGGATTCAGTGCAAGACTATAGTAAGTGCTCCATGGATGTGAAGCACTTACTATAGTCTTGCAATTAACCCTTGATTTATAGAACTCATTTAGAACAATCTTATTTTGTAATAATTGATCGTTGTCGTGTATTTCCAGGAACTCATTCTTTGCTCCGTCATCACATGCTATTTTGGGTTTCTGAGTGCGTTTGCGCCTAACTTTATTTGGATGATCATTTTACGAGGGCTTGTGGGATTTGGTATAGGGGGTGCTCCACAGTCGTAAGTATTTGTGCACTGCTCGATGGACTTTGGTAAATGTTTTAGGTTTAATTTTGCCTTTCAAATGCTTTTAATTGTCCAAACGTATTGCATAAACAACAGAGCCTGATTTATCTATTCAGTGTGGCTTAACATAGACTTTTGTATGCATGTTTCAAAATCAGTTAACCCTTTCCCAAACACCAAATGTTTGACTGTCCCAAATTGAAAGATTTGCAGACGACATTTTAAAATGTGATGAAATTGGAAAATAATCTTCTGATAGGATGGGAAACATTGTGGGAAAAGGAGAAATTGCTCATAACAAGCAATTTCTCCTTTTCCCACAATGTTTTCAAGAGTCGTCTGTAACAAAGTGGTTAAGTGTCGTTACCGTTTGGTAATGGGTTAAATCTTATTGTGTTGGAATACATTAGTCAAGATTCTACTTATGAATATTTCAAAATACAGGGTAGATCAAAATTTTTAAAGAAGAGATGAAATGAATAAAGGAATTACATTTTTTGTTTAGTTCTTCATAAGTTAATGACAGTTAGATAAATATGCAACAACCTTTTATCAAAATTTTAATTGGAAAACAATAGGATAAATTCCCAGATAAGAACAATATTTTCTCCGGTTTTTTTTTGTCAATATTGAGTTTTTGTGCTTAAGCAAATTGTAAGTAACAACTAACTACATGTATACTGTATGAGAAATAGCTTTCCTTTTTAAGTGGACATAAAACCATTGTGTCAAAAAGAGAACTAGCTTGTAACAAGCAATCGATTTTTTTTGTCTAACTGTTTCTTAAGCTCTTTTCTTGATTTTAATAAAAGTGCAAAAGAAATTAGTATTGACTTGAAATTTTAGAGTATTGTTATGTTCACTTTGCATCTCATTAGCATGAAACATGTTTTGATAAACATTTCATTTAGATATGTTTGGCTTTTTAAAAAGCCTGGTGCTAATTTTCAGGCCATCAGATTTGAAATGTTCCTTCTTTGTTCATATATATTGAAGATGTTTAAATTCAGGTTTATAGTAATGATTTTCAGGCTTGAGCATGCCTTAACAATAGCAGGCCTGAGTAAAATGTTAGGGTCCTGCGTGGTTCAGTGGTTAAGGTGGTGGTCTCAGAACAGTGGGTTCCTGCGTTCGAGCCCCACTGAGACCTCTGGTGTCGTGGGAGTGACCTTTGGCTAGTCACTTCAGAGCCCCAGCCTAGTACTGGTGCATCCAGGAAAGTCCTTCCAGTACTGAAAAATAAAGGTATGGCACTGACAAAGAGAACCCATATGGGACCTGTGTCAGTTAATGACTCTAATCTAATTTAATCTTAAAAGTTCATTGTAATTATCTTTCCATTTCAGGGTCACGATGTACTCAGAGTTCTTGCCCACAGCTTCCAGAGCAACATGCGTTATATTAGTTGAGGTGAGCCAGCAAACGCACATGCAACAAATCTTTTTTAATCCTTTTCTTATGACAGGTCATTCATAAGGCCTCAACGGCAGTCACCATGTTGAGGGTTCAATGCAATACTCCAGTAAGTGCTTCATAAACATGAAGCACTTACTATAGTCTTGGATTGAACCCTTGATGTGATAAATGAAAAATGATATGGCAATACATTATGGAATAAAGGAAAAGTTGCTTGTTAGGGCAACATGAGATGAGATAAGAAGAACTGCTAAAGAAATGTTTAAGTTAAAATATCCATAATCCGCCATTTTGAAACTAGTTCTTTCGTTGGATTACTTCTGTTGCTCTCAGTATACATTGATTGTGACTTGAATTATTCGGTGTAAAGCAGAGAATGACTGAATTATTCCGACGAAAAAGTTTGAAAATGGCGGAATACGGGTATTCTACCTTATTATTTTCTTAGTGTTGACGACTTAAAAGCATTTCAGATGCTGTATTTTGGGTGACTGTCACCTGTTTCAAGGTGTTGTTTTTGTGTCTGTCTGTGTAAATTAAAGTATATATGTAAAGATCCCATTTAATTTCAGATATTTTGGGCAATTGGCGCCTGTTTCGAGGTGTTGCTAGCCCTGGCTGTGATGCCTACACTCGGTTGGAGATGGTTGTTGGGACTTTCTGCAGTGCCGCTGTTCTTTTTCTCTCTATGCTGCTTTGTAAGTTGGCTGATTAGAGTTTTTATTTCATATCTTTTTTGTAGAGTTATTTACCTTTTAGAATAATGAAACTCCGTATTTGAATGACACAAGACCAAACATTATTATAAAAGAAATTATGTATACAGTCAAACTTGTGTTAAGAGGCCAGCCTATGGGACAGAATAAATTGGCTGCTTAAGACAGGTTGGCTGCTTTACACAGATTGGTGTACACTACAAGTCTAACAATGGGACTTTCTGCAGTGGTTGTTTAAGGCAGGTTGGCTGCTTAAAAGGGTGGTTGCTTAAGACAGGTTAGACTGTATATAAAAAATCCTTAGCCTAATTCTATGTATATAAGTTCAGCTTAAACTTTTTTTTACATTTATTGTGATGGAAGATTGATGTCTTTTAAATTCACTCTCGACGATTGTAAACCAGGAAGCAAGAAAAGATTACTGAGAGTATAACTAAAAATATTGGAAACTGCTATAAACCAAAATAAAACGCAGCAAATCTTGTATTTTATACACAGTGGTTACCTGAGAGTGCCCGCTACGATATGACGCGGGGAAACAGAACACGCGCCCTCGCTACTTTAGAGCGGATAGCAAAGGAGAATGGGAAACCAATGCCATTGGGAACATTGGTGGAACCGTCTGTCAAGGTAAGATGGTGGTTGCATTATTTATCCTGTCACATGTGATCACTGGCTCTAAATAAAAAGAAGCAAGTTGAGTTCTATGGGATTAGTACTAATAAAGAAGTTTCATGCATCAAGATCCATTCATTATTACCAAGAGGTGAGCCAGGGGTTCAACACAAGAGTATACATGTATAAGTCCTTCACAAAATTGAAGGACTTGGTATGGTCTTGCATTGAATAGTTGATACATAATACTAGGTTTATCCAGTACATCTCTACATCTCAGACTGATTTAGGTAACAAAATGGGCTGCCCATATGATATCAGTTTGTTCTCATGTTTTACTCAGCTAGATTTTGATTTTCATTAGAGGTAGTCTTCCATCGGTCCTGCATGGCCCAGTGGTTAAGTTGGACGTAGAACTCAGAGGTCCCGGGTTCGAGCCCCATTGACACCTCTGGTTTCCTGGGAGTGACCTTTTGCAAGTCACTTCAGAGCCCTAGTCTAGTACAGGTGGATCCAGGAAAGCCGTTCTATAGCTGAAAAATTGTTGATATGGCGTTGAACACCATACAAAAAAAAGAGGTAGTCTTCCAGCTGGCTCAAGGGTTTCCCAGTGGTTCTTCCCAGCGTGACCAGCCATTGTTTGCAGTTTAGCTTGGAGGTCTTCTTCCATCTTTTATGAGCTAGCTGCGTCAATATAACTGTAAAACTGTGGACTCTATGCAAAACCCAAACAATCAATAAAGAAAAGCTATCTTGTTTTGCAGGACCAGAAACGAGGAAGTGTAAAAGTGTTGTTCATACCAGAGTTGAAGAAAACCACTTTGATTTTATGGGTGATTTGGTAAGTAATGATTTAGAATCAAGTGTATCTCATTTATTCAATGCCTTGCCATCATTATATGGTCATCGTCCTATAGGAATGAAACTGATGTTGTAAGGTGAAATGGAAAAGGGTGTATACCCTTAACCCTTTACCTAACTCCAAATATTTGATTGTCCCAAATTGAAAGAGTTTGCAGACGACATTTAAAAATGTGATGAAACTGAAAAAATTCTTCTGATAGCATAAAAATCGTTGTTAGAAAAGGAGAAATTGCTCCTTAGGACCAATTTCTCCTTTTCCCACAATTGTTTCCAGACGTGTCTGCAAGAAACTGGTCAGATGTTGTTATTGTTTGGTAATGGGTTTAGAAAATTTACTTGTTTTAAGAAGCACATGGTTTAAAACATGTCTACTTTCAATCTTCATGGTATTTTTGAGAGACTTGCCTGATAGTTTAATTTTGTCAAAAAAAGATGTGAACAGTTTTCAAACAAATACATTTCTTTTTGTATTTTACATGCAAACAGGAAAGCGACAGTCTGCTTTTTGTACTGGGTATCATGATTACAGTCTTTTAGTTTTATTTACATTTTATTTACGTGTATAGATTTGTACTTATTTTTTGAAGCATGTCCTTTTGGGTAATCAGGTTATCATAATTCTTATACAGGATGGTTTCTGCATTTGCCTACTATGGAATAGTTTTGATGACGACAGAATTGTTCGAAAGTCCAGATGGTTGCCATGGTAAGTACAGTCTTAACTCTTCATGACATACGGCTGACTTAATGACCCATACAGCAGATGACATAAAATCATTGTGACAAATGAGAATTTGCTCATGGTGGGCATTTGGTATTCTATGATACCTCACTTGGATTCATCTGCTGCAAATGTTTTATAAAAACCACAGTGACTGAATACTGACTGACTGAATACATTGATACATTGCTCATTATGCCTTACATCTTAGACAAATCCAAATTGGAAGCACCTGTGCATGGATGATCGATAAATATAAAAAGAAAATATAATTTTAAAATTGTAGAAATCGTTGTTGCAATAGAGATGATGATTGTGGAGAAATTATAGGTAATGAATTTTCTCCATCATGCCTTTATGGTTATTTTAGTTACTTTTGTTTTAACTTCAATATTAATGGTGTACCAAATTTAAAACAGACAAAGAGAATAGATCTTTGTTGGTCAGTGTCCTGAATGAGAAATGTTATTGGGTAAGGTGTATGAAAATTATCTAGTTAGCCAAAAAGCGAATCAGATAATAATCCCAATACAAGCCTGATAACCTTTCCTATTCAAGACACCGACCATCTTTTCTGTTTTTCCTGCAACCTTTATGAGTTCATTTTGTGTGTGTTGATTTGAATCCATACAAGGATATATAGAATAGATTGTTGTTGCATTTGAATAGGAAATGCTATCAGGCTCAGCTTTGGCTCACCCTTTAATATTTCTACACCTTGCCCTATAACATTTTCAATTCACGGCACTAACCATCTATTCTTTATGTATTGCAGGGACGTTTTCTGTGGTCGTATTTATAGGGTTCCTCAGGTATAACAGACATTTTATTTATTGCAGGAACAACAGCCAGTAAATCTCCTTCAGACCCCGGCTGCTATGTTCATTGTAAGTCCCTGACTCGGGATGACTATGTAGATCTAACGTGGACAACTTTAGCAGAATTCCCAGGTAATTAACTAATGTAGTAGAATTTAAATTGGAATTTCCAGTGAATCTAAGTCAGGTTTCATTTGAACATACCACAAAATCAACAAATTTGTTTAAAATTGTATTTTTTGATGAATTGAAAACGAGTACCATTCTTTCTCATATGCTCAAAGTTTTGTTTTTTATTTAAGAGGAAAAAATACTTAAACATGTATTTCAATACATCAACATTATGTCATCAACACGAAAAAATATCATTCTTGTGTCGTCAAACTCATCTATAGATTATGTTTTGGCTACATTTATCTAATTTGTTAGATAAGTAGAATAACTACCGCATATGATTAATTTTCAAAAGATAATGATATTTTAACATCATTTACCCTTGTTCCCTTTGCTCACTTGTTTCTGATGTGTAAACCAAAGTGCACTCATGTATTAATCCGCACTGTTAAAAATATTCAATGGAATGTCATCTTTATGTTATAGGGAAAACGTGTATTTAGGGAATCCCCTAATTTCCTAGTGATTTCATGTAATCCCCGATTTTTTGTCGTTGTCATTTTTACATGTTATCCTTACTAGGAAAAATTATTGTTTCATGTCTTTTTAGTTAAATTCATCTTCTTTTCATTTCAGGACTATTTATTACAATATTTATCATAGAAAGACTGGGAAGAAAACGCACAATGGCTATTGAATTCTTCTTCTTTGCTGTATTTGTGCTACTTGCTAATATATGTACTTCAAGGTAAGGGAGAAATATTTAGAGTTATTTTGTCATGTAATGCAAAATTGAGAATTGAAATACTGAATTAGACTTAACATTTTCCAATACATCCACTTCTACTCTTTTTTACTAAATTCTTCATGATAGCTCAATATGCATTAAAGATCTCTCCTATCATTTTATCATTCTATCAATACCATAGATAAATGGGTTTTTTTTATACTATTTTCTACTGCTACTTTCAATTAGACAAGTAACAAATTCATTATGGGGAAATTGGCTAGGGCAGAGATGAGGAATACCAAAACCATAATTAGTCATTCAAAGCCCCGAGGCAATTAACCATTTATTTTCCCTCCTTTTCAGGCCAGTTCTAACATTTTTGCTGTTCGCAGGAAGAGCTTTGATATCGGGAGCTTTCCAGGCAGCCTATGTATATACTCCAGAGGTAAATATTTAGTATTAAAGAACCTCATGATATGAACCATTTACAAAATGCAATGTGTGATTTACCTGTCTTAACTGTCTGGATGGCTGTGTTACAATCCGATATATTCTTCATCTGATTTACAATATCTGATATACGATATATGTTATGTGATTTACAATGTACGTTAGGAAGTTTGGAAGAATTGAATGGATCATTTACATACCTACAATAAAAAAACGGCCCTTAAAATGGAAATCATATTATATAAGAAATAGGAGCCAAATTCTAAGCAATGGCTCCAATACAATTTCATGATTTTACATGTTGCGTGTGATGAATTGTTCAAATTGAAACTTCAGCAGACGATTAAAACAAAGCCAGAAATAGACACATTTTCCTCTTGATATTTTGCAGAAACAATTGTAACAAGAGGATAAATTAATCTTAAGGAGCAATTTAACTCATTTCGAAAGTCTTTTGTATCAGTGCTGTAAAGATATTTGTTAAAAATCTTTGTGACAAAAGGTTACATTTCTCATTGGGAGCAGTTTATCCACTTTTCACAGTGGTTTCGAAAGTCATCTGTAGCAATGTTGTGAAGTTTTTATGGAGTAAGATGTTCATATTCAGTAGAATATCTATACCTCAAACGTCTGACTGTCAAACTCCACTATACATCCAAGTAGAGGGTTGGGGGCCTCTGTGGCCTAGGGGTTAGAGTACAGAACTTGAAATCACATGGCCCCTCTCCATGTGGGTTCAAATCCTGAGAGGGATATGGATTTTCATGAGAGGCAGTCTCCCGACTGACTTACGGAATGCCAATGGTTCTACCCGCCTTGACCAGCCCTTATGGGCAGTTGAGTATGGGGTCTTCCTCCATCATTAAGAGTAGGACATCACTACATAACTGAAATAATGTTGATGTGATGTAAAATCCATATTAAAAAAAAAAAAAAAGAATCAGGAGTCCTGAGTTCTTTACTTCTATGTCTTTATATTCCAGACATCTATATGTCAAACTCCCTTTATGTTGAATATTTTAATCAGGTCAACTGAACTTAGAGGTAAAGAGATTTTACTGTATCTATTTATTTTTCTGACAGGTTTATCCGACATCAGTTCGCGCAATAGGGTTGGGATCGTGCAGTGGCATGGCCAGGATAGGTGCAATAATAACCCCCTTTGTAGCTCAGGTAAACAATACCTTCCTTACTGAACTCAAGTGATTTTTTTCCTTATATCTATGATATCGTATAACAGACCCATTCCCAAACAAGTTATATGACTAATTTTCCCAATTTCCCAATAAAACTTGTGTCTGAATTTAGTTGTTCCTGAAAAATTCCCAATTTGAGAGAAATATGCTGTGATTTTTCCAAGTAGGTTCAGTACCAGGCCTTTTCCCAAACTTTTAAAAGAAATGGCTGAAACTATGAAACAACTGTCAGAAATTCGTTATGAATTCCATACTTTAATGGACTTAAAAGAATTAAGGTTGAAGTTTAAAGAAGAGACTATTCTGTAGACACATGATATTTCGGACAAATTTTTTTTATAGGAGACCGTTCTTCTATTTTAATTCATTTTGTTATGCTTAATAGTACATGGTCCCCTTATTATAAGGTCAATCTAGATTATTTAAAAACCTGTACTGTATCGGTCTTGAACTTTGGAAGGAACATTTTTAATAGGAGCCATTTCTTCAGACCATTTTGTGTCTCCTCTGAGCAGTTATTTAGTCTAGTAATGACTGTACAGTGGAAAAGTTTTCAAACCTTTCTTTTATTTATAGATGTTCTAATACAGCTGTAGAAAAGAATTTAAGAAACCGTCTTGTTTTTATTTTAAGTTGATAGCCTGTAGTTGCTTACAATCTACCAATACAAATCAATTGGTGTTTTTTATGGGTCCTTCCTTTGCTTTCTTAGTAATGTGAATAGAAATTTGATGCAATTGCAATACAAATGAAGAAATTATTAAAAACATTAAAAGCATTAACCCTTTCCCAAACAATAACGACATTTGACGACTTTTTGCAGACGACTTTAGAAACATTGTCAGAAAAGGAGAAATTGCTTGTGACAAGCAATTTTTCCTTTTCCCACAAGGTTTTCTGCTCTTTCTGAAGAATATTGTTCAATTTCATCACATTTTGAGATGTAGTCTGCAAACTCTTTCAATTTAGGACAGTTGAAAATTTGTTGTTTGGGAAAGGATTCCCCCAAACAAATGAATACCCAATGGAACATCGTCACTTCAGGTGTTGCTGAAGGCGTCTTCCTTCGTGGCTATTTCTACTTACGGTGTGATGGCTCTCGTGGCCGCTATAGCTTCCATTTTGTTGCCCATAGAAACCAAGGGGCGGGAAATGAAGGTAAGGAAATGCGAAAAAATTATCGTATTATGTTTGTGTAAAAAACTGTAAACCTGTAGAATATCAGGAAGTTTTTTATTTTAAAGAGAAGTTGCTCATGGGAGCAGATGCCTCCTCATCCAGAATAACTTTTAGACCTAAAAGGGGTTGTTCTCCTTTTTGTGTATAAGCCATTTTTTTTGCAGTTGCATAAAGCCTTCCCATTTTCTCAGTTGTTCGCGCAGGCAAAATAATAATAAAAAAAATTATGATGCAAGAAACTTTGTTAAGTTTAGCTTTCTTAATAAAATCAATCAAAAACGAAAATACAATTTAACCCTTTCCCAAACAACAAATTGAAAGAGTTTTCAGACGACATTTTGTCTGCAACAAAGTGGTCAAATATCGTTATTGTTTGGGAAAAGGTTAACACATGATTATCAAAACATATGTGACAACATAAGAATTTGTTCATGATGAGCAAATTCTCATTTTGTCAGTGTTTTCATACATGCTATTTTTTAAAAGAATTGAAAATAGATTTATAAATGATAAAAATAAAAGTAGAGTCAATATCGAATTGAACATCCCCTCAAGGGATCAATGGTGTGGTTTTAATTCTTTATTTTTTTATCTATTTTCTAGGACCATAGTCAGGATGTGAAGGTTGACAAGCCGAATTGAGAGACACTGATCTCCATGACAACCAACTCCATGACCGTAACATTTTACAGAACAAAGTCCCTGGACTCAATGTGTTTGCAGCAGACGACTTTCAAAAGTATCTTGGATAAAGAAGAGATTTATCATATTTGTATGTGTAAGACGTTCTTTGTGCGACTTCCATAACTAGAAAATGTTAGCGAATAACTAGATACTTGTTTTCAGCTTACGACTTTCAAAAGTATCTTGGATAAAGAAGAGATTTATTTTGTTTGTATATTTAAAACATTTTTATTGTGGGACTTCCTTGACTTGACAGTGTGACAGCTTAATAAGAGTTGAATTTAGTGATATTCTTTCTAAAACATGATGCACTCCCTGGGCCCAGTTTCTATAGAAACCAACCAATGGACAATAATTAAAGTTGTTGGTCAATAGTGTGGCCCTGCCCTAAATCTGTAGCCATGCTTGCCTTCAAGTGATATTAATCCTTACAATGCTGGGTAATTTTCTAAAAATAGATTTATATGTTATCTGCTTTTCCGAACCTTAAGTACCTGCTTAATTTTGTTGAGGAAAGATACTCAGAGAAGCAATCCGGTTAGATCACAGGCCAGCCGCAAATTTACTTGGCGCCTACCTTGATCTAACCTGTTTTCATAAGCATTAAGTCGGTTCAAGCACTATAAGGGTTAACCAACTTTCAGACAAAATTAGATATTGCTCATGAAGATTAATTTCTCCTTTCGTCACAATACACACAATGAAGCTCCTAAGCAATATCATGCAGAAATTTTGTTCTCATATTTCAATTACTGCCTGCGGTTTTTGTTTTTTTCTTCTTTAAAGGTTAATTTTAAAAACTGATTTATTTTAAATTGATTGTGACGGTAGCTTTAAGCTTGTTAAAGTCACTCTCACGGGCAGCTCCCTTGAATCATGACAAGTACTTGCACCAATTTTTTGGATTAGTTCCAACATTTTTGCCTTGCTGAGGACTTGAAACCGTGACCCTCAGTACTAGAGGCTAAAGCTCTACCTCTACCCATTGTCGCCCACCACATTTTTTCTTCTTTGACAAGTCTCAAATTCTATATTAAGGAATATGAAGAACCTTTTTACCATATTAACATATTTTTACACACCATCTTCAAAACTTTTTTAGAAGTTTTGGTTAAAAAAGAGATGAGGTTGCTTTCTTTAAGAATTTTTTTTTTGTCCCAAAGGTCTCTCAATGGCAAAATGATATTTAATGTCCTGTATAAATATTTTCATCATTTTCTAAGAGCAATTTTCTAAGATGCTTTTCCAACACAGTTTTGACCCTTAGAATGCTGGGTAATTTTCCAAGAAATAGCTTTTTGTATCGTCTGCTTTCCAAAACCTTAAATATCTTCTTAATTTTGTTGAAGAAAGATACTCAGAGTATCAATCAGGTAAGATCACATGTCAGCTGCCAATTTACTTGGCGGCTGGCCTAGATCTTACCTGTTTGCATACGCATGAATTCAGTTCCAGCACTGTAAGGGTTAAACAAATTAAATTGTTTAGATTTAACTTTGTCTTTAGCATGGCTTTTCAATGTGGACCAGTAATATATAGAAACACAAAGTAATGAAAGAATCATTATCTATTATGAGATATGATTGAAATATTCATAATATTAGTAGTATTTTGTTTAGATGAGGGGGCCTCTGTGGCCTAGTGGTTAGAGTACAGAACTTGAAATCACATGGCCCCTCTCCGCGTGGGTTCAAATCCTGAGAGGGATATGGATTTTCATGAGAGGCAGTCTCCCGACTGACTTACGGAATGCCGATGGTTCTACCCACCTTATGGGCAGTTGAGTATGGGGTCTTCCTCCATCATTAAGAGTCGGGCATCGCTACATAACTGAAATAATGTTGATGTGATGTAAAACCCATATCAAAAAAAAAAGAAAAAAAATGAAATATTCATAATATTAGTAGTATTTTTGTTTAGATGATGTTTGTTTTGGTGGGACTAATACTCAAATCATTCTTTTTGTGATGCTTATTCTGTGGATCAGTTTGGCATATTGTTTTTTGTTTTTTGTTTTTGTTTCCATGAATCCTAATTTATGTTTTCAATAGCTCTCAAAAATGTTTACATTATCCCTCATTTGTATTTATGTGAATGTTTTTATATACAACTATGTTTGTAAAACATATCTGATTGTTATTCGTTTACATTTCTTTTATTATAAAAATTGGTAATATGTTTTATCTTTTCTGCTAAGATTCAACTTGTGTTATATAATTTAGTCACACAATGATCTTTTATGAAATATTTGATAATAATTGTTTGTTTGTTTGTATGGTGTTTAATGATGTACCAACAATTTTTCATATATGTTACAGCTTTCCTGAATCCACCAATACTATAGGCTAGGGCTCTGAAGTGACTTGCCAAAAGTCACTCCCAAGAGGTGTTGGTAGGGCTCAAACATGGGATCCCCAAGTTCTAAGTCTATCAACTCTACCACTGGGCTATGCAGGACCCTTATTTGATGATAAAATATTACTACATAAACGTAAGGTTATAAAACTTGTGAATTTATAAGACTTATCAAAATCTCTCTAAAAAGAAAAACACACCAAAAAACATGTATATGTTATATTGAATAGTGAAAACATTGGAAGACAAGGTCTTTGTGCTCAGGATAAGCAAATAAACATTGTGTGACATGGTTGTATTCCACAGATTAATTGATCGTCATCAGAAATCGTTTCATTGAAGTCATTTTATTAAAAATGATCTCGTTTTTAGTTCCCCCACCTATGCACCAAGTCCTGTTGCATTTCTACTGGAGAGTCGGTATCATCAATTGAAAGGAAGCTTCACATACTTAACAAGTTTTGAACGTGATAAGATTAAACATTACAATTTTGTTATGTATGCAATGTTAGCTTTTTGGTAGTATAACTTGATTTATGAAACTCTTTATAAAAAGTTGTTTTAAGGTACTATAAGTAAAAATGATAGAAATCAATATTAGATTGTTTTCTTTGTTGTTTACGTGACTGTGCAAATTTGTTTGCTGTTTGTTTAAATAATTTGGACCAGGCAATACATTCCAGTCCGTATTTATATTATTATATCATACATGCATACCATTTTGCCCGAAATAAATTATTATTAGATAATAGTAACATTCCATTCAATACAAACCATTCTTAGAGAAACTCGACTCTTATATTCTGTTTGCAACTTCATTTTTCATTTTCCTACAGAACTTGATTTCTTTAGTTTGATATTTTCTACTAGAAATGAAAAAAAAAATGAAGCAAAATAAAAAAGAAATCCATTTTTCCACTAAACACATAATTTTAGCAGTGTTTGTATAGGGGAAGGGGAAATTGCTTCTTCAGACTTACTGATATATAATTTTCCCATTATCCCTTCACTGTTTCTTGATGATCATATTCTCCCAGTTGATTTAACCCATAACCAAACAATAATGACAGTTGGCCAGTTTGTTGCCGACGACTCTAAAACATTGTGGGAAAAAGAAGAAATTGTTCTTAACGAATAATTTCTTTTCCCAAAATGTTGTCTGCCCCGTTAGATTATTTTTCAATTTCATCCCTTTTTGACATGTCGTCTGCAAACTCTTTCAATTTGGCAACAGTCGAAAATTTGGCGTTTGGTAAAGGGTCAAGGAATGCCGATGGTCCCACCCAACTTCACCAGTCCTGATGTGCAGTTAAGTATGGGGTCTTTCTCCATCAGTAAGATTTGGGCGTTGCAACATATTATGATAATAACATGTTATGGTTTTTATGTTTAATTGTGCAGTTCTTTTTATTTCAAAATGAACTTGATATTTCAAGGGATGATATATAAACCTGTGTTGGTTGTTTGTCAGATGTTTTCTTTTTTTTATACTGAATATCACTATGTTTTAACGTGTTTCTATTTTTTTGATGGGGGAGGGTTTATAGTCAACCAAACTTTGATACAATCTATTATGAAGAATCTCAATGAAGACTCCTAGGAGTAATATTTTAAAAGGGGCAATCTATCCAGTTGTCTCAATTGTTTTCTGGCGAGACGCTTAAATGTATGTTTAAACTTAAGTTTTTGAACATTTTTTGTGAAACAAAAATCTTGACAACTTCAATCAAACAATCATGAGTCTACACTCTAGATACACAACCAGTACTCCAGACATATGTGGATTAATGAAAGGTGGCTAGGTGGATCACGCTACTCACGCGATTCGAACCAAAGCTCTCTTCCAGGACTACTGTCCTACCAGAATCATAAAGAAAATTATATTTTATCTTGCTCTCCTGCGTGGGTTCAAATCCTGAGAGGGATATGGATTTTCATGAGAGGCAGTCTCCTGAATGACTTATGGAATACCGATGGTTCTACCCGCCTTCACCAGCCCTTGTGGGCAGTTGAGTATGGGGTCTTCCTCCATCATAAATAGTCGGGCATCACTACATAACTGAAATAATGTTGATGTGACGTAAAACCCATATAAAAAAAAAAATTATCTTGCTTTCAATTTTGTACATAAGTAAAATCCAATATGAGGGGATGGGTAAAAGACTGGACAATATATTGTTGGGAGCACTCATTATGTTCTATATTTATTTATGTTACGTTAGAAAATTTTATATTTGAAATTCACTCGCAGGTTAACTACTTACGACAGACGACATTTTTTTTAATTGAAGCAGTCAACTTTAGAAAGGCTTTGTAAATATGTGAAAAACTTTTCAGTTCTACTGTTGTGATATGTGAATAGATTTAAATAGCATTGTGGCAAAAGGAAAACCTGCTTGTGACCTTTTGCCACAGTGCTTTTCGAAAGTCGTCTGCTGCAAGACACAAAAATGTTGCCTTGGATGGTGATGTGCTAAAGCAATATATAAATCTTCCAATTTTGTGTTAAATGACTGCAATTTTTATGACCTCATTTTACAAAATCGAGAATGCCAAAGCTGACAGTCACTCAGCTCTCTAAGCGTAATGAGCTTTTAATTTTAAGGCTAGAGAGGATAATAATGCAAAGCTCCTACAAGAAGAAATCCCACGTAGGAGCAAACATCCATAGATTATTGATGGAACTAGCCCCTAATTCTTAAAATGGCATAATAAGGGGTGGGTTGTAGGAACAAAAAGTTCAAAATCAAGAGCATGAATTATTGAATCTCATAATAAGTGATATTTAAATCAAGAATGTCTTAATTTTGATGTGGACTTAAACAAGGGTGTAACTGCAAATATTTTTGCTTCATAAAACACCCCTGAACATTTCTATTTTACAAATATACTTGTAATTGTGCTAATGTGTTGGTTATACATATAAAATAAAATGTATCTCTTAAACAGCATTTCACAGTTCATCTTTTCTCTAGACATTTTATTGTTTTCTTATTTTAAGAGCAATTTCTCATATTGTGCAAATTGTTTTTAACAATTGTCACAAACTAAAATCGTTTTTTTTTATATTTATGAAAGTGGTCTGCAACTGCTTTCAATTTGAATCAGTTACAAAACCCTTATAAGGACTAAGAAATAGAGAGTTTCATTTCCAACTATTTATGGACCAAGCCCAAATTACTTAAAGGCGATAGTTCAAAGAAGAAAATAATTGCAAGTCAAAATAAAATGTAAACAATTAAGTCTTCGTATTGTTGTTTGATACACAATTGAAAATAGGTATTCAAAGCATAATTAAATCAAGAAGTGTCAATTTATCTAAAGTTTGTACAGTTTATATGCAGTGGATCAATAAAAGTACATGGTAATTCACTGTATACACACTTTAAAGATTTAAAAACGATCTAATTTTGTCGATCTAATTTTGTTTCACGTGACTATTCTTCAGTGCAGTTGTTGTGCCGTTTTGAGAAATCAATTTTAAACTTCTGAATTTCCTGTCATCTGTGAACAAGCACTTTTACAATGATTTTGTGTGAAAAAATGGGTAACTATCATTATTATTGATGTCAGATAGACTCTAGATGTTCTAATTTGTATCACAAATTGTTTGATCATGAAAAAAGGCTCTGTTAACTATTATCACATGTTAAAAATGTTTATTGTGAAAATAAATGTGGAAATAATAAATATGTTGTTGAAAATCAAGACTTAGTTGAGAAATTGTCTCTCCTTTGTGCACCCAGAAGGTAATTTGTAAATTTGGACATATGGGGTTTAATACCATGTCAACAGTATTTCAGTTATTTTACAGCTTTCCTGGATTTCGCCAGTACTAGTCAGGGCTCTCGAGTGTTTTGCCAAAGGATACTCCCACAGAAAATCCCCATGTCATTAGTGAAAAATGACTCCTGGTCATTTGAATAAAATATGTTACAACAGTTTTATAAAACAGGCTAATACTTTAATAAATCATTTGTAACAATAAAAAATGTCATAAATAACAACAGTTCATATTTATAAGACAAAACAAGATTTCTCAATAAGTGTTTGCAAGATATATTCAAAATATGACTGCATACATTAACCTTTCAAACCAATTGGAAATTTAGACTCATACCAATTCAAATTCATTTCAAAATATATTTCATTACTCAAATGGACCACGTCATGGGAAAAGGGGCACTCAGACATAGCAAACAGTGTAGCCCCAGACCAGCCACCACGTCACTGACGTGGCGGCTGGTCTGGGGTTACACTGGTTGCCATCTTAGAGGACATCAAGTTCTACCTTTAAATACATACAAATGATAACTGTCATGACTAGATGCTGGAATAATAACGCTAAGATAGAGCCGAGTCAGCGGTTTTTATTTATGTCCAAGTGCCCCTTTTCGCGTGACGTGGCCCATATTGTGATACAATGCAAGAGTAATAGGATACCAATAGGGTGAAATAATCCTACCTGATTGTTTATTGATTAGGAAACCATTGAGAAATAAAGAAAAATTTCCTGCTATGAGCAATTTCTCCTTCATGATTTCTTACATTGCCACATGGAAGTATATGGACCGATTCTTTTCAGTAAGTACAAAGTTATCTTCATATTCAGAAATATTTCTTATGAGTACCCACAATATAGGGTCTAGAGAAGAATTAAAGAAATAATACAGTGTTATATGCCTATAATGTGGACCTCTAAACAGGAAGTGTGGCATCAAATTCATTAACCTAAATAGACTTGACCAAATTGGAAGTAACAGCCGACGACAAATAAAACATGGAAAAAATACATTTTCTTTTTGACTTTTAAAGGGAAACCATTTTGACAAAATGATAAATTGCTCAATTTGAGCAATTTATCCTTTTGTCACAATGGTTTCTAAAGTCTTCTGCAACAGATACCTTAAAATGAGGTATTATGGAGTAAGGGGTTAAATATGGTCTAAAACTGTAAATTATCGTAAGGCGTGGCCAGAGATATATTGTATCTGGACGCGTCGGGTTCTTCGTATGTGGACAGACAGATCTCAGGAACGTCCTGCGTCGTCATATCTGATAGAAAATCGTAGACATTTATGGAGCCTCGATATCTGCGGATAAAGAAGGAATAGAAAATAATTATCGTCATTTTTGGTCTAGTATCAATTTTAATTTCATCAAGTGACCTTTCAATATATCTTTATAAATGTACACATACTCTTAACAAACTTGACTATTCAATAATGTCGGAGAGGGGTATAGGACGTGAAATACAATTTATTTCTTACATAATTATGAGGATGCACCCAAAACTCAAACCCAAATTTTCTAAGGACAGAAACTGGTATAACATGTTTCAAGTCAATAGCAGATTTATTGCACTTGGTCAGTAAGCTAACAATCATGACCCTTAGTCCATGTGTAAAGTTTCAATCCACTCCTTATGGTAATTTATGAGAAATAAGAGATAAAAACAGGCACATAAAAACTTCACCAAGATTTTCAAAATACAATAGTCCACAAAATTTGCTTGATTTAAAACAAGTGCTTTGAAATTTGGTCAGGGACCTTTAATTATGACCCTGAACATGGGTGAAGTATCAACCCATTCTATAAAGTAGTCCATGAGATACAAACTTACATGTAAAAACTTAACCAAGATTTTCTTAGTACAAAAGGCTAAATGATTGCTGTGATTCAAAACAAGAGCTACGAAAATTGGTCAGGGACCTTGCATAATGACACTGAACACATTTCTGAAGATTCAACCCATTCTATATAGTAGTTAATGAGATATATGTTTCCCCTTTGTCACAGAGATGTCCTAAACATTGAGTCAACAACATCCGGATTTCATGTGTGCTCCCCGAAACCTTACCTCCTTTGCATTGTGGTCTCAAAATCATCACATTCAGGAATTAGTTTCACACTCGGTATATTGGCTACGATTAAGTTCTTGTCCTGGAAACGACAATATTTTACTGGATGCCTGAAGAAAAAACAGACAATTTCAATATTTGATTCAGATTGGTTTACAATTAGGAAATTGCCAAAATTAGCAATGAATCACAAAGTCATTTTGAAATGGTAGCAAAATTTTACAACACTATATGAAAAAAGAATTGGTTCACCCCTTTCTCGATTTGACCTCAATTGATGACATTGTAGCAGAAGTCTTTAAATACCATTCTGACTATAGGATGAATTGGTTAACACTTCCCACAAAAAACCTCACTTGACCATATTTGCTAAAGAAGACTTTATATATCAGAAGAAAACTGTTATTTTACTGTTTTGTATCTCCTGCTGTTGCGATCAATTTACCAGTCACCAATAAGCCTCAATTTGAATATTCATAACATTTTACCCAACGAAATGGTGTACAAAACTCCGACATTCAAATACATGTGTGCTCGTAAATATTGTTTTCAATATTTGTGAAACAACTCTGACAAATATTGAGCGCCAGGTTTTATCTTGTCAATAAGAACCAATAACAAATTCCAAAATGTGAAAATGTGTTATTCAATAATCCAATCAAACAGCTCTTTTTCCTTTCCAAGAAATACCAATTCCCAGTGGTTCTTCATGTTGAGGATATTAAACGCTGTTACACATGTCGCCCAATCAGATCACAGCAATTCTCACCTATTGTGAAAATCCCACAATTCCCTGCCCATTCTCCTGTCAAAAAGGCACATAAACCCATCACACGCTGCCGATACGACCTTCCATTCGTCCATCTGGACCGATGTCACGCTGTTTAAATGTCGTACAAAAGTCTGCACAGGATCAGGCATTCGCATGTCATATACCCGCACTCTGCAAAACAAAAGATTTACTTTACACCAGCCATATTTAAATTATTTCATGATACCAGGCTTAACCATTTTTCTTCTTACATGAAAACTGAGATGACAACAGCATAATCAATATTCTTTACTAGGCACTACTTTCTGATGGGAATACCGCTGTTCATAGCTGGAAAACAATTAACCATGTCTCATTGCCTTCATCAATGGATAGATAAAATACTGGTCAAGCCAAAGTCTTAAAGTTGAAAGACTTTAGTTTAAACATACTTTCTTTACATCGATTTTGAAACAAGGTCTTACAACCAAGATTATTCTAATCACTCTTGTATCTGCTTCCTGGATGCACAACCAACATTTTCGCCCAATGAGAAATAATGAAAGGTCACAAGGAGACCTGTATTTCAAATCTAGACTCAACCAAGCTCTTGAAAATTAAAATTAATTGGTAAAATACTCTTACGAACACTCTTCGAAACGAAGCATAGCTAGAAAAATCAACTATGGATTTATAGTCCCCTGTGGGGATTAGATCCAGGTAAGCCGTGGCAAGAGTCCAAGACCATAACCTATGATCTAAAGATTCGGCATTAACACAGATATTAGGTCTTGTCTTTATAAAATGTCCCCATGCTGTAGAGTGAGGTGGTCAATACAAAGACTCTTGGCTTGTTTCCGTAGACCCAATGTCCATTCAAATTCGTTTTAGTAGTCCCTCCCATTTTTACAGTAAAACTATCTGTTCATATGAAGGGTCATTTCAGCATTTTCTCCTTTTACAGCTAACTTTTTTGTTCAATGAACGATCACAAATGAGTAGAGGGAACCTCTCACCTTCTATCTGCAGACCCAGTGACCAGCTCATGTTCAGGACTGTCCAACATATTCATACAGGTAACTGTACATGTGTGTCCATGTAACGATTGTCTAACTCTACCTGTGGACAGGTCATATAGACTGATCTACAATAAACAAAAAATCTTGTTAATTCTTTACAAAATCAGAATTAAAAATAAGACTGATTTGATGAATTGTGAAACAATTGTTTAACTTAACCTTTGACAAGTTCATGTAGACCGATTTACAATAGATAATGTAAATTTTGACCCTTCTTAACAAAATCAAAAATGAACATGAGACCAATTGGATTAAATGTGAAACAATTGTCTAACAGAACATGTGGTAAATTCATATTAACTGATTTACAATGATCAATGTAAATTCCTAACTCTTTACCACCTGCAGACAACATTTTTTACTAGAAGCAGAAGACTTTAGAAAGGCTTTGTAAACTTGTAAAAAAAAAAAAATCATTTCTGCTGTTGTGATATGTGAATAGATTGAAAAAGCATTGTGTTAAAAGGAGAAATTGCTCGTGACAAATCCGAGTTAGTCCCTTTAACCCATTACCAAACAATAACGACATTTAACCACTTTGTTGCAGACGACTATGGAAAACACTATGGGGAAAAGGAGAAACTGCTCATAACCAGCAATTTCTCCTTTTCCAACAACGTTTTCTACTCTATCAGAAGATGACTTTCCAAATTCATCACATATCAAAATGTTGTCTGCTAACTCTTTGAATTTGGGGCAGTCGAAAATATGACGTTTGGTAAAGGGTTAAGGGAACAATTACTCTTACCAGACAAAGGTTTATTTATACCTTGTATCTATCGCCAAAGTCATAATGCGAGCCCACGCCCACACCCAAAACATCTCCTTTATAGTCTATCATATCCATGGATGCCCCCAGTATATTGTGAATCTCCGTCAAATAGCTCTCCGACCCAAAGTCTCCTGGCTCCGCAGGTTTGAACATCTTAACCTTGTGACCTTCACAGTACAGAATACATGGTATCTTTGTAGAGGGATCTTCTTTAAACTTGATATGCGTAAACTGAAAAATGTGAAAAAATAACACAACTTAACTTATTTATTTACATCAATAGTAAAGGATTTGTCTGTATGGTGTACAAAGCCATATCAACAATTTTTTTAGTTATGTTACGGCTTTCCTGGATACACCTGTACTAGGCTAGAGCTCTGAAGTGACTATCCAAAGGTCACTCCCACAAACCAGAGGTGTTGGTGGGGCTCTTTTGTCAATGTACAACAATACAATAGGTTCCCTATGTGACCTTGACAGTTGAATACATATATCACTCCTGCAAGAAATCTCTGATTGTGTAATAATAGGTATATATAAATATCACGAAGAAAATGCAGTCATTTTCACTAAATTGCTTTTGTTTGCTTTTGTTTTTTAACCTGTCCCATGAAGAAATCCAAAATGGATACCTGGCTTGGCATCAAAATCAATCTCAAATTTCTCCAAGATCCTACAACTATTGACCTACCTTTCAAGTTGAAACATACTTATCTACATTACATTAATCGTAACAAAACCTTGAAACTTGTGAAAATCACTCTCAATAACTGCTTCCAGGATACAAGACCAGTACTTGCACCAATTTGTGGAATAATCCCGCAATTTTCACATTGCCGCTTATGGTGATTGGACTTGGGACCCCTGATACAAGAAGATGACACTGTATCACTGCACCACAGTCCCCAACAGCTTTTTTTTTTATATGGGTTTTACATCACATCAACATTATTTCAGTTATGTAGCGATGCCCGACTCTTAATGATGGAGGAAGACCCCATACTCAACTGCCCATAAGGGCTGGTCAAGGTGGGTAGAACCATCGGCATTCCGTAAGTCAGTCGGGAGACTGCCTCTCATGAAAATCCATATCACTCTCAGGATTTGAACCCACGCGGAGAGGGGCCATGTGATTTCAAGTTCTGTACTCTAACCATTAGGCCACAGAGGCCCCCCCACAGCTTACCTTGCTGGCTCCTGTTAACTGTTGGACCACACTAAATTCCTCGTCTGACTTATTTCTATACAGCAGATCTAGCTTTGCACCCTGGGATACACAGAGGGAGGAGCCATCTCCGGATAGACACAAAGTGGGCGGAGTTTTACTTGTAGTGGACGGTATGTAGGTCTGTAATGGTTGGATACCAGCTCCAAGATTCCAAACATCTACATTACCTGTAATAGGAGAAAGTGCTGTTCAATGCTCACATTATCTACATGCATAGCAAGGTTCTACAATCCCTCATTAAGCCGACTGATCCACAGGGCCAGAAACTGACCAGACCATTTGGGTACTGTTTTACTAAACAACTTAAGGAAGATATTAACAGAAGTCAAATTTGATACATGGATTGTAAACTAAATGAAAGTACTCAGCCCAATATAGAATTAAGAGGTAATGTTGTTTTTAACTTACGCATATTTTTAGCATAAAATGTAAGTAAAACCTCGTCTTTAACAAGTTTAACAGGTCCTTGGCTTAGGTGAACTCATAAACCACTCACTGAACTTTTTAGATTCAACTTATTTAATTAAAAAAGTTTGTGAAACAAGTTGTCAAAAGTTAGATTCTGCTGCCTGGATACAAGACTTTCAAAGTGAACAAAGGAGCAGAATTTGCTTGAATCTCAGGCCAGATTTATTGGTATTTGTTAGTGACCTAACTCAAAGCCCCCTAGTGCATATGTTAGTTTAACCCTTTCCCAACCGCCAAATTTTCGACTATCACATATTGAAAGAGTTTGCAGAGGACATTTCAAAATGTGATGAAATTTAAAAATAATGATCTGAACGGCCAGAAAACATTGTGACAATTTCTCCTTTTGCCTCAATGTTTTACAGAGTTGTCTGCAACAAATGGTTAAATGTCGTTATTGCTTGGTAGTGGGTTCATAAACTTCTGGCCATTGCTTATAAGATATCAACTTGTCCACACCGTTTTAATCAGGAATTTTTAAAGTATGAAAAGGGGCATAATTTGCTTTATAAGTCTAATCCAGAGTTATGGTACTTGCTCATGGACCTAACATAGTGACCAAAAATTGTGTGACGTAGTTAATGAGATTGACACCAATGTGGGTATTACAGCTCTCTTTATTCTTTGAATTGTATAGCAAAAACCAGCATAATGGATTATCTTCTTAAATGCAGTCTTCTGTCAAGGTATCAGATAAATTTTTAAAATGCATACAGCTATTTACTCAATCTCTAGACATGAACACCTCCAATGAGAATACCTTGACTGTAAGATGCAGCAGCAACATTATCTGCCAACACAACAGACTCGACAAAGTTGTATCGCAGGGTATTTTCATCATCTTCTACAACCATAAGTGAGACACTAGATGGTGTATATACACAACTGTCCCCTGTGGCAAGATTCCATAGTTTGACATCACCGCTTGTGTATCTGGCAATTAGAAATAAACATTTGATATAAGAATCACATTTTTTTCATTAACAATGAATTAGATGCCAATGATTTGGTATCTGTCCATTAGAAATAAACATCAGATAATATGTTATTGATAAAAGAGATTCGTTTTCTTCATCTACAACTAATTGAATTCTGGGAGTAAAATGTATACAATTGTCACAAAGTTCAAAGTCTAACATTAAATAATGATGCAATGTAAAACAGAAATATAAACAAAGATAATAAATAAAGCGGCCGACCCACCCTGCTAGAACCTGGTCCCCATGTGATGTTGCTGCACACAAAACTTTACCTTGGTGATGTTCTAGCTGTGTCAGCTTACCAGTTCTACCCTGTAAAACACAAATTTAACACAAACTATTTTTGGTTCCAATCACTTTCTGCCAGTATGTTTCATACAACAATATGGCTGTTGTACAGTTTTAAAGAAATAAGCTTAAGCTTTTTAAGTTCCCCTTATCTATAAATGAACATATTTCAATTATAATTTCATGCAATTGTCAATACAAAATTGATTTTATTTGAAGAATACAGCTCTACCTTCCAGTTTAGTTCCAAAAGCCTCTGTCTCTCTACGTTATGTTTCACGATCTGTTTCCAGTTTGTCTTTTCCCTTGTCGTGTAAACGATGTCCTGACCTAGTCTGTGACATAGGGAGCACCACAGTAGCTCATCTTCGGCTATCACTTTCCAGCTTTGACTGACCTTTCAATGGAAATAATAATTGAACCGGTATAGAAAATACCATTTAAATTGTTTTTCCTCATATGGAATATGAGACTTGTCTAAATCGGAAGCAACAATATATTATTATAAAGTAGAAAAAACAGAAATTTCTATGTGAGAATAGGTAAAAACTAGAAACCTTTGTGACATAGAAAGCGGGTGAAGCTGCATTCAAGTGTATCAAAGGAAGAAGTTAGTTAACCTGTTTTTAAATAGGCATCTCATTAAATAATGTATCTTCCAAAATGTAAACGAGAGCAGCAAGCATAAATATGAAAATAAAAACATTCCATTAACAGTAAAAATTGCATTTTGGTTAAACCAATCTCTTTCAATCTGCCAGTCTCATCAAAAGCTACTTTCTCTTAGTTCAAAACTTAGAAGTTATTACTTTTTAGCTATATTTCATTTTCATAATTTTTTACATAAGAAACCAGGAAATGAAGGATTTTATTTCATAAATAAGCTTCCATTTAATGAGCAAAGAAAATACCCACCTGAGCACAATGGCAGAGATCTGACATGCTGAGAAACTGAAATATTTTTACTGCAATTTCTTTTGGTAGGGAAATGTCAAAGAATGGGATTGCAGTAATTTCATCCTGAAAAAGAAATGGAAATTTTGTCATGCAGCTGCTTACAATTGAGTTAAACAAACTTTAGAACACATGTTTTTAAGAAGTTTTTTGGCATTGCACAAATCTAAGACCATAGGTTGCTACGATTATCAGCTGCAGGGTAGTTTTTGAGGATAGTTGTCAAGGGGTTGTCTCGAGACACGACAATATGAGTTTTAGCTCATGATGAACAGGTACTTCTTTTCCATCTTTAGTTAATCCACATATGGTGGGAGAAGAGGTATATCTATGAATCAGATTCTTAAACCTTTCCTGACAGTAATACTGTTAGACAGCTAGGTAGAATATATACATTGGGTAGACTGTGAATAACTTACGATATCTGCTATAAGTGTGTCAAGAAGACTTGTGTGATCAGGTTCCGTTTCTTCCTGTTTGCTCCAGATTCTGGAAAATAGGTCTTTAAAATCTGTCAACTTCATTTTCTTCAGTCTAGATGATGGAGTTTGCATACTTTTCTGCCGAGCAACATTAGCAGAGTATGAAACGTCTTTGTCAATTTGTTTTCGTTTTCTTTTAGCATTGCCAGTTTCATCAAGGTTAGTCCTGCTATCATTTAGTAAATCTTTAACTATTGAAAATGGGTAATATTCTACTCTTTCTTTATCGCATTCGCTCGCATTGTTCTGTATCATATCTTCTGATTCTTCAACATTTTTAGTGTCGAAGTAAGATGATTTCTGGATGATAGGCGCTGAGCCAGAGGTTGAGGTGACGGCTGACCGTGAAAGATCGGGGATGACAACTGACTTCGAAATGTTTGTGGTTGCTTTTTGACGCTTTCTGCGCTCAAGCTCTTCCCTCCACTTCGTTCTAAACTGTTCTAGTTGAAAATCTTCAGCCATTGTGACGTTATGAGGACGTTTTTTGAGAAATATCAATTAATTTTGACTTGGATAATCCGACGGGCATTTCCTCAAAATTGAAGAGTCAATGCAATAGTGGTTGCCTGCTTCTATGTCAAAACATCTATCATTCGGAACACCTCGGCCATTTCTTAAAATAACCTCGGAGGTAATGGGGAGCCATTTTTGAAAGTAGGTCAGCAACGAAGGGCCAATCGTATCAACTCGGCAATCCCCGTCACAAGCCGGGGATTGCCGGAAAGAGCTGATTGACAAAATATGAAACAAAGATGTGTTCATATGATCATCTTTAATGAAAAGGGTAAAAATACCATTTAATTGTGATATATAACCAATTTGCGTGTATTTAAATACATATTTAGTGCCTGTGTGCATTTTGCGTTAGCCGCCGGAAATAAGGCGAATTACCCCAGGATTTCTGGTGTATTCATGTACTGCCTACGAGGTATATCTACCGACTTGTTACGGGGATTGCCGAGTAGATACGATTGAACATCTATAAGGCTGGGTACCAGCATAGATAGGGTATAAACTCTTATCGAATTTACATATTTATCGACCGGCATAAAAAGGATCATCATCATAATAAAGAAAAAAGCATGATTTTCTATGAAGTATCATTAAATATTGAAAGCAGTAACAATGGACCCCCCCCCCCATGAGAAAAAGGGAAAATAAAACGAAATATAAAAATAAAAGAAAAAAATGAACAATATTAAATATGTTAATCGTAAAAACAGTCTCATTTTGTCAAAAACATTCCCTATCAAAAAGTTCTCTTCCACCAATTATTTTTATTGTGCAAAAGTCTAAATTGCAATAAACCTATTGGCTGGCTTTACCAAAGCATATACATGTATATTCATTGTGTCTTTATACGCAATATCATCATAGCCTTTGGCCTAACCCAGGACCCTAAAAAATGTAACAGAAAAAAATCCTCAAATTCATGCCAGATTGCAGACTGTATTTATTATGGGGGGCCAGCGGACTTCCCTAAATGCGCGTGCCTACACATTCATTTCAGTCAAGCTACGCCACTGTGAAGTGAAGACAGCATAAATCCCAAATCAAATCTCTATGGAGAAGATCAGTTAGGATAAACAAAAACATCGACTATTTAATGTGTCAATGTAGAGAATTAGCCAATGGCCTGGAAATACTTTTGTGCAGTGTTGATGAGGAAATACCTAAAGCATGAAGAGGTACTTACAAAAGCCATATCAATGAAATTATGTTGAAAAGATCATTAATACCCAAAACGATCTCTGTTAGGGCAAACATTAACAAAGACTATTAATCATGTCCATGTAGAGAAGTATCCAGTGGAAATACTATTGTGTAGTACTGATGAGGAAATACCAAGAACATGCAGAGGTATTAACAATAGTGATTTAATTGAAAACATGTTGAAAATAACATCAATTCAAAATAAAATGGAGGACAGTTCGAGCAAACATTAACAAAGATTATTAAGTATGCCCATGTAGAGAAGACAGTGGCTTTGTTAAACGTTTGTGCAGTGATGAGGAAACGTCAAGAGCAAAGAAAGGCACTGATAACAGCAATGTAAATGAAATTGTGTTGAAAATAGCATTAATCCACAATCAAATCTATGCAGAAGAGATCAGTTAAAGCAAACATAAATAAAGATTACTAACCATGTCAAGGCCTGGAAATAACAAAGATTACCAAATGTGTTAGAGTAGAGAATCAGCCAGGGGCTTGGAAATACTATTGTATAGTGTTGATGGGGAAATACCTAGAGAAAGCAGAGGTACTAACAAAGGCAATGCAATTGATGCATAGTGGAAACAACATCAATCCAAAGTAAAATGGAGGAGGTTAGTTAAAGTAAACATAAACAAAGTGTATTAAATGTGTCAGTGCAGAGGATTAGCCAGTGGCTTGGAAATAATATTGTGTAGTGTTAATGGGGAAATACCTAGAGAAAGCAGAGGTACTAACAAAGGCAATGCAATTGATGCATAGTGGAAACAACATCAATCCAAAGTAAAATGGAGGAGGTTAGATAAAGTAAACATAAACAAAGTGTATTAAATGTGTCAGTGCAGAGGATTAGCCAGTGGCTTGGAAATAGTATTGTGTAGTGTTGATGAGGAAATAACTAGAGCATAGTCACTAAAACAGCAATATAAATGAAATTGTGTTGAAAATAGAAAACAACTCCAAATCAAATATCTGTGGAGAAGATCAGTAAGGGCAAACATCAACAAAGACAGAAGATTCAGTATAAACATTTATTATAATTCCATCAAATTGCTACAAAATATAGTCCATACTGATCACAATGCAATATTTCAGGGTACAGATTACATATATAAATATGACAAAACTATAAAATCAATAGATACAAAATATAAACAACATTTTCCAATGCAACACAACAACAGCTTTGTAGGTTGAACCTGTTCAATGCTCCTGTGCAGTTTTTCTAACATACAATCACTCATCAAGTTTACAGAGGTGTCTGAAAACATTTGACACCTCTCCAAAATTCCTGAGTGATAACTTGAAATGCTGTAGAACCACCAAACAGGTTCAACCTCAATTCTTTAGAAGACCAAACTCCCAAGCTTTGTGGATAACTTGGATCACAAACAACCTCAAAACATCTGGCCTATCAATTCCTGGGTAAAATATCTGAATATTTCAAAAAGGCAACATAGAATCTTGGCCTTGTAACAACATAAATGCCTGAGTAAAATAACTGAATATTTCCAAAGGGCACCCTAGAGTTACCAGCCTTGCAAAATATAAAACACGACCTAGCCAAAAGTTTAAGCAGAATTACTAGCATTTCTGCTTATAGCTCATCAAAGTTGGATTTTTAATTGATTTGCATTCTATCTATTTTTAATAAAAATCTAATTGCATACATAAAAGAGTAAATGTTTTAATTAAATAATTGAAAACATGCTATGTGCAAAGATGAATTCCATGAATATTCAAATTCATGGCATGAAAATCCAAGTACAAAATGGAAGCCAAACCTGAACTCATCTATTGGATTTTTCTGTTATTATATAACAGAAACCAAGATGTGAACACATTCAAATTAGTTTCTAAAACATTCTTACTTTGTTATAAGATGAGGTTTTCTGAAACTTGCAATCTTAATTTTTTAGAGGCATTTCTTTTTTTATGTATGACAGCCTGACATACTGACACTTTTTTTCTTTAAAAAGCTATTAAAATATAATTATTGTATCAAATAGCTTTTAACCCAAGCATAGTCAAGAATCACTCAGTTTTGTGTCTGTCATAAAAGTGCAAAATTCTATTATATAAACACACACAAAAATATGTGGGCTGAAATATTGAGTGAAAAATTAAATATTTCTCATGAGACAGTGAATTTGTGACAATATTATTGTGCTAGTGATTTTGAGAATAATGTAATTGGACCATTTGAATATTTTGTGACTAGCCGATACTAAAAGCAGTAGCATACAACAATTACTTACAAGGAATATTGTTTAATCTTTTCTCTGTAACATGACCCAGGCATCAGTCCAATAATTATTCATCATTAAACAACACATTCTACTTATAGACTTAAGGTTGATTTTACATCATAGTTCACGATATTTTGTTTTCAACATCGATTGTGAAGGAAGCTTAAAGCTTGTTCAAAGCCATTCTCAATGACTGCTTCCTGGACACTAAACCAGTAATCGCAATTGTTTGTGGTTTAGTCCTGGAAATTTTTACCTCGCCTATCAGGGATTTGGACACGGGACACACGTTTCAAGAGCCCGACGCTCTACCACTGCACCAAAGTCGCCCTAATGTCAACATCATTTCAGTTAAGTTTCAATGCCTGATTAATTATGATGGAGGGAGATCTAAAGCCATGTAAAACCATTGACACTCTGTAAGTGATGAAAGTCGAAATACCATCACCGGGATTCAAACCCAAGCAGAGAAAGACCATTTGATTTGAACTTTAACCCTTTACCAAAAGCCAAATTTTCGACTGTCCCAAATTGAAAGAGTTTACTAACGACATTTCAAAATATCATGAAATTGGAAAATAATCTTCTTATAAGAGTAGAAAGCATTGTGGGAAAAGGAGAAATTGCTCGTAAAGAGCAATTTCACCTTATCCCACAAAGTTTTCCAGAGTCACCTGCAACAAACTGTTCAAATGTTGTTATCGTTTGGTAATGCGTTAAGTAAGCACTTGGCGACCGAGGCCTATGCGCTTGTTGTAAAGCAGTAGACTAAAGGATAATTGATTAGAGATACATGGCTTAAAATTATAATCTTCACAAAGGTATACAAGATAAAGCCCCCTTACTTCCTATGAATCCATATTCATGTTTTGTTTCCATGCAAGACTATAAAGCAAGTCCTTGCATTGAACCCTCATTACATATAGTGCGGACCAATTCACCTGATGTTGACCTTTATGGATGAATAAATCAAATAAGAACTTTTGAGATATGAGGATTAATTTCTTCTTCTGAGCCATTCATTCTTTTTTCACAGTTGTTTCTGAAGAATTCTGCACCAGTGTACTGTGAGGTAGTATGAAGTGAGACGTTGAATGCAGGGGCACAGCCAGCGATATGCTCATATGCGTGCGCTTAACTTCAATATCAAAATGAAGAAAAGAATATGGCCAAAAATGGTTAAGCATTGCCCTTAATATTCAAATATAAGCCAAATCTTACCATTATCACTTCTCAATTTTCACAGGGGAGCCCCGCTAAAAGGGGGGTATACCTCCTTCCAGCAATCTCCCCAATCAGTTCCTAACATTGATTTGGGGCTGGCTAGGCCCCTGAAATGCTTTTAATTTATTAGTAAATTGGCAGCTGGCCTGTGATCTAACCTGTTTGCTACTCGGGATATCTTTCCTAAACAGAATTAAAATACTTAAGGTTTTGGAAAGCTGAAAACGCAACAATCTTTTTTGAGAAAATAACCCTGCATTCTAAGGGTTAATGAAACAAAGCTCCAGGGGCCCGTTTTACTAAACAGTTTACGCTTAAGATTTGCGTAAGTCTAAAACAACAAGTCCTTTTATTTCAATATTTGGCAAAGCAATATTGCAAAGTAACACATCATTGGAATCGTCTCTCCGAGACGCTTCCAATGACGTGTCACATTGCAATATTGTACTTTCATTGAAGATATTATCCATGTTAATCAATTATGACTTACGCAAACATTTTCCGTAAGCTGTTTAGTAAAACGGGCCCCAGGTCAAAATAAAAAGGTACTTTATTTTCTTATAAATGTTCTCCTATTTCTGTTCAAAATCTTATATTGCGTACAGTGAGTTCTCGTTAATCCGAACACGTCTGTTCCCAACAAAATGTCCGGATTACTGATTCATCCAGACTATTGAAGTAGAGCATGTTCTTATACACATTAAGACATAAACGGTCTGTATGCACGTATATACTTACAACACTTTAGCAAACGCCAAATTGTCGACCGTCCCAAAAATAATCTTCTGATATGGCAGAAAACATTGTGGGAAAAGGAGAAATGAGCAATTTCTCCTTTTCCCACAATGTTTTCAAAAGTTGTCTGCAACAAACTGGTCAAAAAATTCCGTTTCCTTACAATTTCGTTCGGATTGCGAGACATCCGGATAATCGGGGTCCGGATAAACGAGGCTTCACTGTATACTCATTAAAATTGCCTCACTTTTATATCTAAACCTCTGAAAATAAAGATCCTAAAAATTGGGAGTCTTTTTTTCATAGCACTAAATATGTTTGCTAAAAGTAAATACAAAAAAAGATATCAATTAACTGGTAAATATAAAAAGAGCACCTGTTTAAGCCCAATTAAGGACAAGCTCTTCTTGGCATAGTAACAGTACAAAGGCATTTTTGGGATAACAATATTAACAGCTACAAAAACTATAGAACTAGGACAAATTCACATAAAAACCACTTTTAACCCTTTACCAAACACAAACTATTCGACTGTCCCAAATTGAAAGAGTTTGTAGGCGCCATTTCGAAATAAGATGAAATCGGAAAAATAACATTCTGATAGTTCAGAGCAATTTCTCCTTTCCCCAAAATGTTTTCCAGAGTCGTCTGCAACAAACTGGTCAAATGTCGTCATTGTTTGGTAATGGGTTAACTGGATAACACACACACACAAGTCGAACTTTCCATCCTTAATCAAACTATGCAAGCATTTTATTAACCATTTTCTTAAAAAATACATTGACTTTAACACATCTCAGACAAAATACATTACAAACGACTGCAACAATAGGATAAAAGGTTCAAATATTTCATAAGAAATATACTTAGCTAATTTTGCTTTATGAGAAAACAATCACAGCTCCTAACCATAGGATTGAGTAAGAGAAATTACCCGAAAACAACAATTGGAATGTATATGAATTTCTTCAAGTTTTCCTAAACATACTCTTATTGATTTGAAAGATAATTCTTCAAGATTTTTGTGGTTGAAAGCATAATAGTTTAAGTTTGTAGCATTAGTTAATTTCACTCATCTTGAGCACATTATTCATTAATCATGACGATTTAAAGGTTAATTGATTGATCATTTAAAAGTTGTCTGCTGGGAACAATCTAAAAAAAGGGAAAATGTATTAAGTTGCTCATTAGCCCATCAACAGTAAATGTTCATATCTAAACATTAATTTACGCCAAACCAGTGTCTTTGAAATAAAGTGTTACAAAAAATATTGATTCCTACAAAACCTGATCATAAACAAGAAATTACAAAACCCAAGTCATATTCAAACAATATGCAACACCAACGCTAACACCCACACTGCAATATATTATCTTGAACACAACCAAAACACAGTCTTTGTGTGTAAATGGTGAAGCATTGTCCTAAATCATTATCAACACCATGACTGCAAAGCTTATGTTGGTAATAAATAAGTTAAAATTACTATATGGAGTTTTATATTGTGCCAACAGTTTTTCTGTTTGTCAGTTTGTATTACCGCAATTTGGATTAAACAAGATTACCACAAATCCCAAAAAATAGGAATGGGCTAAAACTCTGTGGTTTGGATTCAAAATTCAATTCAAAGCATTTACTACAGTACGAATCTTAATTCTTCTTCAAAATATACAAATTTCTAAACCTTATTAACAAGGATTTAAAATATATTAGTAATCATGCGTAATTTGATTATCAGAAGGAGACAAATGTCCTGGTTTAGTTTTAATGTTTTAATTAAATCTATTAAACCTTCACCAAAAAAAAGCAACTTTTAAACATGTTTGCAGCAGATGACATAGAAACCATAGTGACAAAATTAGAATTTGCTCCCTATGAGCAAATTCTCTTTTTATCTCAATGGTTTCATAGTTTATTTATCAACATTGTCTTTTTTTCTTTTTTCTGTTAAGTCCCTTCTGCTGCAATTACCTAGAACATTACATAAGGGGGAAGGGTCGTGTCATTTATTGTTAGTAGTAACAATTAGTTAAAACAGCTTAAAAAAAACCCTTTGATATTAGTTTTTTATTTTAATAGCTTTTTTACAGTTATCTTCCTGATTTAAAAACCTTTGCCCTTATTCATTTACCTCACACAGACCTATTTTGAAGCATGTGACCCTAAGAAATTTTGTAACAATAAAAAAAACTGATCTCAAAATGAGCAATTTCACAATCAAAGAATAGTCCAACCGTGTTTTTTTCTTAATCCTTTTTAATGTCTTGAAAATTTGAATGCCTCTTGCAGTAAATAATAAATTAAGAAAAAGAACACTTTCCTTATGCTAACAATTTTGTAGACTATGTTGTAAATAAATCATTTTATCACAAAGTCACAGCCCATCAACAGTCACATTTCTATTCTATCATAGTAACCAATTGAATAGTCTCAGAGCTTGTACAAAGCACCTTAAAAGTGTTATTGAATTGAAACCTTTAAGCTTATGACATGATTTTTGGGATTAGCAAATCTTTTGTTGCAGGTATCTAAAATGTGCCTGTGAAAATATGCACTGTATATACATAAGACCCAGTTTCAGGCTTTCCCAAAAGTGCCTGTCGGCCAGTCCTGACCGGCAAATTACATTTCGGACATCTGTAAACTTGCATTCTGACGCTCCATGTGTCCAGCATTTTTTGGGTTGTACTTTAATATGGAAACAATTACAAAATTGCGTAATACCACCCAAAGACAACATCACTGTCAGTATTTCAGAGTATCTTTCGGTCTTTAGTGTTTGAATAAGTTAGTTTGGTCTCCCTTGCAATGCATGTTGTTATTGTCCATTTGATTGGCTGATCAGCTATATTGGCTATTATTACAGCCAATGAATTATTTCCTAATTAATGCTGATGACCTTTACCTTTCAATCATATAAACACCATAGCTTGAAAATTCTGACAGGTACTTTTGGTTTCGGACAGGCAACAATTTGAAGACTGCTGGTCCGGCAGACAGGCATTTTTTTTTCATATTTCTGAAAAATTGTGACTTAACATCAGGTCAACAGTAAATCAGTTACACTGCTATGTCCTGCTTAATATCAATGGAGGAACAGCTAAAAATTTAAGGCCAACAAAGACTGGTTAAGCTGGGTAAAACCATCAGAAAAAGATAGAAAGGACACTTCCCATTTGAAAAATTAAAATCGCCACTCCCAAAGATTTGATCCCAAGCAGAGAAGGACTTTATCATTTAAAGTTCTAAACTCTAACAAATAAGCCCCTGCAAGTGACATAAAATGCGTATAATATCATATATAAGACTAGCTGTTATGGGCCAAAGATTTCTGTTTAACCCTTTACCAAACGTTAAATTTTCGACTGTCCCAAATTGAAATAGTATGCAGAAGACATTTCAAAAGGTGATGAAATTGAACAATAATCTTCTGATAGGGCAGAAAACCTTGTGGGAAAAGGAGAAATTGCTCAGTAAGAGCAATTTCTCCTTTTCCCATAAGGTTTTCCAGAGTCATCTGCAACAAAGAGGTTAAATGTTGTTATTGTTTGGTAATGGGTTAAGGGAAAGATTTAATTAAAGATGAGAACACCTAACTCAAGTAATACTATAAAAAAAAAAAGAAATAAAAGCCTTTGAACAAAGAGTGTAGTAAAACGGATTTATATTGGATATCAATGATCCTAAGGCATACAATAATATAATAAAACAACAGCGAGGTAGCAAACATGTATAAGTGTACAGTATTACATAAAATACATCTACATGTATATATATTTATTTTTACACTTGAAAATTTGTCCATTGTTCTTCAACTATAAAGTACATTTCTTTAATTCTTCAGTTAGATGATGTTTTATCATTGGATTGAAGGATTAGAAGTTATATTAAACAAAATATAAAACCTTTTCGTTTGTGCCAATACGAGTAAACTGTTGTGGCAAAAGAAGAAATTGCTCCTTATGAGCAATTTCTTCTTTTGTCACAACTGTTTCAAAGTCCTCTTCAGTTCATTCAGTACATACATAATTTATGGGCAATGGATACTATTTTTCCAAAACATGTTTTTTTTTTATTATTTTTATTCAACACTACTTCTTGCAGACAAAACTTTTGCATCTTGCAGCAGACCACTTTTGAAAAAGTATTGTGGCAAAAGGAGAAATTTCTTGTCAGAAGCACATTTTGATACATTGGTTTCATGCGACTTCTATTGTATGTCTATCAAAACGAGTCGAATTAAACAAAATGAGCTGAGCACAACCATATCACCCTTCTAAAAATGACACTACAAATATGATCTTGATTTGTTTGATAAGGAAGACAGACTTCTATCTATATAGAAGTGTTTAATTGTTTTGGCAAGGATTAAAAACTTTGATTATTATGCAATCTAGGGGTATTTCCTACTGTTGATGATTTCATTGTCCAATCATATAGAGGCTGATTTAATTCAATTCCCCATATTGGAATGATCCTAATTGAAAGTATTAACAGACTATAAAAACAGCTTGAAAGAAATGATATTTCTTAAATGATATTGGGTAGAAACCATGGTGGCAATAGAAAAAATTGCTCATTTGGAACAGTTTATCCTTTTGTCACAGTGTTTTCTTAAGACATCTGGAGTGGGTGTCTTATAGTAAGGTATTATGAAGGAATAGCCTAAAAGCCAAAGTAGATGACAAAAAAATAACATAGAAAGAAACACATCCTTGCTTTTGCGACATTACCATTGAAAAAAGGTGGGAATTGCTTGCTACAACATAGAGTCCTTTTTTCGCAATATACCCCCTTTTCCCTCATCTTGTGAAGGCCCCATAAAAAGCTTATATGAAAAAGTGGGGTATCAACGTTGGTATCAAATCAAATTACCTTATCAAAATTATTCAATGAGTACCAACAACAAAGGAGCAGAGCAAAGCAAAAACTTCAGTAACCCCTGACTCCATGTTACTTGATCCAACAGTAACTGCAGAAGAAGACATAAGAAACCATTGTGACAAAAGGATAAATTGCTCATATTGAGCAAATTATCCTTTTATCACAATGGTTTCTACCCCAAATCATAAGTTGGATGTATAATTTAAATGTTTTTTCGCTATCTTCTGCTATTCTTTCAATTTAGGCCAGTAACAAATTCCCATATGGGAGAATGGGTTATGGTATCAATTACAACCCTTAATTGAATCTTGTTTACATGTCCTGCCCTCGTATTGGCACAGTCTTGTAAAATATTGTGAATTTGGTTCCCAGCCACTGATTAATGTGAGGTCTTGTGCAGGGCACAATTACAAAAGTATGTGCTAAAAATGTTGCTTCATTGAATAAAGAGTACTGATGATTACAAAAGGATGGTTTCCAAAATAAAAAACAAAAAAGTAATTATGACAATATCTTTGTGATTGGCTAATAAAACATTTTTGATTGTTTATAGCACTGTAATGGCACTCTTTGTGACGAATCTAATTCAATAATTCAACTTTTATCAAAATCAATTCATATTCTTTGTTAGTATGTATTGGATAAAAAGAATACATCACAGCTTCAATGCAAAACTATAGTAAGTGCTTCACAAACATGAAGCACTTACCATAGTATTGCATTGAACCCTCGACATATCAAATATAATTATTAGAGGTACATTTGCCTAGCAAACTCTTCTTTTGATCTTCCAAATGCTATAATGTGGGTACTAATTCAAATCATCATGACAATTTTTATTAGTACTTACAAAGTAGAATTTGTTGAATGGTTTTTAAAATACAGCAGATAAACTGTCTGATCTTTACTGCCGACATTATCAAAACTAAGTCAATTATGTAGAAATGTAAGAACAACCTTGTTATTAAAACACATTTTTTCTTTAAGCCTTTGGCGCAAATTCATTTGCAGATAAAAATCATTGTTCAAAATGACAACATTGTTATCAATCAGTAATTCCCACTTTGATACATAAATATTGAGCTATAGTAAAAAACTTCATGTAAATTTCCAATGTTATATAACTTCTTATGTCACTCTGACTCTATATTCATTTGTGGCAAATAGAGTCACAGTTTAATATACTCTCTTTAATTCATATCTGTGGTAAGTAGTGTCACGGTGTAATGATTTATATACTTTCTGATTCATTTTCTACATTCATATAAAAAATCACGCTTTTGGCGGCTCCAGTTCAAGATTAAAGCAAATCCTCCACAAAGGTGAAAGACTCACCAAAGTTTTAAATCAAAGTCTTGCATCAAACCGTTGACTACCGTCTTTAATCCTCTTTCTTTATCGATTCCTTCTTCCGCAAGAAATCACTGTGTAGAAGGCGGTAGAACAGAATAATGTTCATCACAGTCATGATCGCGAGCCCGAGACTCGCCATTGAGTAGAAAACGAGAGGCACTAAATCCTTGTTGATGACAACCCAGCGCGTCATCCAGGCCAATGTTAAAATTCTAAACACTAGGAACGTACCTGCAAAAATGGAACACATGAAATAATTGGTTTATTACGATAATGTTTATAATTTCATGGGTTTTACATCGCATCAACATTATTTCAGTTATGTTGTGATGCCTGAATCATTATAAAGGAGGAATCAGGGTTTTCACTTGACCCCTTGATTAATGCTAAATTGGGGAACTTTTGACCCCTTAAATATGAAATTGTGAATGAAAAATAATAATCTCTAGAGGTCATATCAAGGAAATCTATTTAACAATTAAGTCTTTTAAAAATCATTTGTTTTTGAGTACCCACAGGTCAATGCAACATAAATGAATGAAAACTAAACTCAATTTATCAAACTAATGAATCTGTGACTATCTTTTGAATTCAAGTACCCATAGGTAAATGAAAAATGAATAAAACATTTTACTTTCATTAATGAAATTATTGAGTCTGTAAAAATCATTTGTCTTTGAGTATCCAAAGGTTAACCCATTAATTAATTACATAACTTGCCTTAATATGTTGAACTTATTGACCCATTTGTTTTTAAGTACCCACAAGTAAATACAATATCAATTTCACAACTTACCTAAATTTATTAAGCTATTGAGTCTGTAAAAATCATTTGTTTTTGAGTACCCACAAGTAAATACAATATTAATTTCACAACTTACCTAAATTTATTAAACTATTGAGTCTGTAAAAATCATTTGTTTTTGAGTACCCACAGCACTGTAGTAGTTGTCGGAGGTGTAGAAAGATGCTATTCAGCTCTACTATAAGGGCAAGAACCGCATATCCTACATACAACTTTGTGAATACTGCCAACCCAAAACAGGAAATGATCTGTAATAGATAAACATGCATTATAAGGTGTTGCACCTTTAACCATAAACTTCAAGGTTGTAGCGTCTTAACCATTGCATATGACGTCCTGACTGCAAACGGCTATTGCAAAGTTATGCAAAGGAATGAATTTCATCTTCATACTCAAAGTCAAGCCCTTCCTTGTCCCATAGGGGTACTCTTTGCCAGTGCTGTATCAACAATTTTTCAGTTATGTAACGGCTTTCCTGGATCCACCATACTCATTCTGTAACAGTTTTAACTTTATCAAGACTTTTTTGTATTGGATTAACCTCAAAAGAACAGATTTTCCCCTGCATTACATCTTTCGTGCATTTCATTTAAACAGAGCTTCTCTTGATAAAAAGACCAGCCCGGCAATGGTTCTGTTTTACTAAAAGTTTAATGGTAAAGACTTGCATAAGTTCAAAATGTTCCTTCTTATCTAAATATCAGGCTAAAGCAATATTGAATAGTAACACTTCCAATGACATGTCACATGGTAATATTGCATTTTTATTTAAGATACTGTTCATGTTTATCAGTTTTTCTTTAAGTGAATTTCTTCCTTTATTTAAGGCATAAGGTAAAATAATTCCAATGTGAGACAAATCTAAATACATAAATCTATTTCCGTTGTATGTGATTTTCTGACCGGTCCCAATTGACAACAATAATAAAGTGTGTGAAATAAACATTTTCTTTGTGATATTGGGTAGAAAGATTTGAGATAAAGCAAGAAAATGTTCAATGCTTTCTTGAGTCACCTATTTTTGTGTCAGTTAAAGTGGGGAATTTTGAATGAAAGCACTTTGATGTCAGGAACTAATCACCAATTTCGATGCTTATAGAGAAATATTTCAAAAGGTGTAAGCCTAACTTACCACAATATGGTGTAAAAGGAGTTCAAATGTTTGTCTAGTCCTTTGGTATATAAGCATATCAAAAGTGTCGTACACAAAATAACCTGAAATGAAAAACAACATGACATGTATCACAATGGCCTAGTGATCAAGGTTCCGGCCTTGGGATGGGGAGCTTGAAGGTTTTGTCCAGAAAATGTTTCTCAAAGGACTTGTTCTGCAATGGCTCATTTGTGAACCGCAAGCTAGTAAAATTAATGGTAAGTGACTTTTTTTTCACAATTCCCAATAAAGCTTAAGGTTGAATTTGGTTATTTCTGAAATAAATCTCTATTTTAGAGAAAAATGCTTCAATTTTTCCCAAATTGTCCAGTACTGAACCTGGATTCATAAGTTATGAAGTACAAGGCTGAGTTCTGAGTCCACTATCTTAACCACTGGGCCATGCACTGACTTCATGCTTATGCAAACAGGTTGGATCAAGGCCAGCAGCCAAATTAATTGGCTACTGGCCTGTGATCTAACCTGTTTGCTACTCTGGGTATCTTTTCTAAAAAAAAATAAGCAGAATTTTAAGGTTTTGGAAAGCAGACGACACAAAAATCTATGTTTAGAAATCACCCAGCTTTCTAAGGGTATAAACAGAAAGTTAAGAGTGCGAACCCAATTAACCAAGTTTTAGCCCATGAATAACCCTAAATGATAAGTAGAATGACCCATAATGGTCGCGCAATTCAAACAGCCAACCTTTATTAATTGATCTTTATTCTAAGCTATTTTTCTTTCTTCATACAGCACCTTTAATTCACAGAGCATGTGAACTAGTATAATAGTTAAATCTAGTCTGTCATGTAAACTATTGTGTAACACATTAATGTCCTTAATTAGTAATGTTACCTAACCTTTGTTCATGAAGGGTTGCAAAGTCCACTTCCAATACAAAGTTCAAAAATCAGGACTCAAAACCTTAACCCTTTACCAAACACAATTTTTTCGACTGTCCCAAATTGAAAGAGTTTGCAGACGACATCTCAGAATGTGATGAAATTGGAAAATAATCTTCAGATAGAGCAGAAAACATTGTGGGAAAAGGAGAAATTGCTTGTTTGGAGCAATTTCTCCTTTTTCCACAATGGTTTCCAGAGTTGTTTGCAAAAAAGTGGTCAAATGTCGTTATTGTTTGGCAATAGGTTAATTCATTTAACTATGATAGATGATAACAGATAATAAAAATTTAAAACAATATGTCAAAAATATCTTGGTAACCTTGTGTAGCAAACCTTTTTAAAAAAACAAAAAGCTATAAAAGACATTACTCATCATGGGCATTTTCTCTTTTAGCCACAACAGTTTTTTAAACCATTGCTGCAGTTGTATTAAAAAATCATGTTCAAAAGAAAAAGGCCAAACCTAGCCAATAACCTTGTGACAAGCAATTTCTCCTATTATAACTATGCATTTTGATGTTGTCTGCTGCATGATGCAAATGTGTTACTGAGCATCCAACACTGTTCTAAATGTCTTAATGTCTATAAGTCATTTACCCAGTTTTTTGTGGATACTATTGGTGATTTTGATTTATGACATGCAGTTTTCAAATGCTGAAAGGATCCCATGGCCAGGTAAGGTTTAGGCCTTTTTAAAGGTCCTTTTTCACAGATATGAGGAAATTTGGAAGTTAAAAATCGATTTCTTTAAGACTGAACAACAGCTGAACAGTTATGATACACATTGAAGAACAGTCATAGGAAGTAAAAATTAGAATGTTTATTCTTTAAAAAGTGTTTATTGTGAATTTACATGTATTTTAATCCAAAAGTGTGATACCGTTTATAAGATCTGCAGCATTTAAAGTAGAGCTATTCATACTTAAATAAATTGATGCTACCTGAATCATTGATACTTTCAATAACAACCTCAATTAGCATTTATTTATGAATCAAGGGTTCAAGGGAAAACCATGAATTTTTTTTCTTTTTTGTCACGGCTTTCCTGGAATTCACCATTACAATGCTAGGGCACTGAAGTGTCTAACCAAAGGACACTCCCATAAAACCAGCAATGCCAGTGAGGATCAAACCAAGGAATCATGTGTTGCAAGTCTACCATCTTTACCACTGGGCTACCCAGGACCTTCTTAGTACTGTTGACTTCAAATCAATGTATGAGTCAACATAATGAACAGAAACTTGTTTAATAACCATTTTTTTTTATCTTTTCTTACAGTTTTTTGTGTGTTATATAACAGCAGCCCATAAAGACACCTTCCAAATTGGAAATTCCTTTAAAATCATGCAGTTTTCCCAAAAATTCAAAGACATACCAGTTTTTTGGCTTCCCAATTCAGCAATTTCAGCTATAGAATTTCCAAAATTAAACACGCTTGTGCCTCTTTCCAATTCAAGGATTAAACCCTCACCAGTCTTATAATGTTTGAAATCCAACAAGAATAATCTTCAATCTAAAGACTTTATTTAAAGCGATTGTATGATTTTACTCATACAAAAGATTTCAAAAAGGATATTTTTCTTTTATAAAATGGTGGTGTCTTCTACAATTTCTATTAATTTTGTTTGATTTACGTTGTAATAAGGCTAAGGATTATGTAATAAAGCTATTGATAATCAAATGTATGTTTACAATTCTATTAATAGGCTCGTGCCACTTTATATACATGTATTGCACGTGTGCGACCACGCAATGTAGGTCAGGTAAAATTATGTAACTTCGAACAATCAAACTAACCAGATAAAAAGATCAACTTACCCACGGAGACCGATATCAAAGTATGACCCATAGCAGTATGTGTTTGTATCAAATCTTCTGCCATTTGCGGTTTCTCAACGAAACTGTAACGAGACAAAATTGGAAATACAATTAGTAAACAAATGGTCTGTTTTACCACACCCTTTACGCACCACTTGTTGCTTTCATGCCTCCGAAAAAGTCGAAATATTTTCATTTCAAACGTCTAATTTTGACATTCAAATTCGATAAATCTGTGAACAAAGCTTTATGGCAGACGAAAATATAATTTCACTTACCACATAACGGACCAAAGTCCGCTAATAACTGCATGTATCATCGAGACGGAGATATTTTTGAACCTCCATTTCTGTTTTTCTGCGACGATGGGCGTGATTCTCGCACAAATTAAACTCGCGATCCAGAATAGAACAGCGGAACATGTTATTATCACAACACCCTGCCTGGCACCTTCTATGCCAGTAGGCCAAATCTCCAGCGAGCGATTCGCCATTTCACCACGGTTACTATGTTAACAAACTGTCACCCGAATTTTGGATGTTCGGAGTGCGAAACTGCACATGACCCCATTCCGATTATCGCTCGTTAAAGAACGGCGAGTTCTGATTGGTCGAACTGTTTTCGGTGTGACTAACGTAAAACTGGAAACCAGCTTTAGTCGAAATAAAAAATAGCTTTATTCCAGTTTATCAGTTCACAATAAAAGACACATGTTTATCTTTGTTTTTTCTTTCCAATTTAATCGTTTTAAAATTAACGCAACTCTCTTATCGAACACGCGTTTATTTATATTCCCCCTATGATAAGTTAATCTTTCAATATATTTTGATTAGTCCGAGTTGTGTTAAACCAAGGGAAGCAAACCCTACAGATATTAGTTATTTAACTTGTAAGATTTGTTTCCCTTGGATAGTTTTGTAGAAAGTATGACTGGCGACCACAATATATTAGTATACTAGTTTCAAACAACTCAAAATGGTAACGTCATTGATGATTATGATGATAATAACAACAACAGATTGAAATAATAAGATTTGCAAATACGATTTGAGTTTTAGGCCGTTTTCAACAATACCTCAGAGGTTTTACTCCAATTTGCTGCTTTCCTCGATTTCCGAGAGTTTTTAAGGGCATCCACAGCCTAGTGGTTTAAAGGCACATAAAAGGAGATAAGTAGAAATAAATTACTAAAAAAATATATGGAGTTCTTTTATTATTTTCATAAAAGACATGACAATTAATTTACGAATGCAATGAGACCATATAAAATAGACTCCTTTAACATAAGTTATTTTGTGCTTGAAATATAGTAGTCTCCAATTCAATCATGTTTATCAACAACCTGTTTGTTTACATATTCAAAATTACGAATTCTGATTGGTCGGTTCAAACATTTGTGTATCACCTGTTAAGGTCAGGGGTGAAAAATCACGCAATTAAACTGGTTAATCTGGGTTAATTCTTGTTGGCTTTCATGTTTTAGTTGTGCCGATGGGTTATTTTGGTGATAACTATGTGAATCTGACCAAAAGTTTACCAATTAATATAATTTTATATAGCATTATTCTCCTTTTATGTGCCTTAAAAAATTTTTTTTAAAAAACGACTCTACGACATTTTTGACGAATGTCAAAACCGATATACATGCACAATACCATAAACCCAATTGCAATTTTGCAATGTGACATCAATTTGATGCGTATCGGAGAGAAGATTTCAAAAACGTGTTACTTTGCAATATTTTTTTTTATGTCCACGAGGGAAAGTTGTTAATTATTAACGCAATTTCTTAACGTGAAACTACATTGTAAAACGCTATTGCTATCCAGAAAGACCCTCCCTCGTGGGTTCAGATCTACGAAGGAATATATTTTCAAAAGAGGTATTTATTATCGCCTTATGATGCCTTGGTTTTGGACCGGTCTCAAAATCCCAACTAAAGGGGGTTCATATTCTTCTTAGAAATTGGTTAAGTTAAACATAATTAGTTTACATCGATTGTTTAAACAAGTTCTTACAACTGAGATAAATCACTCCCGATTCTGCTTCCTGGATACATAATAAGTACTCGCTGCGAATATGGATTAATGAAAGATCGCAAGATGGATCCCGCTTCTCATGGGGGGGGGGGGGGTTCGAGCCAACGACCTTCTACCCAAACCGCTAGTCCAGATTTCTGGTCTCTAAGGCTATAGCTATATTGACTGACGCTTACGAGACGTAGGAAAGCATAATAAATGTCAAATGTTGGAAAAAGTTTCGTTCACGGATCATTATAATATTGAGACAACCCAAACCACTGTCTTCCACGCGATATTTGAACAAGGCTTTTACAGTATTTTGCGATGACCATACATACACTTATCGAGTCAGACTCGCCCCTCTTTTCGGTGAAAGGTAGGCCCTAGTGGACAATGGCGGGGCCTGAGCAAACGTGGGATGACCAAGCCGTCATATCTACGTCTGGATGATTCGGACCAGATCATAGCCAACACAACGGTCTTGTTACACCCTGCATGATTCAGTGGTTTAGGTGGTGGACTCTAACTCGGGTCGCGTGTTCGTTCCCCAACGGTGCGGCGGTGCCATTGACTTGTTGGAGTGACCGTCGGCTAGACATTTACGAGACATAACCATGGAAAGGGGAATCCTAGGAAAGCCGCAGTATAACTGAAAAACTTTCATCACGACGGCATATCAATATAAACAAACATAATGTTTGCACGCATTTGAAAAGAAATCTACAAATGATTTGGACATATCTAGTGGGCGACGTTGGTGCAGGGGTAGAGCGTCGGGCTCTTGTACCGAAGGTCACGGGTTCTAATCCCAGTTAGGCGGGGTGAAAATTTCCGGGACTAACCCACAAAACCGACGCGATTACTGGTTTAGTATCTAGGAAGCAGTCATCGAGAGTGGCTTTGAACAAGCTTTAGGCTTCCTTCACAATCGATGTAAAACAAATACGGTGAATATATATCTCACATTACTTATATCAGAGACCTGGAATCAATGGTCTCTTGTTATGTTAAGCTAGCCTTGAAGTAATGGGTTGATTAATGGCATTTGATTGAGTGATTCATTGATTCACTTTATTTATAAGGATAGGAATGGCTTTGTTACATTTATATTTCGCGCAAATGCCAAAATTACAAATGAGCACATGTCTATAAATTCAGTATTTGCAAGAATAGTGAAACCGAAAATACAGAGAGACATTTCCAGCACTTTTGGTGTTATTTTACACAAATGACCGTCCTTATTATAGATTTAAATCAAATCCAGAGTAGAATACTCATGTACAGAGTTTTTATATCCAGTTCGGTTTGATTCTGAAGGGTCCATGAAAATCGATGGTTTCTCGGTTCTTCGTAGCCCTGGGTTTAGAGTTAAAAATAAAAGTGAACGTTACGTTATCGCAGATGTGTTTTACCGCTATGCAGTGTTATATGTTTTACCTCTATGCCAGAGCGGAGTAGTGTGGGACACTAAAATCTTTACATGCGCCTGTCAGTTAACGTGCATACTGCGTAGGCAAAACAGCATGGCTCGGACATTGGAGAATATTCTTGGGGATCACGTTATTAAAGCAGACGGCGAAAAGGTGCCAATTAGTTCTTTGTGCGGGAAAGATCGCGTGCTGGGGATCTACTTTTCCGCGGAATGGTGCCCGCCATGTAAAGGGTTCACCCCTAAATTGGTGGAATTATACAGTAAATTGAAGGAAAAGGACAATGCGAAATTCGAAGTGGTGTTTGTTAGTTGGGATCGGGATGAAGCCAGCTTCACGGAATATTTTAACACCCACCCCTGGCTGGCATTACCGTACGGAAGCGAGAGAAAGGTATTGAAATATATACTTAAATGTTATAAATAATAAATAGCCCTTTGTTTGCAATGTTTCTAATAAGGGTAAAGGATAATAGGCAAATTGTTGGGACTCATTAGCCCGTTAACAAGCGCCAACTGTTCGATTGTCCCAAATTGAAAGAGTTTGCAGACGATATTTCTAAATGTGATGGAATTTAAAAATAATCTTTTGATAAGGCAGAAAACAGGAATTTAAGATTCTTTTTATTGAACCCCTGTATGATTTAATGCTTCATTGGTATACCATGGGCAGATCTAAGGAGGCGGGGGGGGGGGTTTAATTGGTTAGTGTTGTCGGCTCGAGGTATTTTTAGGGTAGGAAATAAAGTGTTTCTGTCTACTAGATCTTCTAGATTTTTATATTGAGTCAGCAGCATCTACTATTCTATTTTTTTAGCTGTCTGATGGTTTCTTATTCCTTCTCCCCCTGTCTGGTGGGTTCTGATCACTCCCCCTGTCTGATGTGTTCTAATCCTTTCTACACTGTCAGATGGGTTCTGATCTCTTCTCCCTCTTACTGATGGATTCTTATCCTTTCTCCCTCTGTCTAGTGGGATCTGATCCCTTCTCCCTGTTTCTGATGGGATCTGATCCTTTCTCCCTGTTTCTGATGGGTTCTTATCCTTACTCCCTCTGTCTAGTGGGATCTGATCCTTTCTCCTTGTTTCTGATGGGGTCTGATCCTTTCTCCCTGTTTTGATGGGTTCTTATCCTTTCTCCCTCTGTTTAGTGGGATCTGATGCTTTCTCCCTGTTCCTGATGGGATCTGATCCTTTCTCCCTGTTTCTGATGGGTTCTTATCCTTTCTCCCTCTGTCTGATGGGTTCTGATCCTTTCTCCCTGTTTCTGATGGGTTCTTTTCCTTTTGCCCTCTGTCTGATGGGTTCTGATCCTTTCTCCCTCTGTCTGATTTGTCCTGTTCCTTCTCCCTCTGTTTAATGGATTTTGATCCCTCTTCCTTTGTCTGATGGGTTCTGATAACTTCTTCCTCTGACTTAAGAGTTCTGATCCCTTCTCCCTCTGTCTGATGGGATCTGTTTCCGTCTCCACCTCTGTCTGATGAGTTCTGATCCTTTCTCCCTCTGTCTGATGACTTATGATACCTTCTCCCTATGTCTGATGGGTTCTGTTTCCTTCTCACCCTCTGTCTGATAAGTTATGATACCTTCTCCCCCTGTCTGATTGGTTCTGATCCCTTCTCCCCCTGCCTGATGGGTTCTGATCCCTTCTCCCCCTGCCTGATGGGTTCTGTTTCTGTCTCCCCCTCTGTCTGATGTGTTCTGTTTCTGTCTCTCCCTCTATATGATGGGTTCTGTTTCCTTCTCCCTCTGTCTGATTGGTTCTGATCCCTTCTCCCCCTGCCTGATGGGTTCTGATCCCTTCTCCCTCTATCTGATGGGTTCTGTTTCCGTCTCCCCCTCTGTCTGATGTGTTCTGTTTCTGTCTCTCCCTCTATCTGATGGGTTCTGTTTCCGTCTCCCCCTCTGTCTGATGTGTTATGATACCTTCTCCCCCTGTTTGATGGGTTCTGTTTCCGTCTCCTCCTCTGTCTGATGAGTTCTGATCCCTTCTTCCTCTCTTTTATGGGTTCTGATCCCTTCTCCCCCTCTGTCTGATGAGTTATGGTACCTTCTCCCCCTGTCTGATGGGTTCTGTTTCCGTCTCCTCCTCTGTCTGATGGGTTGTGTTTCCGTTTCCCCCTCTGTCTGATTAGTTCTGATACCTTCATCCTCTGTCTGATGGGTTCTGATCCTTTCCCCCTCTGACTGATGTGTTCTGATCCCTTCTCCCTCTGTCTGATGACTTATGATACCTTCTCCCCCTGTCTGATGGGTTCTGTTTCCATCTCCTCTGCCTGATGGGTTGTGTTTCCGTTTCCCCCTCTGTCTGATGAGTTCTGATACCTTCATCCTCTGACTGATGTGTTCTGATCCCTTCTCCCTCTGTCTGATGACTTATGATACCTTCTCCCCCTGTCTAATGGGTTCTGTTTCTGTCTCGCCCTCTGTCTGATGAGTAATGATACCTTCTCCCCCCTGTCTGATGGGTTCAGTTTCCTTCTCCCTCTGTCTGATGGGTTCTGATCCCCCCCTGTATGATGGGTTCTGTTTCCTTCTCCCTCTATCTGATGGGTTCTGTTTCCTTCTCCCCCTGTCTGATTGGTTCTGTTTCCTTCTCCCTCTTAACTGATGGGTTCAGATCTCTTCTCCCCTTGTCTGATGGGTTCTGATCCCTTCTCCCCCTCTGTCTGATGGGTTCTGATCCCTTTTCCCCCTCTGTCTGATGTGTTCTGATACATTCTCCCCCTGTCTGACGGGTTCTGTTTCCTTCTCCCTCTGTCTGATGGGTTCTGATCCCTTCTCCCCCGTGTCTGATGGGTTCTGATACCTTCTCCCCCTGTCTGATGGGTTCTGTTTCCTTCTCCCTCTGTCTGATGGGTTCTGATCCCTTCTCCCCCTGTCTGATGGGTTCTGATCCATTCTCCCCCTGTCTGATGGGTTTTGATCCCTTCTCCTCCTGTCTGATCGGTTCTGATCCCTTCTACCCCTGTCTGATGGGTTCTGATTGATATACCCTCTGTCTGATAAATTATGAATCCTCTTAGGCTCTTCTTCTCTCAAATTGGTTCTGATACCATCTTTCCTTCCGGATGGGTAATTTTCCTTCTCCTTCTGTTTGATGGGTGCTGATGTAATGGGTCGTCATGAATCTCTGGTGAATTGATAATCACACTTAATTTCTAAAAATATTGGCATAATGGTGAAGGCTTTTGTCTCTTTTCTGTTCTTTGTATAGTTTGTCTTGTAACCTGTATAGTGCTGGAACCGTCTTCATGCTGATTCAAATAGATTAGATCCAGGCCAGCCCCCAATTTACTATGATCAAACCTGTTTGCTACTCTCTGTATCTTTCCTCATCAAAACTAAGCAGACATTTAAATTTTGGAAAGCAAACAACACAAAAATCTGTTTTTAGAAAATTAACCAGCATTCTAGGGGTTGAAAACAGATACTTCCTTAGAGCAGCAAAAGGGTGACATATATATGGTGTGCTCATAATGCAGATAAACATTTTTCAGCTGCGCCATACATCCATTGATTCCAAGTGAAAAAGCACTAAAAACAAAACTTCAAAAACCTTTCATCTAGGATTGATTTTGCTATCACATTATTTCACTTGCAGTTTTCTTATCAGAACACTTTTGGAGCTGAGCAAACCCTTAGAATGCTGGGTAATTTTCTTAAAAAGATTTTTGTGTCGTCTGCTTTCCAAAACAGTAAATATCTGCCCAGTTTTGTTGAGGAAAGATATTCAGAGTAGCAAACAGGTTAGATCAAAGGCCAGCCGCCAATTTACTTGGCGGCTGGTCTGGATCTAACCTGTTTGCACAAGTCTGACGAAGGTTCCAGCACTATAAGGGTTAAACCCGTTTTCCCACATGAGACTTTGTGCCAGGTCCAAATTGAGAATAACAGTAGAAGACAAAGAAAGTAAGGGAAAGAACTATGTTTTCTTTTCGAATGATATTTGTTTTGAACCATTTTGACATAAGGATAAATTGCTCCTTTGAATCAATTTATCCTTTTGTCACAATGGGTTTAAAGATCTTTCTTAGCAGATGTAGTGAAGAAAGGTATCATAAATGAAACAGTGCTTTTTTGCTTGAATTGGGAAAAGACCCAAGCCTGCTAATTTTGGTGAATTGTATTGATGAAATTGATGAATTGGAAAACAAAAAGGCTAGTGTGACTTTAAATTTGGGGAAAAACTCTATGATTTTAAAGAAAAGTTCCAATTGCAAAGGCGCCTTTAATGAGCCTGTGTTATATAGATTGAAAAAGACCTGTGAAATAAGGTGCAAACATGTTATTTTCCCTCTTTAGACAATCATGAAAATTATATAAATCTGATGTAAGTAAGTAAATTGTATTATAGTGACATTGTGTACATATAAATATACAATTACATATAATTACATATAAACAATATTTACAACACCCAGCCAGGTTGGGCCTATAAGTCACTTTGAGGTCAAAAGATGCATAACATGACATATAACAAAAATTAATGGTATATATGGAATAATATGCAATCAAGTCCTCATTTGTTAATGGAAATTGTTCAAAACATGTAGCCTATAAAACTGAAAAAGCTTTGATTTTTTAATTACTTTTGATAATGATATTGAATGCAATATGTGTGTTGTTTTTGTTAAAAAGATCTGCATGCCTGTTTTAGTATTTCTGTTTAAAAGATTGATTTTATTGAGACAGATATTTGTCTTTATTACTTTGTGCAGGGTGCAGATCTTTATGGCTTTTGAAAGAATTCCTAATAGGAATAGACTGAATAAATCGGGCAACATCTGAGGGTGTATCTGTGGCTTGGTCTTTTCTGAAGCTTTTGATGAAGCTTTTGATGAAGCTTTTGATAGATCTTAACAAGGGTTTAATGCAAGACTATAGCGTTACATGACTTGCGATGCCTTGATATCTTTGATTTCAGAGCCCTAGTCTAGTACTGTTGGATCCAGAAACGCGGTTACCTAACTGGAAAGTTTTTGATACCGCATTAATACCATACAAACTAACAGAAATTTGTGTTGAATTTGTATTGAGAAAGTCTGGTTGACGGTTCAATGCAAGTCTTTCACCTAATTGTGAAGCACAAACTATAGTTTGTGCAGGACACTCATTAACCCTTTACCAAACCCAAATTTTTGAGTGTCCCAAATTGAAAGAGTTTGCAGACAACATTTCAAAATGTAATAAATTAATAATAGTCTTCTGAGAGGGTAGAAAACATTGTGGGAAAAAGAGAAATTGCTCGTTAAGAGCAACTTCTCCTTTTTCCCCACAATGTTTTCAAGAGACGTATGTAACAAACTGGTCAAATGTTGTTATTGTTTGGTATTGGGTTAAAGCAACTATTTCTCAGTCACAGGTCATGATAACGATTGAATCTTGAATCTTTAACATGTTTTCTAGACTAAATCTTATATGATTATTTTACCATAGTGAACACAAGGGCTCAGAACGATACTAAAGTAGCTGCTTCACATACATTGAGGACTTGCTGTAGTCTTTTTTGTAAAGGAGTTACTTTATCCTTGCATTGAACCTTCAAATCAAGATCTCTTATTGTGCAAACAGACAGTTTGGACCCATGCATGCATAATGCCATGCCTTTCATTGCAATTTATCCTATTTCTTTTTTTTTTAACTTTTTTTTTTTAAGATTTCCATTGCAGATTGTCATAAGGAACTATAGGGTAAAACGCTTGAGTTTCTCTTGTATAGACAAATTTGCAGCCACATTCTTATTCATCTCTCAATACCTATCAAAATTGTTCATATGGAAAAGCAGTCAATGTCTATGTATAATGTAAGAATGCTTAAAAAGAAATGGACAGGAAATACCTGGGTGCATCAGAAGGAGCGCAGACCACAACAACATGATAAATAAATGTGGAAAAGTTGAATAACAACATTTCAACCAATCCCGTATGAGTTTTAGAGGGTTTAATGCAAGACTATAGCTATACCTTCATTTTTGTGAAGGACTTGCTATGGTCTTGCATCGAACCCTCATTTTGATCTCTGGTTTTCTTAAAATCAGCTAGAGATGATCTGATTAAAGTCCCATAATCTGAGAGGTTTCTCAATTTAACTCGCAGACTTTCTTATCTGTTAAATTTGGCACCATCATTTAACCCATTACAAACGGATAACGACATTTTACCAGTTTGTTGCAGACGACTCTGGAAAACAATGTGGGAAAGGAAGAAATTGCTCTTCACGAGCAATTTCTCCTTTTCCCACAATGTTTTCTTCCCTATCGGAAAATTAATTTCCAATTACATCACATTTTGAAATGTCGTCTGCAAGCTCTTTCAACTTGGGTCTGTTGAAAGATTTGGCGATTGGTAAAGGGTCAAAGGGACTATCACACAGATTGTATTTAATATAAAAAAACCCAGCGAAAATGTGATCGAAGCAATACTTGTCACTAAAACAAATAATGATTTCTATATTCTTTTATTCAAGGTGCTTGTTCACAGATGTGAGGAAATTTTAAGGTAAAAAAGTAAAGTGGCAGCTTGCCTGTGATCTAACCTGTTTGCTACTCGTAGTATTTTTCCTCAACAAACCTAAGAAGATTTTTTAAGATTTTGGAAAGCAGATGACTCAAAACTATATTTTTAGAAAATTACCCAGCATTCTAAATAAAACATGTACTTCTTTACAGGCAAAGCTATGCAAGAAGTTTCGCGTTCATGGTATACCAAAGCTAGTACTAGTAGACGCAGAAAACGGCAAAACGATCACAAGTGATGGCTATACAAGGTTGATAGAGGATGAAAAAGGGACAGAATTTCCATGGCGACGGAAGAAGTTCACGGACATCGTCAAAGGAAAACTTTTAAAAGACGGGCAAGAGGTAGATGCCTTAGAGGAACTGAAAGGGAAAATTGTTGGCCTTTACTTCGCTGCAAATTGGGTAAGTACCTCTCAATAATTCAGAAGGCTCTTTGGTATTTCTTGTAGTTGACCATTATTGTGAATAGCAAATTTTGATGTTTCAATGCAAGATGATAGTAATTGGTTTGCAAACATGAAGCTTTTACTAAAAGATTGCATTTAAATCCCAGTGTGAATGACAATATTGGGAATTTGATGGGAGGTAGTTTCCTGGTTAACTTGGGGAATGCCTATGGATCTACTAGACTTGACCAGTTCTAATAGGCTGTCAAGTTTGGGGATTTCCTCCATCAATATGAGCCGGGCATCGGGACATAAATGACCTAATGATGATGTGATGTAAACCTCTATTACTAGATAGATAAACACTACAGTATTGAATTGAAACCCTCGATGTTTTAACACAGACAAATGGGAAGCATTGTGGCAAAAGGGAAAACTACTCAAGCTCATATGACAAATTTAACCCGTTTTAGTGACTTCTCATAATTGCAAGCAGCAGTGGCAGTTCTAGAAAAAAAGCAGGACAAAAAAAAGTACATTAATTTTTCTTCATGATATTTGGTTGAAACAATTGCGACCGAAGGATAAAATGCTCATCATGAGCAATAATTAATCGTTTCGTCGTAATGGTTTCAGAAGTCTGTTTCGGCAGGTAATTCAAAGTGAGGTATCAAGGAGTAAAATATTAATCTCTCAAAGAATTAAGTATTAAGTTAAAGCATTGTTTGAAATGTTCCAAGGAAATAATGCCTTGTGTTGATTTTCTCTAACATTTTAGGCAAAGGGGTATACACAAAAATGGTATTTGGCAAAAGCCATTGTTACCAAAGGATATATTCATGGGTGAAAGTGTTCAGGATTATTCCTGAATTTCAGGTTTTTGAGACTTTTTGTCCCTATGTAATGCCATAGCAAACATGCCGTTTCAGGATAAAGAACAACAGGTTTCAGGTTTTGAAATTCTTCAACTTACACCAATGTTTAAAAATGCTCATCGTGAGCAAATTATCCTTTGGTCACAATGATCTGTTAAGCCTTATGCAGCAGAAAATTCAAAGTGAAACACTAAGGAGTGAAAAGAATTGATATAAAGTTAATGCATTGTTTGAAATGTTCCAAGGATACTATACCTTCAACTGAATTTCTCTAACAAGGCAAAAGGGTTTACACACACATTTATATAAAAAAGTTGGATGATGCAAACAGACATGAACAGTTGCACGATGATGATTGCTAGAGTCAATTGTTTGCAGATTGCACAACTTCAGTCATTGCCTCTGACATAAATACCAGGTGCAACTGAACCCAGAGCTCATGTTTGAGATAATACTTATCTTCATATAGTAACCATGGTTTCAACATTCATCTCCCATGTTGTGGGTACTCCAGCACTCATTAGAATAAATTGCTAAGACAAATTCCCTTAAACCGGGAAGAGGCTTAGGCCTGTTGACTTAGGGGAGCTCTATCGATGAAATTGCTGAATCGAGTAACCAAAATGCTGATTTGACTCTGAACTCTTGGGAAAAATGCATGATTATAATGATATTTCAAATTGGGAATGTGCCTTTTAGAGGCCCCTGTTATATAAACGAGAAAGCCTTGTACGCGTTTACTCTGTTTAAGTTGCTTGATCACACATAAGACAATTTGCATGTTAAAGTAAAATGTTGAAACATTGCATTGCAGTATAATTTTTGATGAAAATAGCTACTGAACAAATTGATTCAGAATGTGTCTATAATTATCTAAGTACGGACTGATGTTATGCAATTATTTACAAAACCGTTGCAATGCTCTTGGATCTGAATGCATATTTATGTGTTATGAACAGGCTCTAAAACTACAAACTAATCTTACTTCCAATGGATGAACATACAAACAATCAAGTCATGTTTATTCTAATAAGTGCCAAGAACACTTAGTTCAGATAAGAAATAAACAAAAAAAGAGATTTTATAATAGTAAGCAGGGTAAAGACCTCACCTTGTTTTAGGGTCTGGAAAAGTACTCCAGTAAGGAAGATTCTGCACAGATTCTCCCATCATCTGATAAATGTGATAAATGTACTCTTGAGGGCAAAGACATTTTTATAAGCTGTGTAACAAACAAAGGGCCTTTTATTCAGGGGCCCAACTAAAGTGTGTGTGTGTGGGGGAGAGGCAATCTGAACACATCGGGTTTATCCAATGAAAAAAACCCTGAAATAATAGGGATGACGCCATATTGGTTCCCGCGGAAATGACGTCACTTCACTTTCGTTGTTAAGAATAGATCTTAAATGTGAAATCGTAAAAGTCGTTTAATTTGATTTATGAAACAACTATATATGTCACAACTTATAATTTCGCTATTTCGTATGAGCTACCGATAAAAAATGATTAAAAAAAGATATCCAACACTTCCATATATATTGAACTACTTAACGTGCATGCTTAGAAAAGGTGTGGATGCCGATTTACCCGAAAAATTGTAACCCTACACTGATATCCGAGGTGTATTTCACAGCTCACAGAAATACGCGAGTAGTTCCGATTGGGGGAGAGGCTGTGCGTTACTTTCTAGCCTAACTTTGTTATTATTTCTCTAAAACCTATATTGCTGGTACCTATAAGAATCGTCATACCTAGATGATATAAGACTGAGTGCCCTCAAAACTTGTATCATGAAGGGTATGAATAGTTTTAGAATACTAATTTCCAAAACCTTTGGTATCTATAATTTGGCTCTGTAAACCCTTCTTCTGGTTGGTAATACACCGATTTATTTATACAAGTTTGTAAATTGTACCCATAGCACAGATGTCGAAGGAACTTTAACCCTTAGAATGCTGGGTAATTTTCTAAAGATAGATTTTTGTGTTGTCTGCTTTCCAAAACCTTAAATGTCTGCTTAATTTTGTTGAGAAAAGAGTAGCAAACAGGTTAGATCACAGGCCAGCCACCAATTTACTTGGCGGCTAACCTGGATCTAACCTGTTTGCATAAGCATGAAGTTGGTTCTAGTACTTTAATGGTTAAAGACGCTTGTTCACAGATGGGAAAATTTGAAAGCCCAAATAAAGTGTAGTTGAAACAATACAGTTTTTGTATTGTTGTATGAAATACAATTTAAAGTAGTTATTGAAAGCATTTTTAATTCAGGAAGCTTCAATATATCTAAGTAAGTAAAGTCTATTTTTTTTTTCTTTTTTTATATGGGTTTTACATCACATCAACATTATTTCAGTTATGTAGCGATGCCCGACTCTTAATGATGGAGGAAGACCCCATACTCAACTGCCCATAAGGGCTGGTCAAGGTGGGTAGAACCATCGGCATTCCGTAAGTCAGTCTGGAGACTGCCTCTCATAAAAATCCATATCCCTCTCAGGATTTGAACCCACGCGGAGAGGGGCCATGTGATTTCAAGTTCTGTACTCTAACCACTAGGCCAAAGAGGCCCCTAAGTAAAGTTACTATATGAGGTAAATCTCAAAATCATTGCAACACTTTGGGGTTCAAATATAATATCAATTCATTGTATAGTCAGGCTATAAAATCTCAAAAACTAATTTTGCTTAAAATTGCCTTTCTCCAGTGCATATCATACAAAAGGGCAGCTGTTGTATAGTTTTTAAGAAATTAAGTTTTAACTTCCAGATTTTCACACATCAGCTGTGAACAAACAGCTTTAACCCATAATGTTACAATATACTTGTTTTTGACGGGCAATGCTCTAATGAGAATCCTTAAAAATGATTAATGTAAAGATTTATGAAAACTGCGTTTCCAAAAAGACCATGATAGCTGAGATATCTTTTTTAATTTTGGGGAATGGGTCTGGTACCAGACAAATTGGGAAATTGGTGGCGAGCCATACGCTCATAAATTTGGATCTGTGAAAGAGCAACTTTAAATCACAAATAAATAAATAAGAATACATGCAACTTCACTTCCTTTACTAAACCTCTGATGCTGCAACGATACTCAGAAGAATTTCTAGGATTAAATGCAAGACTATAGCAAGTCCTTCACTTTTGTGAACGACTTGCTATATTGTTGCACTGAACCCTCGAATTTTATTTCCAATTTTTGTCTGCCATGCCTCTTCTATTATAAATGATTCTACCAGATCTATGGTTACCCTCTTGTTATCAAATAGCTTTCTACTTCCACAGATGTGATTAAAAAGAGGGAATCTTCGCTGGTCTGTTTATTCTAGCAGAGCTCTGGATTTGAGGGATGTGGGAAGTATAGCGAATTTTTCCTAGGGATTACAGTTTTAAATTGTGTTGAATACCAATCCAATCAACCAATCAATAAACTAATTAACAATCCAATCAACCAACCAACTAAGCAACCAACTAATTAACCAAACATCTAACCAACCGAAACCAAATAAAACAACACCATCCAACTTACCAACCAACCAAACCCATATTATACCTCCATCCCCTCAAACACATGGGTCACAAATGACCCTGACAAGTTTTGAGACCGAAAAAGAAATGTCTTTTGTGATATTTGTTAGATACAATTATGATGATATTGAAAGAAAATGCTTCTCAAGGGTTGTCTGTAAAATGGCTATAAAGTAAATTTTGGTAAAAACTCACTTGTCCGTTATGGCTCGTTGGCAAGCTAGGCAATACAGACATTTTATTTTGCCACCCCTGCTTCTTATAAAATCTTCAACTTTTGTCACAGGGGTTTCTCGCTTTGATGCTGGTTTGTTAACACAGTCCTGTGTTAATGAAATGAAAGAGTAAACCATTAGCTAGAGGTCCTTGGATGCCCAGTTATAATGGTGGCAAAATTGTAATGTGGGATGCCTCAGGTTTGAGCCCCACAGGTACCACTGGCTTTATAGGGGTGTCCATCGACAAGACACAGCCCTAATCTAGCTCTTGCGAATCCCAAGTAAAACAGTTTCATAACTGAAAAATAGTTGACATAGTGTTGAATCCATAGATGACTGTTCAATCAAAGATACACAAGAGACAGATGAAACCACATTTTTATAATAATGGCCATTTCAGGATTTTGATACTCTTTGTCTTCTGAAAAACAAGTCCCCAATTGACAAGGGACATCACTCTTACAAAACTGTTACATAACTGAAAAATTGTAGACACGATATTGAATCCCATGTCGAGGGTAACAATCAAAGCATGATATAGTATAGAGGATATAGAGCAAATTGACCAATCCGAACACATCGGTTTATCCAATGAAAACACCTCTGAAATAATAGGGATGACGCCATATTGTTACCCGCGAGAATGACGTCTCTTCACTTTCGATTTCAAAAATAGATCTAAATGTGAAATCTAAAAAGTAGTTTAATTTGATTAAGGAAACAACTAAATATGTCACAACTTATAATTTTGCTATTTCGTATGAGTTACCGATAAAAAATGATTTAAAAGGATGTCCAACACTTCCATATACATTGAACTTCTTAACTTTCACGCTTAGAAAAGGTGTTAATCGCCGGAGGCTGATTTACCCGAAAAATTGTAACCCTACACTTATATCCGATTGCAAAATGACATCATCTTGTAGCGTCTCCCAAACTCCGTACAATTAACTTAACCACGGAATCCATGGACTGCTTGTTAAAGGGTGTGAATGTCACCACCATCTAATTTATCATGTGTTAAAGGAAAGGAAGGGGTGAAGCATTAAGAGCTGTAGCTGATGAAAGATGTGATATTTAGCCTATTCTATCACACTGATATACTTTACCCTTAAAGTGCTGGAACCAACTTCATGCTTATGCAAACAGGTTAGATCCAGGCCAGCTGCCAAGAAAATTGGCAGCTGGCCTGTGATCTAACCTGTTTGCTACTCTGAATATCATTCCTCATCAAAATTAAGCAGATATTGAAGGTTTTGGAAAGCAGATACAACCACGATTTATTTTTCGAAAATTACCCAGCATTCCAAGGGTTAACTCGCATGCCTTCTGCTTATTCTCCATGTTGTTCTGTTAAACAGATTACCCCACCCCCTTCTCTCTCATATAAATAAATCTCATACATATACAGTCAAACTTGTGTTAAGAGGCCAGCCTAAGGGACAGTGTAAATGGGCTGTTTAAGACAGGTTGGCTGCTTAACACAAATTGATGTACACTATAAATCTAACAATGGGACTTTCTGTAGTGGCTGTTTAAGGCAGGTTGGCTGCTAAAAAGGGTGGCTGCTTAACACAAGTTAGACTGTATATATATATACTGATGTAAAGATAATGAGCCATACTATCTAAACCAACCTATTTGTTACTTCTTAAAACCGTATACTGTTGGTACCCATCAGAAGCATCTGGAATATGGGTTTTTATCCTGTCAATAGTGCCACTTTTGGACCGATAAGTAGGTGCCATATAACATTAATTTTGTGATATCCGGCACTAACCATATATCACACATTCACATGCAAAATAATGACGTCATATATACATCATGGCATATGACGTCATGTGTGCATCATTCTCTACTTATTTTCTGTCTTTTGTTTCCTTTATTTTGTATTTTGTTTTCAGTTTGTATGTTAATAATAATCCATGGAGGGAACAGGATAAATAGAATAGATGATTGGTGTCTTTGAATAGGAAAAGTTATCGGGCTCGGCATCGGAATATTATCCGTTTCGCCTTCGGCTCACCGGATAATATTCCTACGCCTTGCCCGATAACATTTCCGATTCACGACACCAACCATCTATTCTCTATAAATCACCCAAGCGGTGGATTTGGATTTTCATGAGAGGTTTGCTCCTTGCTGATTAACAGAACACTGATGTTGTGACACAATTTGTTCTCTTTTAAGCTGCTTTTGTTTACAGATGTGAAGAAACTTGGATATTAAAATAATATTTCTTTGAAAATAGTTGAGCAACTGGGTACCATTTTACTAAACAGTTTATGCTTGAAGATTTGTGTAAGTCTAAAACCACCATTCCCCTCATTTCAATATTGGGTTAAGCAATATTGCAAAGTAACACATCATTGGAAGCGTCTCTCCGAGACGCTTCCAATGACGTGTCACATTGCAATATTGTACTTTCATTGAAGATACTATCAATGTTTATCAGTTATGACTTACGTGAATATTTTCCTTAAGTCGTTTAGTAAAACATTACCCTGAACTCTTGTATGACATACTGGCGAATAGCCTTGGGAGGTAAAATGAGTTTGTATTTAAGTATTAAAAGCCTGTATGCAATGAATAAGTAAAGATTCAGATCAAAAATGGCATTGAAATCAATCACATATCATCTGTTCATAGTTAAACTACGATGCATTGACTCATTCTGAATCAATTTTGCGTAGCTACGTTTCATTTTGCATTATACCGTACAAAAACTGTATTGTTTCGGCAATATTTTATTTTGACATGCAGATAGTCTCATATTTTGAACAAGCGCCTTTAAACCCAAGCCATTTCTGTATCAAGAAACAAGGGTTGATAAGCCATTTTTCATGTTACTCAACTGCATGTTGTATGGGGGTGATGACACCCAAGATAGTTTTGGATATAAATAGAAAAAAACGAGATGATCATGAGATTGCATCTGATATCGTGGTCTTTACATATCGAGGATTCAGTGCAATACTATAGTAAGTGCTTCATGTTTATGGAGCACTTACTATAGTCTTGCATTGAACCCTCGATATTGAAAGGTATTCTGGGTAAAGTTTTTAAGTTTGTATGGCACTGACAGCAGATGACTTAAGTAGACAGTTTTAACTAAAGGAGAAATAAGTCAATATGAGCAATTCTTCCTTTAGTCACAATGGCTTTTCACAGAATAACACACAAAATAATCTTCATTTCTATTGATTTACAAAATAGGGCTATCTGGAGATATTGAGGTAATAATCAAAAGTATTGACTATAAGTTTGTATGGCAAGATTTAATGCATATGACTAAAAGAGACAATTGCTAGAAAAGGAGAAAATGCTCATGTTGAAATATTTCTCCTTTTCTCACAATCTCACAAAGAAAATATTATTTCTCATGCTTGAGATATGTATCAATATAAATAACAAGAGGGGGTTGCATTCTGTTCATGTAATGCCAACTTCAGAATTTCTGATGTAGGGAGATATTATTTAACCCTTTCCCAAACAACAAATTTTCGACTGTCCCAAATTGAAAGAGTTTGCAGACGACATTTCATAATGTGATGAAATTGAATAACATTCTTCAGATAGAGCAGAAAACCTTGTGGAAAAAGGAAAAATTGCTCGTGACGAGCAATTTCTCCTTTTCCAACAATGTTTTCTAAAGTCGTCTGCAACAAAGTGGTCAAATGTCGTTATTGTTTGGGAAAGGGTTAAGGCTGTAAAATAGATGCTGGTGTGGCGAGATTTTTAATGGATAAAACTTTTTACTGCAAAAAAGGTTTGGTATGTTGTGATTTCAACAGATACTGCTTGATGCATGTAGATATATAGCTCCCTTGAGAGCAAGATCTCAACAATAAGGTAATTTATAAAATAAGAGCACTTCTATAACATAAATTTAAAAAAAAATTCAATTCAAAACCAAATGAACAAACTTATTAAGTCTCTGGCTACCTTAACCCTTTACCAAACCCCAAGTTTTTGATTGTGCCAAATTGAAAGAGTTTGCAGACGACATTTCAAAATGTGATGAAATTGAGAAATAACCGTCTGAAATGGCATAAAACATTGTGGGAAAAGGAAAAAATTGCTCGTTATGAGCAGTTTCTCCTTTTCCCATAATGTTTTCTAAAGTCGTCTGCAACAAAGTGGTCAAATTTCGTTTTTGTTTGTGGAAGGGCTAATACAGTATGCAAGGCATATCAAAACAGTAATTTTGAAATTTAAATTTCTTTTTCATGACTACCAAATTGAAGATCACATGGAAGTATATTTTTTATTTGTCTCTTTTTGTAAAAATTTAAGGAAAAATAATAAGTCTTGCAATGATGGGTGTTAAATTGTTTTAACTCAATATAATAAGTTTCAAAACTGATTATTGATATTTATATATACAAAGACTTTCTTTATATTTTCCAAATTGAAGAGCACTTAGAGATCTAAATTTAGACAGTAGCTTTTTTGTCTCCTTAAGTGAAGAGTTCAGTGGGAAAAAACTAAGCATGGCAGTTAACAGAGCTCATAAAATTATCATTAGGTGAAATGAGGCCTACCAATTGGTGAGAAATGCAATTACCAAGGAGTGAATGGGGTGTTATGGCTGTCTAGAAAAAGTGGAATTCAGCTTATTCATCAAAATCTGATTTTTTTGACTGGTCCAAATTGGTTAACCCATTACCAAATAATTGTGACATTTGACCAGTTTGTTGCAGACGACTCTGGACAACACTGTGGGAAAAGGAGAAATTGCTTGTAACGAGTATTTTTTTCTTTTCACACAATGTTTTCTGCTCTATCAGATCACTTTCCAATTTCATCACATTTTGAAATGTCGTCTGCAAACTCTTTGAAGTTGGGACAATCGAAAATTTGGCGATTGGTAAAGGGTTAAAAAAGAAATTAAAAGAAAAGAAAAACACAATTGTCCATGACATTGGATAGTTTTTCAATTTTCAAAATTTTAATTTTCCCACCTGACCTAAGAAAAGCTTATTATTTGATTGTTTGGATTGGTCTGAACAAGCTTGTTTGGCCCTTATTGGGGTCTTCCTTTGTAGATAATGATTGTGTGATGCTCGGGGGCATTGCAATTTACCTGAAAATTGTTTAAGTGATATGAAAACCAAATGAATAAGGAAGTAGACTTGGGACAGAGGTATGAATCAATTATTCATCATGTTCAAATAATAAGGAAAAAAAGCAAAATGTGTGAAAAGTATTTAGGTATCTCTCAGTAAATTTTAATTGGGTATTTATGTTTCTGATGATAATGTTCCAAGGTAATAAGGAGAGAAGAGGTTTTTTTTGCTGTTACATAATCACCGTGGCTTCTGATAAGTGTTGTTTTTCCCTTGTTAACATGTTAACTGTTTCTCTAAACCCTATGTTGTTTGTACATTGGAATCATTTCATCGAGATGAGATGGTTCTGATGAGAACCAACAATAAAGGGTTTTGAAATATTTTGATCAAAGGTTTTTTATTAGCAATTCTATCTTGACTTTCATCAACCATTTCCAGAATAAGCATAAAGAGAACACTTAAGTGGTTAGAGATACCTCAATCTCATACCAAACAGAAATGTTTGCGAATTATAAAAATGTATTCAAAGAGAGTGTTTTAATCTGTGGTGAAAAAGGATGGGTTGGTAGTTTTTTTTTCCAGAAGGGCTCAATTGTTCAATATTTACTTTCAGTGCAGATTTCACTGAAGTAATTGCATTTCTATGAATAAACGCTTTTCAAAGCATCACATTTCTCATACTGCAATCAATACCCCATTTCCATGAGATAATAACTTCAAAGACAACAAATGATCTTTATTAATGATTGTATTTTGACACCAGCTTCACAACAGAGGTGCTTCAATATTTGAATAATTGATTAAACATTTTCTCTCCCTTCTCAGAAATGCGCACATTAATATCATGATAATCAATATCGCCAGGGATCCTGCGTGGCCCAGTGAGTGGTTTAATGGATGTAGGACTTGTGACAAGGGGTCCCAAATTCAAGCCTCTCCAGCAGCAATGTTATTTTTGTGGGAATGTCCTTGGTCAAGATCCTGCAGTAGCCCTGCCTTTAGTGGTTTAGTCCAATCTCCTTTGCAGTGATCTCCCTTTTCATTTTGGTAAGGAGCTAATACAAAGCGAAATTGTCAAAGTGATGCATGAATTTGATTCACCATACACTTTCAAAGCATGGCATGTTGAATTTGATCATAAAGAATCCATTTCTTTGGCCTCTGCGCTATTTTGTTTGGATCACATGACTGTATCTTTCGTCATGTGATTTCTATGAAGGCATTGGTACTGTACTGTAGTGTAACAAAGGGAAGTATTCCTGCGCGGAGTTTGGGTAAAGTCTAGGAAAGCTGTAAAGTAACTGAAATACTGTTGAGACAGCATTAAACCCCATATAAACAAATCAATATCATCAAAATGTCTAAATATATCTAAAGGAATATTATCAGTCTTTATTGCTCGTGATATAGATTTATTCTTTCATATTGTACAGTCAAGCTTATAAGTAACAGGAGGGTTTAGAAAAGATGCAAAGAAGTAACATTATGTTCAAATTTTTATGGATAGAAAGGCCTTGAAGTAACACAGAGTGTCTTTTAGCTAGAAAGTTAAACAAGCATGAAGTATGTTGAATATTTAGTTAGAACTTAAGATTGATTCCTGCCAACCTTTTTTTTATCTTCATAGTCAATTGAACACTTGTGATTAATCAGAGGACGAAATGCGATATCAACATCTTAAACTTCATCTGTTTTTCATTCATGACAGAAATGATCCTACAATCTTCCCTAGTTAATAGAGATATGGATTGAGTAGAATTATGAATTCTTGAATTTCAGACCAACAATATGACGAAATTAGGAAATTCATTAATGTTGTCATGGTTAGGAATAAAGAAGTCCATCTAGCTAATTCTTTTAAGGCAAAAATTAAGTAAGAATTGAAAGAGCCTCCCCTCCATGGCCTAGTGGTTAGAAGAGTTATCTCAAGGCTAAAACTTAACCCTTAGAATGCTGGGTAATTTTCTAAAAATATATTTTGTGTCGTCTTCTTTCCGAAACCTTAAATATCTGCTTAATTTTGTTGAGGAATAATACTCAGAGTAGCAAACAGGTAAGATCACAGGTCAGCCTGTTTGCTTAAGCATAAAGTCAGCTCAAGTAATATAAGACTTTAGATCTAAAAAAAACCGTCTGCAAGATGTCTGTTATACAGATAGCTTGACAGACAGAACACTCCGATTGAAAATTGATATTTCTTTTTTCCTGCTGATATTCTTTTTTACCATGCTCACGTAATTTGACTGCATAATTAGAGGAGCCATGTGGTGCGTATTTGTCATACACTGAGTCGTTTTCAATGGGGTTTCCGGCAGCAATGTTTTGTCTCCTGAATAATCACCAGATTGAAAATATTGAATTGACGTCTCCCATAATACCTTGCGTCTCCCATAATACCTTGTGTGAGATTTCCAGGTTTTTGCACTCTTTAACTCCCTTTAACCCCAGTACTCCATAGTAACTCATATTTGATATCTGATGCAGATATTTTCGGAAACCAATGTGACCAAAAAGATAAATTGCTCTTAAAGAGCAATTTATCTTTTCGTCACAAAGGTTTTCTACCAAATGTCATATATAAATCATATATTGTTTTAAATTTTATTTTTGTCATCTGCTTTTTCTTTGGGCTTAGACCAGTCACAAAATTCCTTTTGGAGGACTGTGTTTGTAAAATAAAGGTTGAAGTTAAATTTCCTTTGTTCATGGGATTTTACAAGTCCTTTTGAGATGAGTGTTCTCAAATTCCTGATGGAGAAGGTGAAATTGCTTGTTGTTAACCCTTTCCCAAACATCAAATTTTCGACTGTCCCAAATTGGAAGAGTTTGCAGACGACATTTCAAAATGTGATGAAATTGAAAAATATTCTTCAGCTAGAGCAGAAAACCTTTTCCCACAATGTTTTCTGAAGTCGTCTGCAACAAAGTAGTCAAATGTCGTTATTGTTTGGGGAAGGGTAAAAAAAAAAGTTTTGGGTACTGTTTTGATGAACATTTAATGCTTAAAATTTGCATAAATTCATAACTTTGAAAAGTTTGTGAAAATATTTTCTTTCTTTCCAGTGTCCTCCATGCAAGGGTTTCACGCCAGAGTTGATACGTCTGTACGACAAGCTGAAGGATTCTGGGAAGAAGTTTGAGGTAGTGTTTGTGTCCATGGACAGATCGGAAGATTCCTTCACAAGCTTCGCGAATACCATGCCATGGCTGTCAATACCGTTTGACGATACGAGGGTTCAAATGTTAAAGAGCCTGTACGAAGTCGATGGTAAGTGATAAGTTCAGATTTACAGTGAACCCTCGTTTATCCGAACATGTCCGTTCCCAACAAAATGTCCGGTTTACCGAATAATCCGGACTAATGAAGCAGAGCATGTTCTTATTTACATTAAGACATAAACGGTCTGTATGAGCGGTGTATACTTATAACCCTTTAGCAAACGCCAAATTGTCGACCGTCCCAAATTGAAAGAGTTTGCAGAAGACATATCAAAACGTGATGAAATTCAAAGATAATCTTCTGATATGGAAGAAAACATTGTGGGAAAAGGAGAAATTGCTCGTCACGAGCAATTTCTCCTTTACCCACAATGTTTTCTAAAGTCGTCTGCAATAAACTGGTCCAATAATTCTGTTCCCTTACAATTTTGTTCGGATTGTGAGACATCCGGATAATCGGGGTCCGGATAAACGAGGGTTCACTGTATTCATTTCACATTAATTGTAGAACAAGTTTTTAAAACTTATATTCGTCACTTACGATTCTGCTTTCTAGATACATAACCAATACTCCAGCTGATTTGTGGGTTAATCATGACATTTTCACCTCACTGCAATCAGGGATCAAATTCTGGTAAAATGTTCTCAATGTATGAAGTATCGATGTTTAGCCCATAAACATTAAAGAAATATATTTTTTTTCTATTGACCTATTGCTTTGACCACTCTCTGTTTTTCCTTACCTCAGTTAACCTCCTTTTTTTGATCATCCTCTTGAGCAAGTAGTTAAGAAAATCGCAACAAAGTAAAAAATTTAAGTTACGGCTCACTTCCTGAAAATATCAGAATCAGTCAATGAGGAGTCCTCATGTATCTTAATCGTTAGAATGTTGGGTAATTTTCCAAAAATAGATTGTTTTGTCGTCTGCTTTCAAAAACCTTAAATATCTGCTAAATTTTGATGAGGAATGATACTCAGAGTTACAAACAGGTTAGATCACAGGCCAGCTGCTAATTTACTAAGTGGCTGGCCTGTGATTTAACCTGTTTGCATAAGCATAAAGTCAGTTCCAGCACTATACGGGTTAATGGCCGATGCTTAGTATATCATGAAGCCTTTCAAATTTTCAAGAACAACATCATACTTTTCAACGATCTCCAAGAAGTAATTAAACACAGCTGTCTCTCACTATTGAATTGTTTTGATTCACTTGTCGGTAAATGCAATTAATTTTCCCTGCTTATTTCTGTATACGTGTAATGGTTTTATAGTTAATTTCAGTAAGAATTCATTTGTCCATTAATGCTCTTTAAGAAGCTTGGAAATACGAAAAAATGATTAAACACCCTTGGCAGTTTGGGTTTGGGGTTTTTCTTCATCACTCAATGAGTTTGGAATTGCAAAATAACAGAAGCATCACTGATGTGATGTTAAAACACATTGAAAAACACCTACATACTTCAAAACAAGGGTTCAATGTAAGACTATAGTAAGTGCTTCATAAACATGAAGCACTTACTATAGTTTTGCATTGAACCCTCAAAGGAGAAAAGCTTGAAACACCCTTTCATACAAGCTATTTTTTCTATTCATTCAGTATTTTATTTCCTGCGATAGAAATTGAAAAAAACCTATGTTGATGCCGTGTTTGAAGTTATTTGGATGTCTTGTGCAAATATGAAAGTTTTATGCAGATTACTTCCTGTAGTAAAACAGATTATGTAAATATTCCGTAAATGATTAAGATGAATTGATGTGAGTTGACTTCAACCAAATTCTACTAATTATTCATCTCTGTCTTCATTTTACAGCTTTCGTTTTGGCTGTTTTTAATTGTTGCAGCTTTCACTGAACAATGTTCCACCAAACTTTGAGCTTCCAATCTCAGTTATATATTCCATTATCATATATCAGGGGTTTGATTTGATGTGTCAATATCATTTTTCAGAGATTTCAATGATATTTTGACATATCAATTTCACAAATTCCAATTTTATATTAAGTTTGAACTTATTTATTTTACATCTTTTGTGACAGAAGCTTGAATCTTATTAAATTCACTTTTGATGACTGTTCCCTTGATACTTAACTAGTACTCACATCAATTTGTGGGCTAGTCCTGGCAATTTTCACAATGCCACTAACCGAGATCAAACCTGGGACCCTTGGTACAAGAGGCCGACGTCCTACAAATGCACCACTGTTGCACACATGTCAATATATTATTTCAGGAATTCCAATGTTGGTGATGCTGGACGAATCAGGCTCTGTAATCACACTTGATGGAAGAAATGCCGTTAATGAAGACATCGACGGACAGGTATGTAGTCTTAATTTCATCCCTGTATTAACCTAATACCAAACAATAAGGACATTTAGCCACTTTGTTGCAGACGACTCTGGAAAACATTGTGGGAAAAAGAGAAATTGCTCATACCGAGCATGTTCTCCTTTTCCCTCAATGTTTTCTGCCCTATCAGGAGATCTTTTTTCAATTTCATCACATTTTGAAATGTCGCCTGCAAACTCTTTCAAGTTGGGACAGTTGAAAATTTGGCATTTTTTGTAAATATATAAAAAAAAAAATTGACTCAAGAAGACGTTCTGGTGAAATGGTAGGAATTAGATAATGAAATTAATTAAATAATCACTTGGTTGTGGATATCTTGTTATCTATCTTGCAAATCTTTAGAAAGTGCGTTGTTTGCTGGTAGGGTTTGGGTTTTCATTAAAGTTTGAGGTAGTTTCCTGTTTAACGTAAAGAATTCTGCTGGTTCCTCCTAGCATGACCACTATTTTTAACTTCCAAATTTCATTAAAACTTGTGAACAAGCACCTTTAACAATTGTATCATCAGTGCCCTACACCAACTTTGTTAACTCATTACCAAACAAAAACGAAATTTGACCAGTTTGTTGCAGACGGCTGTGGAAAACATTGTGGGAAAAAGCAAGCAATTTCTCCTTTTCCTACAATGTTTTCTACCCTATCAATAGATTATTTTCAAATTTCATAATATTTTAGAATGTTGTCTGCAAACTCTTTCAATTTGGGACAGTTAAAAATTTGGCATTTGGTAAAGGATTAAAAGGCATATAAATGAGAGCAAGGGTTATCTGACAGTCATTTTGCTCAGACATGCAAATTTGATTAATCAAATGAGACAGTTTGCATTACTTTGAACAGAATCACTGTTTGATGTGGAGGGTGGGAGTGGGGGCTTTTTGTTGTAATTAGTATTTTTATATTATTTGATTGATTAAGGATATGTTGTAAGTCTTCTTTCAAAATAATTTTCCTTTAGAACATTTTGTTCATTTTGTCAAGAAACCTTCTAGGGTATTACATGCACATCAAATAAGGAAAACTTTTAGAACCATAGATAAATCTGTAAGATTTTTTAATCATTTACTTATTAATTCTTTTCATTTAGTAACACCCATAGCAGAGGACTTCAGAAACCATTATGACACAAGGAGAAGTTGTTTTTCACAAGCAATTTCTCCTTTTGTCACAATATGTTTAATCCAACGTATATAATGATATTGCGATTTTTCATGCTTGATCTAGATGTTGAAAAGGGTTCTACTCAGCATGACCAGGGCAGATAACTGAAAAATTGTTGATGTGCTATTAAACCCCAATGAAACAAACCAAATCATACAGTGTAATTGTCGTCTGCTATTGCTATTGCTTTGAATTTGGACCAGTCACAAACACCACCGAATGGGGCAGCTGTTTTCCTCAAGATGTTGCCCAAAGAAGTTTTCAAATGTATCCTCAATCATCTTGCTTTAAACACAACTTAGTCCTTCAGTCCTTCAGCGCTATCAGCGCTTTGATTCATGTTTGATCTATATGCTTGCAAATGGTTCTACTGACAACATGACCAGCCCTTAACCCATTACCAAACAATTAAGACATTTAACCTGTTTGATGCAGACGACTCTGAAAAACTTTGTGGGAAAAGGAGAAATTTCTCATTTTCCCACAATGTTTTCTGCCCTAATATAAGATTATTTTCCAATTTCATCACATTTTGAAATGTCGTCTGCAAATTCTTTCAATTTGGCACAGTGAAAAACTTGGCATTTGGTAAAGGTTTAGGGAAAGTAGCTAGGAGTCTACCTCTTCACATTATAACTGAAAAATTGCTGACATGCTTTAAACCCCAATAAAACAAACCAAATCATACTTTGTAATTGTCGTCTGTTGTTGCTTTGAATTTGGACCAGTCACATTCACCACAGAATGAGGCAATGGGGGTAAAATGGTCTTGTGCTGGGGAATTTTTCAGAAACACAGGGGAAGAGTTTTTCCACAGTTAATTTACTTGAAGCAACAAAGCAGAAGTCTTCCAGACATGGAATGTAACCTATTTGTCAAAACCCTGCGTTATTCTCTGACTGGAGTGAATTTTTAGTGACAGAACGTCTGCATGCTATACTGTCTGTTACGCTTTTTTCGTTATCCCTAACCTCTCTATGCATCAGGGTTGGCAAAATATGATTTCAAATTATTTGTCTATATGAGTGCTGAATCTTTTTACTGCACTTGTTCTTAAATTGTTCTTTTAGTAAATTTCAGTAAAAGTTCACTCATCGGTTAAAGCTTTTGAACAAGTTTGGCCATGTGGACATTTGGTTTTGGCACTCCTGCATTACAACTGAAAAAAATGTTGATGTGATGTAAAAACTCAATTAAACAAAAATCATATCATTTTCCTGTGAATTCGCAAAACTGGAGAAATGGAAAACAAAAGCTCACTTATCAAAAGCAAGACTTGGTATTCTCTTTTCTAAATGTTTTTTAGTTTCTTTCGATTAATTATTCAGTTTTTTTTTTTCATGGATTTCTCCCCACCTTTCAACAAGCACACACACACATTGTTTGATAACTGGATTGAATCATGGTGTCTTTTGTTACAAATTACTCTTTAACCCTTTACCAAATGCTAAATTTTAGACTGTTTGAAAGACACTTCAAAGTGTGATGAAATTGCAAAATAGTCTTCTGAATGGGGAAGAAAACATTGTGGTAAAAGGAGAAATTGCTTGTTAAGAGCAATTTCTCCTTTTTCCACAATGCTTTCCAGAGTCGTCTGCAACAAACTGGTCAAATGTCGTCATTGTTTGGAAATGGAATAACAAAGAGAAAAGGGTTAAAGCCTGTGTTATTACTGGGCTTATCAGCTTCAATGCTTTTTATACAGTTTATATCGGCCTAACAAGATGTTACAATGAAGTCTGGGAGGATGTAGGATCTAGGGTAGAACAGTACCACATTGTTTACTTGAAAGCTGACTGTTTCTGCTTGGTGGCTAGATCAAGCTAAATCTTTATTTCTTTTCTCTATATTCAGTATGAAAGTGTTTATAAGCAATATATCCTTTTGAAACACTGTTTAATTTCTTATCCAGCATCAGTGTTAAAATGTGTGTTTGCTAACACAGGTCTTTTAATACTTCTTTACATTGGTTTTTAGATAATAGTTTAGGAAGAAAATATCAAATTGGGAATGTTGAAGCAATTGCTCATTAAGAACAATAATTATTCCTCCTTTTTTTAAGTCTGTTATTGAAGTATGAAGTGGTAATCAGGAATGATGAAGCTATTTCTCTTTTGGAGCAATTTCTCCTTTTGTAAATTTGGTTTCTTTAAATGCTAACATTGGATATAAATAGATAGTCAGGGATGATGAAGTTATTAACCTTTGGAAGTAATTTCTCCTTTTCTTAATCTGGTTTCTTAATTCTTCTGCTACATTCATGTTTAGTAGATGCGGAGTAAGGTGTTGATCAGAAATTATGAAGCAATTTCTCCTTTTATAACACTGGTTATCTGCTGCATTCTTGAGAAAATCTAAGTTTTTGTTGTCAAGGGTTAATCAGGAATGATGAAGCAATCAAAATTCACAGCCTACCAGCCAAACCCGTCAAATTGGGATCATTGCCCATAATGCAAAGCGATTTCATGTCTGCCGCAGTAATTGGATCGTGAAATTTCTCTTTTACTCGACATACAAACCTATAACCCTACAAGAAATTTTGTGTCCAGTTGGATATCTAGGGTTCAATGCAAGATTATAGCAAGTCCTTTATAAAAATCTACCCATAACCCCTACATGAAATTTTGGGACCAATTGTAAACAGGGTGTTCAATGCAAAACTATAGCAAATTCTTCACAAAAATCAATCCATAAACCTTACATGAACTTTTGGGACCAATTGTAAACAGGGTGTTCAATGCAAAACTATAGCAAATTCTTCACAAATATCAACCCATAAACCCAACATGAAACTTTGGGACCAATTGTAAACAGGGTGTTCAATGCAAAACTATAGCAAATTCTTCACAAAAATCAACCCATAAACCTTACATGAAATATTGCGGCCGGTTGGATACTGAGGGTTTAATATAACACTATAGCAAGTCCTTCACAAAAATCAACCCATAAACCCAACATGAAACTTTGGGACCAATTGGTTATAGAGGGTGCATTGCAAGACCATACCAAGTCCGTCACAAAACTTGCTCACCATAATGAAAAAAGAAACAAAACTTTTCATTGATATTTGGTAGAAACCATTGTGGCAAAAGCAAAAATTGCTCATCATGAGCAATTTTTGCTTTTGTCACAATTGGTTTCCTGTGTCTTGTTGAGCAGATGCTGTAACGTCACAATTGGTTTCCTGTGTCTTGTTGAGCAGATGCTGTAACGTCACAATTGGTATCTCTTGCCTTGTTGAGCAGATGCTGTAACGTCACAATTGGTTTCCTGTGTCTTGTTGAGCAGATGCTGTAACGTCATAATTGGTTTCCTGTGTCTTGTTGAGCAGATGCTGTAACGTCACAATTGGTTTCCTGTGTCTTGTTGAGCAGATGCTGTAACGTCACAATTGGTATCTCTTGCCTTGTTGAGCAGATGCTGTAACGTCACAATTGGTTTCCTGTGTCTTGTTGATCAGATGCTGTAACGTCACAATTGGTTTCCTGTGTCTTGTTGAGCAGATGCTGTAACGTCACAATTGGTTTCCTGTGTCTTGTTGAGCAGATGCTGTAACGTCACAATTGTTATCTCTTGTCTTGTTGAGCAGATGCTGTAACGTCACAATTGTTATCTCTTGTCTTGTTGAGCAGATGCTGTAACGTCACAATTGTTATCTCTTGTCTTGTTGAGCAGATGCTGTAACGTCACAATTGGTTTCCTGTGTCTTGATGAGCAGATGCTGTAACGTCACAATTGTTATCTCTTGTCTTGTTGAGCAGATGCTGTAACGTCACAATTGTTATCTCTTGTCTTGTTGAGCAGATGCTGTAACGTCACAATTGTTATCTCTTGTCTTGTTGAGCAGATGCTGTAACGTCACAATTGTTATCTCTTGTCTTGTTGAGCAGATGCTGTAACGTCACAATTGGTTTCCTGTGTCTTGATGAGCAGATGCTGTAACGTCACAATTGTTATCTCTTGTCTTGTTGAGCAGATGCTGTAACGTCACAATTGTTATCTCTTGTCTTGTTGAGCAGATGCTGTAACGGCACAATTGGTTTCCTGCGCCTTTTTGAGCAGATGCTGTAATATCACAATTGGTTTCCTTTGTCTTGTTGAGCAGATGCTGTAACATCACAATTGGTTTCCTGTGTCTTGTTGAGCAGATGCTGTAACATCACAATTGGTATCTCTTGCCTTGTTGAGCAGATGCTGTAACATCACAATTGGTATCTCTTGCCTTTTTGAGCAGTTGCTGTAACGTCACAATTGGTATCTCTTGCCTTTTTGAGCAGATGCTGTAACGTCACAATTGGTATCTCTTGCCTTTTTGAGCAGATGCTGTAACGTCACAATATGTATCTCTTGCCTTTTTGAGCAGATGCTGTAACGTCACAATTGGTATCTCTTGCCTTTTTGAGCAGATGCTGTAACGTCACAATAGGTATCTCTTGCCTTTTTGAGCAGATGCTGTAACGTCACAATTGGTATCTCTTGCCTTTTTGAGCAGATGCTGTAACGTCACAATTGGTATCTCTTGCCTTTTTGAGCAGATGCTGTAACGTCACAATTGGTATCTCTTGCCTTGTTGAGCAGATGCTGTAACGTCACAATTGGTATCTCTTGCCTTTTTGAGCAGATGCTGTAACGTCACAATTGGTATCTCTTGCCTTTTTGAGCAGATGCTGTAACGTCACAATTGGTATCTCTTGTCTTGTTGAGCAGATGCTGTAACGTCACAATTGGTATCTCTTGTCTTGTTGAGCAGATGCTGTAACGTCACAATTGGTTTCCTGTGTCTTGTTGAGCAGATGCTGTAACGTCACAATTGGTTTCCTGTGCCTTTTTGAGCAGATGCTGTAACGTCACAATTGGTATCTCTTGCCTTGTTGAGCAGATGCTGTAACGTCACAATTGGTATCTCTTGCCTTGTTGAGCAGATGCTGTAACATCACAATTGGTTTCCTGCGTCTTGTTGAGCAGATGCTGTAACATCACAATTGATTTCCTGTGTCTTGTTGAGCAGATGCTGTAACGTCACAATTGGTTTCCTGTGTCTTGTTGAGCAGATGCTGTAACGTCACAATTGGTATCTCTTGCCTTGTTGAGCAGATGCTGTAACATCACAATTGGTTTCCTGTGTCTTGTTGAGCAGATGCTGTAACATCACAATTGGTTTCATGTGTCTTGTTGAGCAGATGCTGTAACGTCACAATTGGTTTCCTGCGTCTTGTTGAGCAGATGCTGTAACGTCACAATTGGTTTCCTGCGTCTTGTTGAGCAGATGCTGTAACATCACAATTGGTTTCCTGCGTCTTGTTGAGATGTTGTAACGTCACAATTGGTTTCCTGCGTCTTGTTGAGCAGATGCTTTAACATCACAATTGGTTTCCTGCGTCTTGTTGAGCAGATGCTGTAACGTCACAATTGGTTTCCTCGGCTTGTTGAGCAGATGTGGTAACATCACAATTGGTTTCCTGTGTCTTGTTGAGCAGATGTGGTAACGTCACAATTGGTTTCCTGTGTCTTGTTGAGCAGATGCTGTAACATCACAATTGGTTTCCTGTGTCTTGTTGAGCAGATGCTGTAACATCACAATTGGTTTCCTGTGTCTTGTTGGGCAGATGCTGTAATGTCACAATTGGTTTCCTGCGTCTTGTTGAGCAGATGCTGTTTATGTCACAATTGGTTTCCTGTGTCTTGTTGAGCAGATGCTGTAACGTCACAATTGGTTTCCTGTGTCTTGTTGAGCAGATGCTGTAACATGAGGTATGATGGTATTAGGGGTTAACACACATGCTTCTAATTGACTGTTGTTGTTGTTGTCAGTTACACAGAGTGAGTAGCTGTCAAGTAACTGTGCCATGGAAGAATGGGGAAGTTTTTAGTATAATGCCCTTTTTTTATTTTTTTTATTTTTAAATTTTGAATTTAAAAGTACTTGTTGTTCACACATGAGACAATTTGCAAAGTCAAAATGAAATGGCTTTGATACAATAAAGTTCTTGTATTGCTGTGAAATAGTTAATAGAAACTTGCTGTTGAACTTAAAAGTTGATTCATCATGACTTGTGTGAATATATCTATATACATTCAGACTGTATGCAAAGGATTTAACGTCTGAAGACATATAGAAAAGGGCCCTTGCTTAAAGGCCCATAAAAGGAGATTAATGCTATATCAAACTCTATTATTTGGTCAACTTTTGGACTGATTCAAATAGTTATCACTAGAAAACACCATCAGCACAACTTAAATGTGAAAGTTAACCAGAAATAACCCAGATTAGCAAGTTTTATAATTCAGATTCCCTGATTCTTCACCTCTGACCTTTACAGTTTATACACACATTTTTGAACCAACCAATCAGAATTCGTTATTTTGAATATGTAAACAAACAGGTTGTTGATAAACATGATTGAATTGGAGACAACTATATTTCAAGCACAAAATAACTTATTTCGAATCAGTCTATTTGATAGGGTCTCAATGCATTCCTAAACTAATTCTCATTATGTTTATGAACATAATAAAAGAACTCCATATATATTTTTTCAGTAATTTATTTGTACTCCTCTCCTTTGATATATATGCCTTTAAATGTCAACAGCTTTTTGGTTATATTGGTGCTTTTCCTGGCATTTACAATACAACCTAAGGTTCTGAGGTGCCTTGCCAAAGGCTACTTCTGCTAAACCAGCAGCTCCATGGAGATTAAACTCATGACCTTTAGTAATATGTTGGCAACTTTCATCACTGGGCCATGCAGGACTCCCTTATGTTATGTATTGTTAGGGAAAAGCAGACTGGGGGAGAAGAATGGAATAAATAAACTTGTTATTACATCATTAGCCATTTCCAGAATGCCCTTTGAAGTCAATGTTAGCATTATTATGTCACAGGATATTCTGGCTTTGTTGCATTCCTGTTAACTGATCAAAGATATCATCTGACAGCCTGTCTGTACAAACATTCTCATATAGATAAACATTTGGTGTAGCCTGACCTTTCATTCCCATGGAACATTTTGTTGTGAGTAAATTGTGTTTGTTGTATCTCTAAAATGCTTTTGTTATGTCTAAATTGATTACGTAATGTCTTCATTGCTTTTGTTGTGACTAAACGGTTATCCTTGAGTCTTCATCTTTGCAATGATATTGCGAAGCTAAAGATGTTATGAATGGAGGATTTAAGTCCTTTATCAAACTGCCTTTTATGCCTTTTAGGCACCAGTCAACCTATGCAATACCATCATAATTCTGATTAACCCATTACCAAACAATAACGAAATTTGACCAGTTTGTTGCAGATGATTCTGGAAAACATTGGGGGAAAGGAAAAATTGCTCCTAACAATGTTTTCTGCACCATCAGAAGAATATTTTTCAATTCCATCACATTTTGTAAATGTCTTCTGCAAACTCTTTCAATTTGGACAGTCAAAAATTAGGCAATTGGTAAAGGGTTAACAGCTGTAGTCACCTCTAACAAAAATTGAATTCTTCATTACCATGATTTGAACACAGCTGTGAGTGGCATTGTGATTTCCAAAGTTAAACACGAAACACCAAGCCGCGGAGGACCCAGCTTGGGTAAATGAACCCTCTCCGCAATATTACTGAACATTGTTGAAAACAGCATTAAAGTATCATAAATGTGAGAAAAGTAGAAGAGTAGAAAGGATAATATAGAATGTCATTTCTTTAAAACTGAAAAAGAAGCCCAATTATCAAAACATAACTATATACCAAACTTACATGCGGAATAAATGTTTGATGCTCTTTATAAAGTATATATGATATTTGAAGCATTTTCTAGAAACCTTTTTTGTAGCAGCCAATAAAGTAACATTGATGCAAAATGAAAAAATGATTTTGATATTAATGCCATATTAATGTTATCTGATACACTTTGATTGCTGTTGACGTTGACGAAATGTTAAGCTTAATAAGAGTTAATGAATTACCTAATTATGATCAAATTGATTAATTGTACTCATTATAATAGTAGAAAATGAGATGGAGATTGATGCCTTTATTTATTCCAAGAAATATGGTGCAGAAGGCATGGTATATCAATTATGAATTAAAAATAAAATCTTTAGAAAGAATTCTCATCAAATTTTCTCTTAACCCATTACCAAACAATTACAACATTTGACAGTTGCAGACAACTCTGGAAGATATTGTGGGAAATGGAGAAATTACTTGAAATGAGCAATTTCCCCTTTTCGCACTATGTTTCCTGCCCTATTAGAAGATTAGTTTCCAATTTAATCACAATTTGAGATGTCATCTGCAAACTCTTTCAATTTGGGACAGACAAAAATTTGGCATTTGGTAAAGGGTTAATCCAGGTCTAGATTTGGTGCCAAAACAAATGAGCTTACTGCTTACAGGCTATGAAACAGGCAACTTCAAACACATTCGCAGCAGACGACATTTGAAAACACTTTAACAAAAGGGGGCATTATCAAGAGCTAGTTTCTCCTTTTGTCACAATGTTTTCTATGTTAATCGATACATGTATAAGTTATTCAGTTTCTCATGGACACATTTTGATGATTTGATAACTGTTTTTTTAAGGTTTTCTCCCGACAGACGTGCATGACAGGAAAAGGATTAATTATCATATGATGAATAAATAACCAAGGTATATTGAATGACATCAAGGTGTGTTAGGAATTTATTGTTGGAAGCCTACTGTAGTTAGAAATTGTACAATACTTGTCGCTCGAAAATCCCCAAACACTTAAATGCATATCAATAAAGTTAAGACCAAATTTCCATCTTGTGACATTTTTTTCAAGTATTGTGAGGTGCATGCATTTGCGTAAGTGTTTTAGTGAGAGATATTTTATTGGCTGACAAATGGAATTTTGACAGATTTTGCCCTTGTTGACCTGATCTTATGGGCAGTTTGAATAATTCTTCCTACATCCATAAGTCTTTAATGACTGAACATTTGTGAATGTGATGTAAAACCTGTATAAACAGTCTAAAGGCTTAAATTGACATGTAGAGCTTTTGTTGTGAGTACTTGCGTACTTGCTACTGTTGCTAGAATCGTCATATAGAGGTGATTCTAACAAGTACCCACAACGATGCCACATGCACAAGCCTGTAATACACCTTCTTTTGATTTTTTGAAAAATATACCAAAACAACTAACACAGTTGTAACAATTTCACCCAGAGTGGCATCATTGGATTTGATTGATATCTCGTGTTTACTGTTTTCTTATGCAAGAATTCCAAGATATCTCTCTACAAAGATGATTGCTTTTGCAGATAGTTTTACGAGTCTCCTGATGGAAAACTAAGAATGTTTCCCTCTGCTTAGTGCACAGAGGGGTTTCCAGCATGGTCCAGTGGCAATGTTTTAAGTGCCAAATTTGTTAACTCAGGGGTCCTGGGTTCGATCCTCACTAACACCCCTAAAATTTATTTTATCAGTTGTCAGGGGAGACAAGTCATGAATAACTGGAAACAATGGGGGATACTAACAACAACTTATTCGATGACATGCCATGTGAATATGGTCATAGTATGTTCTCTGCTTTTTATTTTAGATCTATTATAGTCAGTTTATGTATAGAAACATTGGAAAATGTTTGATAATTAAGGGTCATAAACATTATAGAAGAAAGCTCATGGTTTTATTCACCTTTATTAATTAGCCTGTATTTGCAGTTTAAGTTTTGAGTCCTTCATTGCTTTTAAGTCTGGTAACGCTATATAACTTAAACACTGTTGAAAGGGTATTAACCCTTTCCCAAACAACAAATTTTCCCCTGTCCCAAATTGAAAGAGTTTGCAGACGACATTTCAAAATGTGATGAAATTAGAAAATAATCTTCTGACAGGGAAGAAAACATTGTGGGAAAAGGAGAAATTGCTCGTTACGAGCAATTTCTCCTTTTCCCACATCGTTTTCTAAAGTCGTCTGCAACAAAGTGGTCAAATGTCGTTATTGTTTCGGAAAGGGTTAAATTCGAATAAACCTTTAAGATATGTGTCAATTTTTTCTGCTGTAAGATCCATGTGAAAATTCAAACCCACCCATGCAGGGGTTTGAACCCTTGCAGAGTGGGGTTTAGTGTATGTAAATAGAAGACTTTGAGCAAGGTTCGACAGGAATATATCACTATCTGATCGGGATAAAATTGTGTTTGAACTTTGTTTGAATTCTTTAATTAATAAGGCTTTTTGAAGGAGTGGTTTAGACTTGAATGGAAGATAACAATTTTCTATACACCTTTACCAAAACAGGAGTTTTGGAAGTTCAGGAGACGAATAAACTGTTTTTCTTCTTCTTTATTCCCCCTGAAGATTCTGCATTGTGGAAACACATGATAATCATCTTGTGCAGATGATTCCTTACCCTTAGAATGCTGGGTAATTTTCTAAAAATAGATTTTTGTGTTGTCTGCTTTTCAAAACCATAAATATCTGCTTAATAGTGATGAAAAAAGATACTCAGAGTTGCAAACAGTAGCAGATGGCCTGAGTCTATCTTGTTTGCATAATCATGAAGTTGGTTCCACCATTTATGATTCGTGTTCAGTTCTTGCAGAGTTCAAAGTCCTAATACAGGACAAATCAAGTGGCATTTTTGCAGACTGAAAATGTGTTATTTCGTTTTTTAATGTTTAATTCATAACCAATCTATAGTTTTTTTCCCTGATTTCTTTGTCTCTTTGATAATTGGGTTTTGATGTTATTTGCTGCAAGTTAGACAAGCCAAAGAAAAGGAGTAGATGAAATTATTCCTGCTTTTTGGGACAAACTGACAGACTGAAATAATTTTTGACGAAAGGAAAAGAATCTTAAACCAGTGGACCCTCCTTATGGAAATTTTCGGGTGCTCCAAAGCGGAAGCAACAGCAGATGACAAAAACTAGATTTGATGACTTTCCAGGAGGGCCATAATAAATCATTTCTTTTACCAAATAAATGGTTTAAACAGTTTACTCTATCAGCAAAACAAGCATGCTATATATGTGCCAAATGGTTATGAAAGGGGTGAAGAAGCGTATAAATATTCTAGTTTTATGTATGTTTTTAGGTATGTAGTCTCAATAAATCATTAAAAGACATTTTATTTTTGGAAAAGATTAAAATTTCAATCTGTGTTATAGTCATTTTAAAGAGTCATCTGTTTTGAATGGGGGCAAATGGCCAAATAATTGTCTGATAAGAGGGAAAGCTCTGTATAAGATGAATGGAGAAGAGAATTAAGCCATGTTTACTGTAGATTAAATGTTTTTTCCTATTCCACCCTTCCTCAATTGCTTATGCATCTGTTATCCCATCACTCGATTAACCCAAATATCACATATCTTGGAATTTAAAGTAACTTTCTCACAGATTGAAGTCTTAATCTTTTCTCTTTTTTTCTTTAAAGAATAGAATGTTTTATAATGATAGAATGACATGACTGCTTCATATACCCAGTAACAATGAATCATTTATAATGAGTTCTCGTCAGAATTGCCCCATGATTCTAATAAGTACCCACAATATAGGATGCAGAGAAGAAATAAAGATGTTTGCCTAGATGAATTTTCTCTTAAATGGATCACTGTGTACAACGATGATTGTTATTGCCATATTTGGTAAAAAAAATCATGGTGGGAGTGTTATCCGACATGATCACATCTTGAGTAGTCAGGGGTCTCATGATGAGTAAATTATCCTTTTGTCACAATTATTATATGAATCAGGATGGTCTGAAATCCTGGTAATAGCATTTTAACTTTCATGCAAGCCAGTTGACTAAGTGGCAAGTTGTTTCTTCTATCCAACTGTTTACATTATAGTGCTGGATCTGACTTATATAAACAGGTAAGATCCAGGTAAATTGGACGCTGGCCTATGATCTTAACTGTTTGCTTCTCTGATTTTCTTTCCTCAACATAATTAAGTAGACATTTAAGTTTTTGGAAAGCAGACAACACAAAAGTCTATTTTTAGAAAATTACCCAGCATTCTAAGGGTTTATTCTGGAGTTGTCTGATTCATTATGTGATAACACAAGAAGCCTTATGCTTGCCAGCTTCGGCAACTGCAGCAAAATACTTAAGAAAACATTACGACAAAAGGATAAGCAATTGATGAGCAATTTTTTTCGTTTTATCACACTGATCTTTTACCCAATATATTTGTCAAAAAGAAAGTATATGAATTTTGTTTTAAGAAAAGGCAAAGCAAACAACAGAGAAATTCATCATTTTGTTACAAACGTTACACAAGTTTCTGCAGCTGTGATAAATGGTAAGATAAGTTAACCCTTAGAATGCTGGGTAATTTTCTAAAAATACATTTTTGTGTCGTCTGCCTTTCAAAACCGTAAATATCTGCTAAATTTTTATGAGGAAAGATACTCAGAGTAGCCAACAGGTAAGATCACAGGCTAGCCGCCAATTTACTTAATCTTACCTGTTTGCATAAGCACAAAGTCGGTTCCAACACTATAAGGGTTACAGACCGAGAGGAAAAAGTGAATAATTAGTAAGGGTGATACATATTCTTAAGCAGCTGTTGAAAGAACTGTTTGGTGGGGGAAAATTGCGGGAACTTTTATTACTCAATAAATATCAACTGCATGCAACAAACTGCATTTTTAGAGGGCTCTCAGTCTACCTTAGCCCGAATGTACCTTTATTTTTACGCAGTTAGTTTGTTTCTTAGAGATTTAACAGTTTTCTACGGTATTTCAGTCATATTGCAGCTATTAGCACACAAATCTACATGTGAATTGGTATGTGAAATTTAACCCTTAGAATGCTAGGTAATTTTCTAAAAACAGGTTAAAGTGTCATCTACTTTCCAAAACCTTAAATATCGGCTAAATTTTGATGAGGAATTTGAGATACTCAGAGTAGCAAATAGGTTAGGTCACAGGCCAGCTGCCAATTTACTTGGCGGCTGGCCTGGATCTAACCTGTTTGCATAAGCATGAAGTCGGTTCATGCACTGCAAGGGTTAAATCTCATTTTCCCCAAATGGAGTCAGTGCATTTGCATTCCATTTGTGTAAACTTGCCATAGTCTTGTATTGAACCTTGGATACGTATATTGCGGTTGTTTTTAATGATTGAAATAATTTCACTATACCTTTATCCACATCATCATAATGCGCGCTAAATGACCTTAGTTGTTGATGCGCCTTAAAACACCATTCATTCATTCTAGTGATTGAATATTACAGCAGACAACAGTTGTTAAGGTAGAATACCCATTGTCCCCCATTTTGAAACATCTGCTTTTATCAGACTACTTTGGCCATTCTCTGTATACACCGGTCTTAGCTGGAACTGTTTGTTTTAAAGCGAAAAGTTCCGGCCCCGATTGGTGTATGCTGAGAAAGACCAAGGTAATCCGACAAAAGACAATTTTTCATAATGGCAGATTATGGGTATTCTACCTTAACCCATTACCAAACAATAACAACATTTGACCACTTTGTTGCAGACGCCTCTTGAAAACATTTTGGGAAAAGGAGAAATTGCTCGTAACAAGCAATTTCTGCTCTTCCCACAATGTTTTATGTCCAATCAGAAGATTATTTTTCAATTTCTTCACATTTTGAAGTGTGGGCTGCAAGCTCTTTCAATTTGGGACAGTGGAAAGTATGGCATATGGTTAAGGGTTAAGTAAAATAAATATCAACTTGTTGGGTACTGCATGGCCTGTTGGCCAAGGTGGTGTTCTCATAACTTTAGAACGTAGCCTTAAGTACTGGTGAATCCAGAAAAGCTGTAACATAACTGAACAATTGTAAACATATGGCATCAAACCCCCACATAAACAAAGGTGAAATGAGACATGACTTTTTTTAGTAGAAACATCTATACATAGGCGTAGGAGCAGGGGGGGCCAGGGGGGGCCCGGCCCCCCCAATATCCGGACTGGGGGGGCCATAGTATACTTTGGCCCCCCCAATATTCACAGTGGCAAATGAAGATATTTGTATAGAAAAATGAAAGAAAGGAAATTAAACAGCAGAATAAAAATAAATGTGTATTTTTGTGCTCTATGTAATACCAATTCGCCTTTTGTTACGAACAATAACCAAAATCTTTTTGACGTCATCATCGCAAATGGCAATCTGAACACATCGGGTTTATCCAATGAAAACTCAGCTCGCTAAAATACCCGGGAAGTTTTGATCAACGGAAACAGTGGTGTAAAACATGTTCTTTAAAAGGTGTCAGACTCTATATTATCTTCAATTGTTAGGAAAAGCATAGATGGATCCGTGGCTGTGACAGTCTGGTCGCTGCCACTTTTTATATAGTTCAATACAATTGATTTCCGCGTGAGATCGAGACCTGGCATATCCTTTTTTTTTTTTTTTTTTTTTTTATTTAAAGATACATGTTTTCATACGCTTTCTTTTAATTCTTATAATGTTATTGAATTTGTACATGCATGAAAAGTCATGAAAAAGTTTAGGAACATTTATTCTTAGACCGGTCCTCATCTGAAGTTGGCCCCCCCCAATGTTGAAAACGCTCCTACGCCTATGCTATAATAGCATATGTCTATTTAGGGCTAATATAACTAAGAAGATGATGAAGTCTAGTTCCTTGTGGGAAAGCAGTCAGTGGTGTGGAAAGAATATTGTACAATACTGGTGAGGAAATAACAGGAGCATGGATAGGTGCACTGTCTGACAAGAAATGAAATTGAAAACGTCTGAAAACCCCAATTCAACAAATCTGTGTGAAATCTTTTTGCTTTTCCTTTAGATTTTATGTTAACAGATCCGATAAACATCTCATAGAGATAAATCTGAATAGTTCTAGAACACATGGGTTAAGGTTTATCTCAACTTTTACAAAAATCGTATAAACATTTCAAGATTTCTTTCCTCGGCTCTGATAACAACAAAAATGTAGCAACAAAATGTGATATTCATGAAAGATGGTTAAAAACATTTTAGAATTTTGCAGCCTCATGTTAAAACTTTTTAAAAGTACTAACAGACAAGATTTTGGTCTAGGGGAATGAATAGCCCTGAGCCTTTTAAAGAAGAACCTGAAGACCCGTAATCTGCCATTTTAAAACTCATTCTTTCATCATTTCATCAGATTACTTTGGTTGTTCTTGGTATACCTCGAACTGGGCAGGAGCTCTTGGCATTTTGTTTTTCTTAAACCAAATACGTTTTAACCTATAAATAAATCAATATACATTTATCCACATCATCATAATGCACGCTAAATGACCTGAGCTGTCGATGCGCCTTAAAACACCATTCATTCATTCATTCATTAGATCTATTGGCATTAGGCTTAATGGTCTTGGATCAGGCCGGAGGATAACCAATAACTACCAAAGTAATCCGATGACAGAATGAGTTTCAAAATGGCCGATTATGGGTATTCTACCTTAAACAAAGTACTTCAAAAACTGATTGTTTATGCTAAATTGTCTGTACATATTGGAATCATTTCAACAAGATAATTCTAATAAGTACAAACAATATAGGGTTTGGTACTATTTTGAATCAATTCTGTTATTTTGTAATATGCAAACGACTTTGTATAGTACTGCAAATAAAATTTTTGTATTTGTATTGTATTTTATAGAAATATATTCGGCAGAGATATTCGCTTCTTATCTCAGGCTTATCCAAACAACATAATTATGCTTCTTTAAAAAGTTTCAAAGACAAAGGACTTCTATGAAGAAAGATGCTGTAATATACTTCAAGCCTTAGCCTTCTGGAAGGAAAAGGATTGGTTTACTGTTAACCCTTAGAATGCTGGGTAATTTTCTAAAAATAAATGTTTGTATCATCTGCTTTTTCAAACCTTAGATATCTGCTTAATTTTGATGAGGAAAGATACTCAGAGTAGCAATCAGGTTAGATCACAGGACAGCCACCTACTTACTTAGGAGATTGCCTGTGATCTAACCTGTTTGCATAAGCATGAAGTCGTTTCCAGCACTCTAAGGGTTAAGGGTTTCATGTCTAGCCAGACTTCGCAAACCGCTGCAGTATAATTAGATGCAGCAATGCCTGCACCTATGTTGCCAATGCATTTTGCACATTTTTTTATGTTTTTGAAAATTCATGATTTTTGGGATGTATCTTGGATTTCAAGCCTTTGCTTTGCATGTGTGCAGCATATTTTCAATGAGAGTCTCTGATATACAAATTTGTGGTTCAGAATAATCGGAATAGAAGGTTTGAGGAAACACTGTGACAAAAGAAGAAATTGCTCAACATGAGCAATTTCTCCTATTGTCGCAATGGCTTCTTGCCAATGGCATAAAGAAAGTTTTATTTTTGTTGTTGTACTATTTTGTCAGCTATGGTTTCCACTTAGGACCAGAATTTCATTAGGTAAATTGACGAAACTCTTTATTTTGCTTTTTGTGAACGCTAGTTAGAGAGTTTTTGTTCAGACAATTCAAATGAGTTTCCACAATGTAGTACTTTTCATTGGTCAAAAGTTAAATAAACTCATGACAAAGAAGTCAAGTAACAAAATTCATTTTAGTAACATGATTAAACAAACTATGTTTAGGTTTAAATCTAAATGTTGATAGTTTTCTTGTATCTTATAGGCAAGAGATGAAATAGTAATTTGGCTAAAGAAACTGCATATGACTTTGAAAATCTCAGTTTTAAGTTATGAGACGTGTAATTTGTTTACCATGAGTTAAAAGCGTTATGACAAAAAAATGGTTGTTCATGGTCAATGTAGCCTTTTACAAGTACCAGGGGTGGCAAAAACTATTGTCAGTATACTGCCCAGCTTGTCCCAAAGCCACAACAGACAAGTAAATTTTTACAGAAATTAACCATATGCATGGTGTTTAATGCCGTATCAACAAGTGGTCAGTTATGTAATGGCTTTCCTGGATTCACCAGTACTAGTGCAGAAGAACATTTGGCATTTACGGACATGTAAGCCTAACACAGATTTTGTCATCCAAGCAGTTCCCAGTTATTTCTTTGGTTATTAAAGTGATTAATTTCCAAACTGACGAAAGAAATAGAAATTATTTTTCGTATATGTTATCAAATCAACTGCAGTAAGTATTCCTTTCAACCCTTTACTAAAAAAATAACAACATTTGACCAGTTTGTTACAGACGACTGGGGAAAACATTGTGGGAAAAGAAGGAATTGCTCGTAACAAGCAATTTCTTCTTATCCCACAATGTTTTCTGTTCTATCAGAAGATTGCTCTTTAATTTCATCACATTTTGAAATGTCGTCTGCAAACTCTTTTAATTTGGGACAGTCGAAAATTTGGCGTTGGGTAAAAAGCCAATATGGATGGGTAAGAAAAGTTCCAAAAGTTGAAAAAGTTCTTCAATGCTAAGGATGGGTAGCAGGTGGGGGACTCTGTCTGTAGACTCGTTTCTGGTTTTTTATTTCGTAGATCTTCTGGTGCAAAGGCAAATATGTAAGACAGAGATTATGTCAAAAAAGCTTTATCAATTGATCAAAAACCAATTTATCAAGCCAACTAGATAATAGCTCAGGTATCCTGAGGGGAATTAGCAGGATCGTAAGCAATGCATGCTGGGTAAAGCTTCGTGTTTAGCTTCGGAGTGTTTTTTTTTCTAGTTTTTTATTTCCTTGTTTTTTTCTATTTTTTTTTTCCTCCTGTTTTTTTTTGTACTCTCCTAGATACATGATGAGTTTGATAATGCGAGAGAAGATCTTACATGAAAATACATGTATTTATTTATTTTTATCAAGCACTTTATTATTATCCCATGAAACCTCACTTTCATGAGTTTAATACTGATGAATTTAGAAACTATTGTGTCAAAAATCTGACACAATGGTTTCTACCCAATAGCTTGAAGAAAAAAAATGTATCTTTGTCCTGTTAATTATTTTTGTAGTCTTCTGTTCACTTCAATTGGTACTAATCAAAATCATTATATGGGGGAATAGGGATAAGTATTCCTAAGACATAGCTAATTGGTTAGAATACTGAAACGGAAATCAGTAAGTTCTTCTCAAAACGAGCTGAATCGGGCTTATGTTAGAATTAAAATCACGTGGCTCTTCTCAGGTTGGGTTCAAATCCCGGTGACGGCATTTGGATTTTCATGAGAGGCCTACAGGTTCCACACTGATTTACGGAATGCCGATAGTTCTACCCAGCTTGACCAGCCCCTATTGGCAGTTGAGTATGGGGTTTTCCTCTATCATTTAGAGTAGGGCATCACAATTTAATTCAACAATGTTGAAGCAGTGTAAAACCCATATAGATGAATTATCCTTTTGACCACCCATTGATGAGCAGTCAAACTTCACCACTTCTTCATCAGAAATGAACCAGACATTAAAAAATGTGTGAAAACCCTTACGAGCTTTGTATACCAGCCCAATAAAGACTTTGGTAAAGTGGAAGTGTTCTGCTTTTGGTATGATATTATTGTAGTTTAAGGTTTGATCCGTGTTTGCGGCCACTATGTCTGCAGGTAAGACATAAAAACAGATGAAACATGAAATGAAGGGTCCTGTGTGACCCAGTAGCTTAGGTGGCAGATTTAGAACTGGGGAGGTTCAAGCCCCACCAACACCTCTTATATCTATGGAGTGACATCTGGCAAATCACTTCAGAGCCCTAACCTAGAACTGGTAGATCCAGGAAAGCTGTATCATAACTCAAAAATTGTTTACGGCATTAAACACCATGCAAACAAACATGAAAGCAGCCTTTTTTATCCATCACGGTCAAGTTATTGTGTGGAGATCAGTACATAAGGTTTGATCCTCATTTTCAGCCAGTGCATCTTTAAGCAAGGCGCCCTGTTTCCTAACCTAGCACTGGTAGATAACCCAGGAAGCATGAATAGACTAATTGCCCTCTGGATATGACCAAAATAATCTTTATAACACGTAGATGACATTTCATTTTCCCGCTATTTACTAGTTACTTCCCAACAGACACCATTAATGCCAATCAGCAAATTGATCAATAAGTATCTATAGAGAAGTGTGCATAAATGTTTGATGAATGTTGGAAGTCGTTGTGAATAAAGGAAAATTGGCTTATCATCAGCCAATTCTACTCTGTTTTAGAAATAATCAACAATTAACTTATGTCTAACAGTCTTGTTGCGAACGTTTTTCTATATTGAAGAGTCAGAAAACTGTGCCCATTATTATAAACCCTTATAGTGCTGGAACTAACTTCATGCTTATGCAAACAGATAAGATTCAGGCCAGCCGACAAGTAAATTGGCAGCTGGCCTGTGATCTAGCCTGTTTGCTACTCTGAGTATCTTTCCTCATCATAATTAAGCAGATATTTAAGGTTTTGGCAAGCAGAAGACTTAAAAATCAATTGTTAGAAAATAACCCAACATTCTTAGGGTTAAACAACAAACAAATAGACACAATTGTTACTGGCTGTTGGTAATACCTAATCATGGAAGTGTTTCACAAACAGCTGGTATCAAAGAATTGCAATCTGTTGTGAACAGAGAAGCATGTACAGTTGGTATTACTAGCAAAGATCGACCTAGCCCTGACCTAACCCTTATAGTGCGGGAACCGACTTCATGCTTACGCAAACAGATTATATCAAGGCCAGCTGCCAAGTAAATTGGCAGTTAGCCTGTGATCTAACCTGTTTGCTACTCTGAGTATCTTTCCTCATCATAATTAAGCAGATATTAAAGGGTTTGGGAAGCAGATGACACAAAAATCTAATTTGAGAAAATTACCCAGCCTTCCCAGGGCAAATAAGCCTGGACTCATTTTCTGAGTAAAAATACAGCTGTTTACCCCTATGGAGAAACAAAAACTCAAACAAAGTTTGAATATTAGTTATTTGATTATTTCCAAGTAAAGTAATTAATAGTGGCCACAGCCTTTGTCTATAAAACTATGAAGTACTTATTACATGTTTTTGCTAAAGATACAATTTATTACTTAGTTCAGCTTAAGATGCCCTATAACGCTCACAATGTTATGTATTCCCAGTTTCTCTCTCCTCTCTGTGTTGGTACAAATTGCAGAAGCAGATGATTGGAACTTTCTTGAGAGGCAGTCTCCCAGCTGACTTATTAGTTTAGTTTGAACTTGCTCATTTTACATCAATTAAGAAAAAAGCTCTTACAACTTAGATTTATCTCAATTCTGCTTCAACGCTTCCTTGGTCCATGCGCGGAATGTTCAGTAATGAAAGGTCGTAAGGCGGAACCTGCTTCTCATAGGATTTGAACCCACGAGCCTTATGTTTGGAGGCAGAGGCTCTAGCTCTTGACCACTGTCCTCCACAGCTGTCTTTGTGAAAACCTATTGTTTTACTCGTTATAACAGGTCCTTAAGGGCAGTGTAAACTTACTTTGTATTGATTATGACAGACGGTTGTAGCTTATTAAATTCCCTGTTGTTGTCCCCTTCCTAAAAAGTTGACCAGTCCTCTTGCCAATTTGAAGATAAGTTTTGGCATTTTTACCTTGCAGCTTATGGGGATCAAACCTTAAACCCTTGGTACCAGAAGCAGATACTTCTATATGTGATGAGCTGGGCATTGTATTTTTACCAAAAATAACATTGATTTCCATTAAACACCTGTAGATTACAAAACAAACATATCAGAGATCTTGTTTCCTCAAGTCACAGACAGGTTAAAGAAGATCAGTAATAGTTTGATAACAGAGGAAAGATACACAATTTATTTCATCCATCTTGCTAAGTAAACAGACCGTTTGTTCTTCTGACTTGCCAGGAAACAAACAATTTTGTACAGGGAACTTCAAAACTTATCAGGAATCCCTTTGTATTACTGGAATGCATATGTTCTAAGTAAATCAGGGTTGTTATTTTTTTGGTGAATTTTATGGCTGTTCTACAGTCATATTCCTGATTAACAGCATAATGTATGTTTTATTATAAATGTTTTACAAAATTCCTCTCTCAATTAAGAAAAAAAGGTCAAAAGGATTCTATTAAGTATATACAATAACTATGTTATAGAATTGTGTTGCTATTCATGAATTACTTTTCTTCCGTGCATATCATATAACAGTACAGATCTGGTGCTCAGATTTAAAGGGATTTATTTTTAACCTCCAAATTCCTTTACATCTGTGAACAAGCACCTTTAAGAAGAGATTTAGAAATAGAAGATTTCTTATTACCCGCCAAGCTTGGGACCTTTCTCATTCTTGACAAGCTGGGCATTGCAATATAACAGAAAAACTGTTGATGCAATGCTTAAACCCAACAAACAAAAGCAACTGAAATGCTCCTGAAAAAAATCTCATGAGAAATACCAGAATCAGGTGAAAGGGTTATTTGGTATTAGGGTAATGTGAGATTTTTATCTCCATAATGAATTGGCCTTTCTTCCATGGGGAAACCATCAGTCATTCCCGGAGAAATAAAAACACGGGAAAGATGGCTCCTGTGATCCATTCAAGACCTTATTCATGAACTTCATGAACATTCATGATTGTTAAATAGCCATTCATGAACACAAAGCTGTTCTTAATTTGTTCATGAATTTCAAGAATATGTTCATGAACAGAAAGACAGTTTTCATGAATATATTCATGAACCTGTTCTTGATGTTCATGGTTTTATTCTTGAATTTCATGAAAAAGTTCTGTGTTGATGAACATTCATTAAACTTTCACGAAACGTTCATGAATAGTTTCTTGAATCTTTTCGCCAGGAGGAGGATGGCTTGAAAAATGTGGGTTTTCTGCAAGATGTGTTTTGTTTGTTATAGTGTTCAGTATACAGATTGATGAGTATTAACCCATTACCAAACAATAACGACATTTGACTAGTTTGTTGTAGACGCCTCTGGAAAACATTGTGGGAAAAGAAGAAATTGCTCTTAATGAGCAATTTCTCCTCTTCCCACAATGTTTTCTGCCCTATCAGAAGATTATTTCTCAATTTCATCACATTTTGAAATGTCATCTGCAAACTCTTTCAATTTGGGACAGGCGAAAATTTGGTGTTTGGTAAAGGGTTAAACTCTTTTTCTACAAGACCTCACTTCTGTGCATAGACTTGGGACTTTTCGGTCTTAATGTTTTATAATCATGTTTAACTCTTGGGATGCTGGATAATTTTCTAAAAATAGATTTTTCTGTCGTCTGCTTTCCAAAACCTAATTATCTGCTTAATTTTGCAGAGTAGCAAACAGGTTAGATCACAGGCTGGCTGCCTATTTACTTGGCGGCTGGCCTGGATCTAACTTGTTTGCATAAGCATAAAGTCTGTTCCAGCATTTTAAGGGTTGAACTCTTTTTCCCACAAATTAAACTTCTGCTCACATAATAGCACTAGGGACTTTTTCTGAGTCTTGATGTTTTTAAATTATGATTAACTCAAAATAATTAAATGACAGACCTTTTTCAATATGAAGAGTGTTCTGCTGCGATTATATACAACAATAGCCTGGTTAGGGAAAGGTTCTATCTGGAATTAGGAAGACATTGATTGACATATCAGGCCATATGATAATTAAGCGAGATTTTTTCCTCATAAAATACAACACAGGCATGTTACCATGTTACGCCATTAAGAAAAGATGCTATTTAGTTATGCCATGGGCATTAATTTCTTCAGAGGTTAGCCTGTATACAACCTATTTATTTATTCTACATGAATCAAGTAATTGGAGAAAATATTTTAACCCTTTTCCAAACAATAACGACATTTGACCACTTTGTTGCAGACGGCTTTAGAAAACATTGTGGGAAAAGGAGAAATTGCTTGTAACGAGTAATTTTTCCTTTCCCCACAATGTTTTCTGCTCTATCTGAAGAAAATTTTTCAATTTTATCACATCCTGAAATGTTGTCTGCAAACTCTTTCAATTTGGGACTGTCGAATATTTGTTGTTTGGGAAAGGGTTAAGGGAGGTGTTTTTCTCATGATAAACAAATGTATCTGGCATCTACTTAGCAATGCCATGTGCATTATAGTTCTTCTTGTAGCATCCTGCAATCTTTTTTTCTACTCTGGTCAAGACATTGGATATCATATTTTAACCCTTTCCCAAACAACAAATGTTCGAATGTCCCAAATTGAAAGAGTTTGCAGACGACATTTCAAAATGTGATGAAATTGGAAAATAATCTTCTGATAGGGCAGGAAACATTGTGGGAAAAGAAGAAATTGCTCATTATGAGCAATTTCTCCTTTTCCCACAAGGTTTTCTAACGTTGTCTGCAACAAAGTGGTCAAAATTTTAATGTCGTTATTGTTTGGGAAAGGGTTAAGGAGGATCTTTTCTCGTGAAATACAAGTGTTCAGAAAAGATACTACTGAGTAATGCCATGTGCTTTTAATGTTTTCATAAATCAGTCTGCATGGTTTTCTTCTATGTATATGAATCAACCAATTTGATAATATAATTTTTGGAGATTTTTCCTCGTGAAATACAACACTTGCTTTTCCATTGAGAGTATAAACTACCTAGCGATGTCATGTGCATTATAGTTCTTCATAGATCAGCTTGCATAGATTTTTTTTACATGAATAAAGCAATTGGACATCATACTATAAGGGAGATTTTTCATCATGAAATACAATGCATCTGGCACCATACAAAAAAAGATACTACTTAACAATGTTGTGTGCATTTAACATCTTCATAGATAAGCCTTCATATATATTTTCTACATGAATCAAGCAATTGGATATCATATTTTAAGACAGATTTTATCTCATGAAATACAACTTATGTTGCACCATTCAGAAAAGGACTTATTTAGCAATACCATGTGCTTTATAGTTCTTCATAGATCAGCATTCATGGAATTTTCTCTACATGAATCAAGTAATTGGACACCATATTTTAACCAAGAAGTTTTCTCATGAAATAAAATGTATGTGGCTCCATTCAGAAAAGAAACTACATATAGCCTCACTGTGTGCCTTTAACTTCGGCATACATCAGCTTGCATCCGACTTCTATATGAAGGAATCAATCAGTTTGAAATCAAATTTCTTTGGGAAAATATTTGTCATGAAATATAACGTAAATTCAACTTCCTAGAATCAAGCTATTGAATATCATGTCTAAAGGGTGAATTATCCTCATAAAATACAATGCATCTGGTACCATACAAAAAAGATACTACTTTACAATGTTGTGTGCATTAATCAAACTTCTCCATTGATAAGCCTTAATAGAGTTCTTCTATATGAATTAAGCAATGAGAAATCATACATTAAGGAAGATTTGTTTCTCATGAGATGCAAACCATGATGCACCATTCAGAAAATATACTACATGTACTTAACAATGATGTGTGAATTTAACTTCTTCATAGATCAGCTAGCATGGATTTTCCTTCATAAATCAAGCAATAGGATATCATATTTTAACTGGGATTCAAGAGTTCTCATAAAATACAATGTATGTTGTACCATACAGACAAGAAAGAACATGGCATGAGAATTCTTCAACAATTAGCCTTCATAGATTTTTTATTGATTCAAACAATTGGATATCAAATTTTGAGGGATAATATTCCTCATGAAATACAACGCTTGTTACACCACTTAGAAAAAAAAACAACTTAGCAATGCCATGTCTTGGGTTTAGTGAAGCACTTACTATAGTCTTACATTGAACCCTCGAATTGTGCTGTTGTGGCAGTCGTGCATATTTACCTCAATAGTGAAACCTCTCCACACTTATTTCCTCAACATTATCTCCCTTTTCTTGTATTTTTCAGGAGTTTCCGTGGTATCCCAAACCAATCAATGAACTCTCGGAAGGTGCAGCTATTCAGCTAAATGAGTCTGCTTGTCTGGTACTGTTTGTGGGTGAGTTGTTTAGAAATATTTCAGTCAGTTATCCCGAGGTCCTGCGTGGCCAACTCAGGTTAAGTTGGCAGACTTAAAACTCAGGGGTTCCAGGTTTGAGCCCTGCTAACACCTGGTTTTGCGGTAGTGACCTTTGACAAGTCACTTCAGAGCCCTAGACTAGAACTGGTGGATCCAGGAAAGCTGTAACATAACTGAAAAACTGTTTATACTGCGTTAAACACCATAAAAATACCATAAAAACCCTAAACAGTCAGTTGTCAAGATAAGTTTGTGTGAAAGTGTTTTTTACATGCTGTGTTTTCAAAACTATAAGGCAAACCCTTTATTGTGGGTACTTATCAGAATCGTCTTGTTGAGATGATTCTTAAGAGTACCAACAATATAGGGTTTAGAGAAGTAATGAAGATATAAGCTTGGGGGAATATGCCTCTTATTTGTACCTATAAATATACTTCTCTAATATTACCAAACAGGAAAATCTTTATAAAGATGTAAAGGCACCTGTATGGCACAGTGGTTAAGCTTGCAGACTTAGAACTTGGGTGTTCCAGGTTCGAGCCCCTTCGACTGTCGGACACCTCTCGCAAGTTACTTCAGAGCCCTAGCCTAGTGCTGGTGGATCAGGGAAAACTGTTACACAACTGAAAATGAAAAAGTAAAGATGTAATATAAATGCGACAAAAGGTTTTGGCAATTGGCCCTCTGAGCGGTGTTTAAAATCCTGATGACAGCATTTGAATTCTCATGAGAGGCAGTCTCTCGACTGACTTACAGAATGCCATTGGTTCTCCTCGGCTTGTCCTGTCCTTATGGGCAATTGAGTATGGGCTCTTCCTCCATCATGTAGAGTTTGGCATCGCAACTTAACTAAAATACTATTGGAGTGGTGAAAAAACCTTTATAAATAGATACAGGAATACCGGATTTACATATTTTGCCTGCGTAGTAGGATTGATTGTTTTATGACAAATTTTTGGTTCTTTTAATTTGTTTCATTTACCAGTTTGATCTTTTAATTTGTTTCATTTTCAATATCGTATTTCTGTTTCCATGGTAACAGAGCCCGATGATGAAGAAGTTGATAAGGCCCGGGATGTTCTCTTGAAGCCCGCAATGGAGGAACACGAGAAAGGGGAGCACAGGGACCTCCTGTTTTTTATAGGGGCAGACGTAAGTATCCTCGAATAAATATTACGAGGCCTAAGTCAGGGCAAGTTGCAATCTGAACTCATCAGGTTTATCCAATTAAAACACCTCTGAAGTAATAGGGAAGACGCCATATTGATTTTCACGAGACTTCTTTCATGGCACTTTCGTTTTCAAATATAGATATTAAACATGAAATCTTAGTAGTCATTTAATTTGATGAAGGAAAGAGGATTTTATATCACAACTTATAATTTCACTATTATGTTTGAGTAATGATCACATAAATGATAAAAAATTATGTTCAACACTTCAATATACATTGAACTACTTAATATGGAAGCTCATAGGAAATGTGATATAAGCCAGGGATGATTTATCAGAAATACTGTAACCTTACACTTATGTACAAGGTGTATTTCTCAGATCATGGAAATACCTAAGAAATTATGATTGGTAAGTTGATGTCTTGGTACTCATGGATTTGGATTTGGACTAGAGCTTTTTTCCCTAACTTACAGAATGCTGATGGTTCTACCTTGCTTGACCATCCCTTGTGGGCAGTTGAGTATTGGGTTCTCCTCCGTCAATAAGAGTTGGTTATTGCTACATAATTGAAATAATGATGAGATGATTTAAAACCCCATATAAGCAAAGATTCCCTTTGATTTCAGGATGAACTGTGTGATCCTGTGCGGAACTTCGCGAACCTTGGAGAGCAGGCTCCCTTATTGACCATTCTGGATTTCCCGGAGCAGAAAGTGTATATCAGTGCTGAAAAAAACATTACAACCGAGTTGGTGAACAATTTCTTGAAAGGATATTTAGACGGAAGCCTTCCCTCAAGACCCTGTAGGCCGTGAATGGCATGTCCCCCCCCACGCTTTTCTCATCGTGAATCATAATAACTGATATGCTAAACTTACTATTGACGTAGCATCGTATCCAATGGATGCTTGGAATATATAAGCTATGAACAATTTTGTGAAAGCATATTTGAACCGAGGCCCAATCAATGGTTAAATTCAAGACTATAGTAAGTTTTTCACTCTGTTAAGGACTCAATATAGCACTGCATTGAAACCTTGATGCCTCGTGGCCCTGAGGGTTGGCATTTTATTATTTTAGTTCAACAAAAGCTCATTTTCCAAACAGGCAAGACACTTGCTTTTTAGATATTTTTTTGCTGTCTCAATGAAAATTTCACATGCATATTTTCGTTTGTACACCAAAAACATCAAATTTTCAGTCACTTTGTTAATGAATAAGTTTTTTTATGAATTATATCTCTGCTGTTTTTGTTTGTTTTGTAAGTTTTATAAAAATGTACTTGAATTTGAGTATATGTTCAGCAAAATTTCTGGTGATGTAATCAGGAAAAAAAAATCAAGAGTGATTGATAAGATGTAAAAAGTTAAACAATTGTTTGATATAATAATTTGAAAATATTTTCCTTTCAAGCAATGAAAGATTTGCAGGTTCCTTTATGCCTATATGCAAAGTTTTACATAAGAAATTTGCCAATATCAAAGGATCAAGTTTTTATATTTATGCAAGTATACAATATGCACAAATAGCAATTGAGGACATCAGTAAGTTTTTGCCTTTTTAAGATATGCAATATTTGTGTATTTGTTTTTATTTTTAACATGTACTTTTGATAGGATTTATTCGTCATATGTTGAAGACTTGAACGTATTCCCAATAAGTGAAAAATTGTTGACAAAGGATATAAACCCCATGTTAACAATAAACAACCTTCCGAAATACTTGTGTATAAAAGCTGTCAGCTTAACCCTTTCCCAAATGCCAAATTTTTGACTGTTCCAAATTGAAAGAGTTTGCAGACGACATTTCAAAATGTGATGAAATTGGAAAATAATCTTCTGATAGGGCAGAAAACATTGTGGGAAAAGGACAAATTGCTCGTTAAGAGCAACTTTTCCTTTTCCCACAAGGTTTTCTAAAGTTGTCTGCAACAAAGTGGTCAAATGTCGTTATTGTTTGGGAAAGGGTTAAGATAAATTTCAACATTGTCAGACCAATTTGTGCCATAACTTTGCAAGTCTCATAAACAAGCAGACGGACACTAGTTCTATTCAAATAAGGGTTTTGATGTTCATAAATGGCCCATCTCTGGCTTGAATCAAGTTTCAGGGGAGACAATTATGGCTATCCTTGAACTTTACTTTTTTCTATGCTACTATGTAGAATGTTTTTTACTATATTTATACATTTTTCTTTATGTGTTATGTAATAACATAGTGAAGTGGTTTGTTTTATTGTAAACTCTTGCTTGTAAGATAAGCGAAAATAAAAAGGTAATAGATCATTTTGAAAGTATCAAAATTGTTTATTCCCATCTTATTTCCCAATCTTTTTTATCATTATTTTTATTATTGTTATTATTACATGTACCCTACTTTGCATATTTGTTCAACAAACATGTATTATTATTAGGGATGGCAATGAGTATCTGGTAAACAAAGTATTTAATTGGTGGAATGGGTTTCAGTTAGCAAATGTAGCATTTTAGTACACATAAAGAAATGTCAATATCAGTCTTAAAATTTGAAAATATGAATACAGTGGACCCTCGTTTATCCGAACACTTTCGTTCCCAGGAGAAATGTTCGTATTAACGAATTTTCCGGAATAAAGAATATACGAGTTACAGCGAAATGTTTACCTTTACACGGTGTCGGTGTATCATGATCATTACTATGAAGTAAGAAATACACATATTATTTTTTTTTTAAGGAAAATATAAAGTGTGTTAAGGAAGTGTTTATTTGGTCAAAACGGATTTTTAAAAAAAATGACAATTTGAAGCAATGTCTTTCCGAGAAGTTAAAATTCATTAAGATAGCTCTGAAAAGAACTGTCTTCGTTTGGCTGTGGGTGTAGACATCTTCAAGTTGTATCTTCTTATTTCAATATCGAGAAATGAGATAGGTAGGTATTGTCGAGAGCTTATTTATAGGGAAAAGGAGCATATCGATTGAGTAATAATTTAAAATGATTGCCAGACATTGTCTCCCGATCGCTGTCTAAGCAGCCAATCAGCCAATCAACACCTTTTACAAACTCAACTATCGACATGCGACCGTAATTACAATAATGTAAGACCAATCAACTGACAGAATGACCGATTAACAAACAATCAACACCTTCCAGTACACTACACTAGGTGACATGTTATGGTCAAGCATACGTGACAGTTTGCAAAACGTGTGAATGCCGTTTACAACAGAAGACCGATCCCTTCATTCTCAACTGTAACCGCAAAATAAACGATTTACCTGGTTTCCGGACTAGCCATACGCATATACTATGAAAAGTGACTGTTGGTTCCCGAATATTTTTGTCCGGTTCCGGAACGCGGATTATCCGCATTAAACGGTTAAATTGATGAAGGTAAGATCCGTTCCCTCAAAATTCTGTTCGGATGGTGAATATTCCGGATAAACGACGTTCGGATTATCGCGGGTCCACTGTACTTTTAACCAGAAGAAGTTTGGCATTTCATTGAATAAGAAATCACTTTGCTATTTTTGATAATTTATTATTTTTTCCCTTATCAATCATGCTTATGTGGGAAAGAAGTTAAAGGCTTGGAAATATTCCTTTAGACTTGTGATTACAAACCATGAGCATTGATAGGTGAACTAACCCAGGGGTTGCGTAATTTTATTTATCCAATTACATGGTGCAAAAGGTGACGTGAAAAGGGTGCCGTGAAAACTAAGTGATTCACGGTTAGTTGACATGTGACTCATTCATTTGCATATGGTCAAGTGACGCAAAAAACTGGTTCATCGGAGTAAAAATCTATGAATAGAAACGATACTGTTTGGTCCATCTAATGTTTCAAGTTATAAATCATCATTGGATGATCACTAAATTTAAAGAAATCAAAGGTATTCTCGGAACTATTTGCAGCCTCTTTGCACTTAAGAACAATTCTATATTTAGATTTGTTAGGGAAATTTACGTCACAGAGGCAAATCTCTGGTTTCACACTTTTTAACACAAAATAAACACATATCATATCCTCCACAATTAACACTCTCAGGACATATATTATATAAATCACCATACCTTTTCGATCACCCCTATCTATATGCCTTATCAAGATTTTTCCATTCTATCATAGACATAGAATACCGTGTGACGTCATTTTTCATCGTGTGACGTCAGACGATGACATCACGATTTGTCTCGTGACTACTATTCATGTTTGTTCACGAATACTCAATTGCGTTTTATAAAAACTGTTTTCTCTGTTGTTACGTTGAAATTGGGTGTTTGAAAGGTATGTAACGGGATAAACAGAATAATAGGTTAGTGACGTTAATGGGTTAAGTTTTTCGGGCTCGGTTTCGATATTTATTGGGTGAGCCTTCAGCTCACCCAATAAATTCCTACGCCTTGCCTGAAAAACTTAACCCATTAACGTCACTAACCTAGTATTCTCTATTTATCCTGTCACTAGTGCAATTAATGGACCGATAACAGGGTGCCGTATGACATTTGTGATATCCGACACTAACCATACATCAAACATTCACGTGTGAAATCATGACGTCATATGTACGTCATGGCATATGACGTCATGCGTGCATCATTCTCTACTTGATTTTTGTCATTTGTTTCCTTTATTTGGTATTTTGTTTTCTGTTTGTTTGTTAATAATAATCCATGGAGGTAACAGGATAAATAGAATAGATAATTGATCTATTGCCGAGTCTGATAACTTTTCCTATTCAAAGACACCAATCGTCTATTCTATTTATCCTGTTACCTTTATGCATTCTTTTAAACAAAGAAAATGAAGATAAAACACGTGAAAAAAAAGCAGAGAATGATGTAAACATGACGTCATGTGTCATGGCGTTCTTATGATGTCATTATTTGTCACATGCATATGTTATATGGTTAGTACTGTATATCACAAATGTTATACGGTACCTAGTTATCGGTCCCAAAATGGCACTATTGACAGGATAAATTGAAAAATTCAGTAAAGATTCTCTTGTCCTTTACGGCTTATGGACAAGCTGGGTGGTATGGCCAATTGACTTAACCACCATGACTACAAATGACTACAATATTGTAATATACAGCTTTAGTTCTGATCTTATCTAAACATTTGCTTATATTTAGGGCTTAAATCTGGATATACAGTGAGTGGTTAAATTTGCAGTATTGAACTTGGGGATCCAAGGTTCAAACCCCATTTGTACCTCTGGTTTCATGGGAGTGTCCTTTGGTAAGGTACAGTCGAGCCTGGTTTATCCGAACACTTTGGTTCCCAGGAGTAATGTTCGTATTAACGAATAATCCTGAATAAACAATCGGCGAGTTTCCAGTGAATTGTTTACCTATACACCGTTTTTCATAATAATTACTATGAAATAAAAAAACGTAATAGTTAAAATGGTTGCCAGACCTTGTCTCCTGATCGATGTCAATGCAGCGAGTTAACACCTTTTACAAACTTGACTTTCTGCACGCGACGATAATTACAATTAGGTTAGACCAGTTAACTGACTAAATGACCAATTTACAAACAATCAACACCTTTCATTACACTACACTTGGTGACATTTTATGATCAAGCATACACGCGAATTTGCCAAAGGTGTGAATGTTGGATTACCGTATGGTCAATTAACGTATGCAACCGCAAAAAAAGAAAAAAACATGCTGGTTTCCGGATTAACTGTGCGCATATACTATTAGAAGTTAGGCTTGGTTCCCGACTTTTATTGTCCGGAGCCAGAACGCAGATTTTCCGGATTAAACAGTGGAATTAATGAAGGTAAGGACCGTTCCCTACAAATCCTGTTTGGATGGCAAATGATACGGATTAACAATGTTCGGTCTATCGAGGCTCGACTGTACTTCATAGCCCTAGTCTAGTGCTGGTGAATCCATGAAAGCTGTTACATAACTGAAAAATATTGACACGGCTTTAAACCTTAGACAAACAAACAAATTTACCCAAGGACAACTACCCTCCTTATTGAACAAACATAGCCTCTGTACACAAGCAGAAATGATGTGGATTAAATTATGCCTGTACCATACCTAAAACCATTAATTGGTTTGCCACATCATTAAAATCAGGAAAGTCATCGATGAGATTCATTAAGTCATTGCCTTTCAAACATAAAAGAAAAAGAAGACAATAAAAGGAGATTTTCTATACAAAATATTTTAATGGCAGTACTTTATAATACATATAACTGTAGCTTTTCAAAACACAGCCTCATATGTCTATGTACACTCAAAAGTAAACAAAATCATAGAAATATATGTTATTTCTTTCATCAAAGTCAACTCTAACATTTCAACTTAAAACACATCAATGATGAAAATCAAGGGTTGAACTCAAGACTACAATTAGTATTTCTCAAATGTCTATACTTACTATAGTCTTGCATTGAACTCTCAATATATAAAGATATAAATATATTGTTTAAAAGACTGTGACAAACAATGGGGATTACCCAGGGGGTTATTGATTTTCACGCCTCCGGAGTGCAATTGTAGGTAGACTTTCTATTTGTTAATATTGACCTCACATATCAACGTTCAACGCTAAACACCTTAAGGAAAATATTTGCGTAAGTCATTATTGATACAAATGGATTGTATCTTTAATGCAAGTACAAGATTGCAATGTGACACTTCATTGGAAGCGTCTCAGAGAGACGATTCCAATGATGTGTTACTTTGCAATATTGCTAAGCCCAATACTAAAATAAGAGGAATTGTTGTTTTAGACTTGCGCAAATCTTAAGCATAAACGGTTTAGTAAAACTGTACCCTGGAATAATTTGGATAAGGCAATGTTTTAGGATAACATGTGTCGGAATAGGTGGGATTTGACTGTATATAAAAATACCCTCATCTCTCTCTCTCTCTCTTATGCCATACATCAATGAAGTGATAATTATTTGTATAAATAAATGGACGGAAAGTTCATGATATTTTGCACACAGTATTTACAATAACTCTCTTTTCATCAACATAGCATTTACTTGCTCAGAGGTTAATACTATTTTTTCTTTAACTTTTTTACAAATAACTAAAACTATATGTAAAATGAAAATAATGAGGCTAATAGAGAGATAGCCCTTTTGTTGATATGTTTTCAATAAAAATACTTTCGATCATACAGTTTAATTATCCATTATAAGTTGGTTTTCCCCATTTCTTCAAAAATTACCTCTATGCATACATTTTTTACAGTCTGAAGATGCTCTCATAAAGCGTGAAACACTTGATTTGATTTATTTTATTAAGTTTCATTACATGCAACTTTTCCTGTTGTCTTCAGATACTGGTATGCTAAAAAAATGATTGCTTGAACGAGGAAGATTGGGTTAAAACCGACCAACAAAAGGCAAGTCCAAAATAATGAGCAAAAATAATACAAGAGAGATTCACAACAAATCATTAGAAATTTTATCACAGATCCTTTGAAGGAATATATCAAGACTTTTGAAAGTCTTCAAAGCACTAAACCTTATACACTTTCACCAAACATTCCTATATCCAGAAACAATAAAAAAGATTGACTATACAAATCAACTTGTCTACACTTTTGAAACTATTGTACAAAAAAAAAATTGTCTTTTGAAAATATAATTTTTATCTTACAATATTCTATTACAGTCTAAACTTGTAAAAAGCAATTTCTACTTCCGTCTTAATTTTTACCTAACCTGTCTTAATCTTTACCTAACCTTGCAAAATATATGCAAGTTTCTTTATCTCATAATAAATGTCTGTTGATTTCTACCTTACCTTGCAAAATATATGCAATTTTTCTTTGCTCATAATAAATATCTTTTAAAACAACATTCATTCATTCATTCATTCATTCATTTATAAGAGATATCTGTTGATCTCTATCTTACTTTTTACAATTCTCTTATTTCATAATAAGTGTCTTGATTTCTACCTAACATTGCAAAATATATGCAAATTCTCCTATCTCATAATTAGCGTCTGCTTGTTCTCTTAAATTAATGCCAGTCGCATAATCTCACACATTAGAATAACGGTAGGTTAACTTATCAAAAGTTTAAGCAACTTTGACTGTATCCCTAGCCATGTCTCTCGACGCTTTCACCAGAATGGTCGAACAACCAACAGATACCCGACAAAGAAGATAATCGACACAGAAACCATTCCGAAAATGTATTCCCTAGTCTCAGAGGTATATCTGTATCGACCAGTCAGCGGATAAAACAGGTTGTCCCAGCAACGGTCCTGCGGGCAGAGGTCTGGATCGTCCTCTTCTGGAGCTTCGTAGTACCTGAAAATAAAAAAGTTTCACAATGTTTTACTTAACCCTTTACCAAACGCCAAATTTTGGACTGTCCCAAATTTAAAGAGTTTGCAGACGGCACATCAAAATGTTATGAAATTGGAAAGTTATCTTCTGATAGGCTCATAGAGTAGGAAACATGGGAAAAGGAGAAATTGATCATTATGAGCAATTTCTCCTTTTCCCAGTTTTTTCCAGAGTTGTCTGCTGTAATTATTTGGTAATGGGTTAAACAATGTTTTCAATTTCCCACGATTCATTATCAGCAAGAGGACATAATGGACATGCTATGAAATAAGGGTTTTCCATTGGTCCCTTGATTTATGTCAACTACAGGGACTTTTGGCTCTTTATGCATGGAATTGTGAATGGAAAATAATGATATCTAGAGGTCCTATCCAGGAATTGGTGTTTACTATATAATTGGGGGTGAAGGAAAATCCTGATTGGAAAGCCCTTTTTTAACTCCTTTCTCTATCAATCACACTTTGCCATCTTGACATGACTGCAAAAGAAACCAATGAGACAAAAGAATGATTTTCAAATTGAGCGATTTATCCTTTCTATCGATGGCCTCTAGCCAATATGATCAAATAAAGTTATTTTTTCTAACCATTTTTGTCCATTGCGGTTGCTTTCAATTTCAATCAATTTTTGTAATCTGCTGTTGCTTTCGATTTTGACACTTTGTCATCTGCTGTTGCTTTCAATTTGGACCAAACACAAGTTCCCATTTGCGGGAATGAATTATGACAACAGATCTTACATGGAATAAGTTTACACAGTAAAGAAATGGACTCACTTTTTGATCCGTTCAGGTTGTTGTGGCAGTACCTGTGTAAACTTGACGGAGCTGGAGAGGTAGAACCCCTGAGTGTTGGAGTTAGTGCACGATCCTCCGGCTAGTCCCGAGCACTTCAACTCCCATGTAGTGTTGGAGTAACTGGATAATGAACAATATACACAATATTATGGTCCCATTTCTTTCCCAGGGTTTGTATATGCTTTTTTTTTTTTTTTATATGGGTTTTACATCACACCAACATTATTTCAGTTATGTAGCGATGCCCGACTATCAATGATGGAGGAAGACCCCACACTCAACTGCCCATAAGGGCTGGTCAAGGAGGGTAGAACCATCGGCATTCCGTAAGTCAGTCAGGAGACTGCCTCTCATGAAAATCCATATCCCTCTCAGGATTTGAACCCACGCGGAGAGGGGTCATGTGATTTCAAGTTCTGTACTAGCCACGGAGGCCCCTTTGTATATGCTTTAAGTTGCAGATAAATTTGTATCTTGCGAAACTGAAGGTCATGAAGAGTTTCAAAACAAGGAAAAAACTCTCTTGAGTGTTTGCTTATAGGAGGTTCAACTGAGTGTCAACAATTTATCAGTTATTTAAAGGCTTTCCTTGATCCATTAGTACTAGGCTAGGAATCGGAAGTGTCTTGCCAAAGCACACTCCCACAATACAGGAGGTATTGGTAGGGATTGAGTAACTTGATAATGAACAATACAAATCATAATTGAACGCTAAACATCATAAAGTGGGCTGGATAAATGTTCATAAAAGAGTACTTTTCATGCAATGTTTCAAATCCAGGAAAATTCTTTCTTGCGAAAGAACGACAAAACAAAAGGGTTGAGAAGGAATTCTTGTAATTTCCACTTTGTGTGTACTTATATTGTGAGAAGGAATTCTTGTAATTTCCACTTTGTGTGTACTTATATTGTGAGATTCTTCAAACTTGTCTCAATGAGAAGATTCCTATGAGCATCCACAATACAGACTAGAAAATTAAACAAACAAGTATGGCGAGTGTTTTCTTAGAAAGAGAGACTTAATTGTACCTTTCATTTTCTTAGTACTTTTCCAATGATACACTAATCAACAGTTCAATGTGAGTTTCTAAATGATGTTTTCTATCAAAGGCATCAGAGAAGGGGACTTAAATTATCTCACCAAAAAAATATACCTGTCAAATTCATAAACATTTACCAGCATTTGCTTCAAGTTTCAAACCACTATTATCTGTAAAAAGTTATGAATGGCTTGATTACAACTCATTAAAGACCTTTTCTTACCCGACTTTACTTCCAACGATTTCATATATAGAAAAGTTGTTTGATCGTCCAGTTTCTGCGTAGAAAACGTCCAAGTGAATACCATTGGTGATGTTACGACAGACGCCCGTTCGATTATCAACTGGACTGAGGCCAACAGGGTAATATTCGCTTATAGTACACAATTCATCCAAATCATCCCTGAAAAAAAAGAAATGTTTCAGACAGCAGGCTTTTTCTGGTTACCGGTATATAACAGGGGCCATTTAAAGGCACCTTCACAATAGGAAATTTCTTTTGCCCATTACCAAACAATAACGTCATTTGACCAGTTTTTTGCAGACGACTTTGGAAAACATTGTGGGAAAAGGAGAAATTGCTCTTAACAAGCAATTTCTCCTTTTCCCACAATGTTTTCTGCCCTATCAGGAGATAATTTCTAATTTCATCACATTTTGAAATGTCCTCTGCAAACTTTTTCAATTTGGGACAGTGGAAAATTTGGCGTTTGGTAAAGGGTTAAAATCATGCAGTTTTCCTGAAAAATCGAAGTCAAGTTACCCTTTTGGTTTTCAGTAGTTCCATTGATACAATTTCCTTTAATGAACAGGCCAAGTTTCTTCAAAATTTAAGGAAAAAAGGCCCTAGTCAGTGTTTAGAGATTTACACCTTGTCAACAGTAGTTAATCCTTAGAATACTGGGTAATTTTCTGGAGATAGATTTTTGTGTTGTCTACTTTCCAAAACCTTAAATATGTGCTTAATTTTGATGAGGAAAGATACTCAGAGTAGAAAACAGGTTAGATCACAGATCGGCCACCAATTTACTTGGCGGCTGGCCTGGATCAAACCTGTTTGCATAAGCATTAAGTCGGTTCCAGCACAATAAGGGTTAAAATACAACGCCCTGCTCATGATTTGTGGAGGAAGAAACTTACTTGCTTCAGAGGTTTTGATCGACAATTTCTCCTTTTTCCCACAATCATTTCTGACCTATCAGTAGACTACTTTTCAATTACAACACATTTTAAAATGTCCTCTGCAAACTCTTTCAATTTGGGACAGTCGAAAATTTGGTGTTTGGTAAAGGATTACAAGAGACTTCAAATTGAAATTATCAAATTGATAGTCATTTTTCTGCCTGTCATTTATGGATTTCCTTATTGAAATACATTTGTTCTTTATTTAAGTGGCCATATAAAAAATAGGAAGTTTGGTGGTAGGAAAATCAACATTTAATCGTTTAATACAGATGCCAGTTATTAAAATACTCTGAGGAACAGTTATCACAATGTATTTAAATGTCTTTAGAAAAGACAAGGTAAGTTGTGATGGGTTTGGGGTGGGGGGAGGGATTAAGAGATTAAACCTAGTAAAAAGTAGGAAGAATGGTGCCAAGGAAACCAACATTCAGTCATTTAATACAGATGCCAGTTATTAAAATACTCTGAGGAACAGTTGTCACAATGTATTTAAATGTCTTTAGGAAAGACTAGGTAAATTGTGATGGGTTTGGGGTGGGGGGAGGGATTAAGAGATTAAACTTAGTAAAAAGTAGGAAGAATGGTGCCAAGGAAACCAACATTCAGTCATCTAATACAGATGCCAGTTATTAAAATACTCTGAGGAACAGTTGTCACAATGTATTTAAATGTCTTTAGAAAAGACTAGGTAAATTGTGATGGGTTTGGGGTGGAGGGAGGGATTAAGAGATTAAACTTAGTAAAAAGTAGGAAGAATGGTGCCAAGGAAACCAACATTCAGTCATTTAATACAGATGCCAGTTATTAAAATACTCTGAGGAACAGTTGTCACAATGTATTTAAATGTCTTTAGAAAAGACTAGGTAAATTGTGATGGGTTTGGGGTGGGGGGAGGGATTAAGAGATTAAACTTAGTAAAAAGTAGGAAGAATGGTGCCAAGGAAACCAACATTCAGTCATTTAATACAGATGCCAGTTATTAAAATACTCTGAGGAACAGTTGTCACAATGTATTTAAATGTCTTTAGAAAAGACTAAGGTAAATTGTGATGGGTTTGGGGTGGGGGGAGGGATTAAGAGATTAAACTTAGTAAAAAGTAGGAAGAATGGTGCCAAGGAAACCAACATTCAGTCATTTAATACAGATGCCAGTTATTAAAATACTCTGAGGAACAGTTGTCACAATGTATTTAAATGTCTTTAGAAAAGACTAGGTAAATTGTGATGGGTTTGGGGTGGGGGGAGGGATTTAGAGATTAAACTTAGTAAAAAGTAGGAAGAATGGTGCCAAGGAAACCAACATTCAGTCATTTAATACAGATGCCAGTACTGTTATTAAAATACTCTGAGGAACAGTTGTCACAATGTATTTAAATGTCTTTAGAAAAGACAAGGTAAATTGTGATGGGTTTGGGGTGGGGGGAGGGATTAAGAGATTAAACTTAGTAAAAAGTAGGAAGAATGTTGCCAAGGAAACCAACATTCAGTCATTTAATACAGATGCCAGTTATTAAAATACTCTGAGGAACAGTTGTCACAATGTATTTAAATGTCTTTAGAAAAGACAAGGTAAGTTGTGATGGGTTTGGGGTGGGGGGAGGGTTTAAGAGATTAAACTTAGTAAAAAGTAGGAAGAATGGTGCCAAGGAAACCAACATTCAGTCATTTAATACAGATGCCAGTTATTAAAATACTCTGAGGAACAGTTGTCACAATGTATTTAAATGTCTTAGAAAAGACAAGGTAGATGGGTTTGGGGTGGGGAGGATTAAGAGACAAACTTAGTAAAGTAGGAAGAATGTTGCCATGAAACCAACATCAGCCATTTAATAAGATGCCTCTGAGGAACAGTTGTCACAATGTATTTAAATGTCTTTAGAAAAGACTAGGTAAATTGTGATGGGTTTGGGGTGGGGGAGGGATTAAGAGATTAAACTTAGTAAAAAGTAGGAAGAATGGTGCCAAGGAAACCAACATTCAGTCATTTAATACAGATGCCAGTTATTAAAATACTCTGAGGAACAGTTGTCACAATGTATTTAAATGTCTTTAGAAAAGACTAGGTAAATTGTGATGGGTTTGGGGTGGGGGGAGGGATTTAGAGATTAAACTTAGTAAAAAGTAGGAAGAATGGTGCCAAGGAAACCAACATTCAGTCATTTAATACAGATGCCAGTTATTAAAATACTCTGAGGAACAGTTGTCACAATGTATTTAAATGTCTTTAGAAAAGACTAGGTAAATTGTGATGGGTTTGGGGTGGGGGGAGGGATTAAGAGATTAAACTTAGTAAAAAGTAGGAAGAATGGTGCCAAGGAAACCAACATTCAGTCATTTAACAGATGCGATTATTAAAATACTCTGAGGAACAGTTGTCACAATGCTTAAATGTCTTCTTGTGGCTAGGTAAGCTGTGATGGGTTTGGGGTGGGGGAGGGATTAAGAGATTAAACTTAGTAAAAAGTAGGAAGAATGGTGCCAAGAAAACCAACATTTAATCTTCAATACAGATGCCAGTTATTAAAATACTCTGAGGAACAGTTGTCACAATGTATTTAAATGTCTTTAGAAAAGACTAGGTAAATTGTGATGGGTTTGGGGTGGGGGAGGAATTAAGAGATTAAACTTAGTAAAAAGTAGGAAGAATGGTGCCAAGGAAACCAACATTCAGTCATTTAATACAGATGCCAGTTATTAAAATACTCTGAGGAACAGTTGTCACAATGTATTTAAATGTCTTTAGAAAAGACAAGGTAAATTGTGATGGGTTTGGGGTGGGGGGAGGGATTTAAGAGATTAAACTTAGTAAAAAGTAGGAAGAATGGTGCCAAGGAAACCAACATTCAGTCATTTAATACAGATGCCAGTTATTAAAATACTCTGAGGAACAGTTGTCACAATGTATTTAAATGTCTTTAGAAAAGACAAGGTAAGTTGTGATGGGTTTGGGGTGGGGGAGGGAGAGATTAAACTTAGTAAAAAGTAGGAAGAATGGTGCCAAGGAAACCAACATTCAGTCATTTAATACAGATGTCAGTTATTAAAATACTCTGAGGAACAGTTGTCACAATGTATTTAAATGTCTTTAGAAAAGACTAGGTAAGTTGTGATGGGTTTGGGGTGGGAGGGGGGAGGGATTAAGAGATTAAACTTAGTAAAAAGTAGGAAGAAGGGTGCCAAGGAAACCAACATTCAGTCATTTAATACAGATGCCAGTTATTAAAATACTCTGAGGAACAGTTGTCACAATGTATTTAAATGTCTTTAGAAAAGACTAGGTAAGTTGTGATGGGTTTGGGTGGGGGGAGGGATTAAGAGATTAAACTTAGTAAAAAGTAGGAAGAATGGTGCCAAGGAAACCAACATTCAGTCATCTAATACAGATGCCAGTTATTAAAATACTCTGAGGAACAGTTGTCACAATGTATTTAAATGTCTTTAAATGTCTTTAGAAAAGACAATGTAAATTGTGATGGGTTTGGGGTGGGGAGGATTAAGAGATTAAACTTAGTAAAAGTAGAAGCAATGTGCCAAGGAAACCAACATTCAGTCATTTATCACAGATGCCAGTTATTAAAAATACTCTGAGGTCGTGCTGTCATACTGTATTTAAAATGTCTTAGAAAAGACTCAGGTAAATTGTGATGGGTTTGGGGTGGGGGGAGGGATTAAGAGATTAAACTTAGTAAAAAGTAGGAAGAATGGTGCCAAGGAAACCAACATTCAGTCATTTAATACAGATGCCAGTTATTAAAATACTCTGAGGAACAGTTGTCACAATGTATTTAAATGTCTTTAGGAAAGACTAGGTAAATTGTGATGGGTTTGGGGTGGGGGGGATTAAGAGATTAAACTTAGTAAAAAGTAGGAAGAATGGTGCCAAGGAAACCAACATTCAGTCATTTAATACAGATGCCAGTACTGTTATTAAAATACTCTGAGGAACAGTTGTCACAATGTATTTAAATGTCTTTAGAAAAGACAAGGTAAATTGTGATGGGTTTGGGGTGGGGGGAGGGATTAAGAGATTAAACTTAGTAAAAAGTAGGAAGAATGTTGCCAAGGAAACCAACATTCAGTCATTTAATACAGATGCCAGTTATTAAAATACTCTGAGGAACAGTTGTCACAATGTATTTAAATGTCTTTAGAAAAGACAAGGTAAGTTGTGATGGGTTTGGGGTGGGGGAGGGATTAAGAGATTAAACTTAGTAAAAAGTAGGAAGAATGGTGCCAAGGAAACCAACATTCAGTCATTTAATACAGATGACAGTTATTAAAATACTCTGAGGAACAGTTGTCACAATGTATTTAAATGTCTTTAGAAAAGACTAGGTAAATTGTGATGGGTTTGGGGTGGGAGGGTTTAAGAGATTAAACTTAGTAAAAAGTAGGAAGAATGGTGCCAAGGAAACCAACATTCAGTCATTTAATACAGATGTCAGTTATTAAAATACTCTGAGGAACAGTTGTCACAATGTATTTAAATGTCTTTAGAAAAGACTAGGTAAATTGTGATGGGTTTGGGGTGGGGGAGGGATTAAGAGATTAAACTTAGTAAAAAGTAGGAAGAATGGTGCCAAGGAAACCAACATTCAGTCATTTAATACAGATGCCAGTTATTAAAATACTCTGAGGAACAGTTGTCACAATGTATTTAAATGTCTTTAGAAAAGACTAGGTAAATTGTGATGGGTTTGGGGTGGGGGGAGGGATTAAGAGATTAAACTTAGTAAAAAGTAGGAAGAATGGTGCCAAGGAAACCAACATTCAGTCATTTAATACAGATGCCAGTTATTAAAATACTCTGAGGAACAGTTGTCACAATGTATTTAAATGTCTTTAGGAAAGACTAGGTAAATTGTGATGGGTTTGGGGTGGGGGGAGGGATTAAGAGATTAAACTTAGTAAAAAGTAGGAAGAATGGTGCCAAGGAAACCAACATTCAGTCATTTAATACAGATGCCAGTTATTAAAATACTCTGAGGAACAGTTGTCACAATGTATTTAAATGTCTTTAGAAAAGGCTAGGTAAGTTGTGATGGGTTTGGGGTGGGGGGAGGGATTAAGAGATTAAACTTAGTAAAAAGTAGGAAGAATGGTGCCAAGGAAACCAACATTCAGTCATTTAATACAGATGCCAGTTATTAAAATACTCTGAGGAACAGTTGTCACAATGTATTTAAATGTCTTTAAAAAAGACAAGGTAAGTTGTGATGGGTTTGGGGTGGGAGGGTTTAAGAGATTAAACTGACCTGAGGACTTGTACCCAGTAACCCCTGTTGTTGTTGTCATTGTAACCACGGCGACCAAGTACATCGGATGGCATCAGGGCATTCAGGCGGTTTATTATCAGCTTCCTGTAATAGTTTGTACGACAGACAGGTGGGTAGCGTTTTTCAACACGGCATGAGAAAAATATTTGCGTAAATCAAAACTCTTATTTATGAATATAATCTTAAGCAAATATACAATTTTGCAATGTGGCAAGTCATTGGAGGCGTCTCAAAGAGGCGTTTCATCCAAGTGTTGCTTTGCAATATTCCTTTTTCTCAATATTCAAATAAAAGCAAATGTTGTTTTGAACTATGGCAAGTTCTTATCATAAGACCTTGAGCAAAGCCCTACCCTGAAATTTTACCCCATACTTCATATTAAAATGTGCATATCATGCATCTTCATATACCTTCAGTAAAAGATCTAAAAAATCACTTTCACAAAAAGAAAGATTACTATTAGCTAGCAATCAAACCTTTGTTTTCTATAGTTTCTATCATATACCAGTTTCACAAAGAAAAAAGGGAGCCCACACCACAAGGGGTCCTGCGTGGCTCAGTGGTTAAGGTGGTGGACTCAGAACTCAGGGGCTCCAGTTTTGAGCCCCACCAAGACCGCTGGTTTCTTGAGCGTGGCCTTTGGCAATTGACTTCAGAGTCCTGGCCTAGTACTGGTGCATCCAGGAAAGCTGTTACAAAACTGAAAAATGTTGGTACGGCACTGACAATGAGGATCCACATGGGACCTGTGTCAGTTATTCACTATAACTATCACTATAGTATCATAATAATAATAATAATAATATTTTATTTATAGAGGGTGAAACTCATTTAACATTTACAGTACATAAAAATACTGCTGCTAATCTCCCATGAGGCCCTCTGTGAAAGAAACATATATGTTTTTGAGACCTAACATTCTTGGTCACATCTATAGCAAATAAGAACATTATTAAAAAGGCAAAGTGATTCAAGACTGTTAGTGATTAATAAAATTTTGGTGCGCATAATAAGTGTAGCATTCGTTCTTGAAGGAATTAAGGCAACTTGATGACTTAACATGTATTGGCAGGTTGTTCCAGATATTAGAACCTGAGTATGCAAATGACCTTTTCCATGCATTAGTTCTTGGTTTTCCCAGTCTTAGGTCTTGGTTAGTCATTGATCGGAGGGTATAGTTAATTATATGATCGTCATTTGATGGTCTAAGTCTATTTCTCATGTAGTCTGGAGTTAGGTTGTTAATGGTTTTGTACATTAAAATACATTTATGGTACTCTACATGTATCTGGAATGGAATCCAATTTAAGTTTTTAAACATATCAGCAGATGGTGTCATTTTATTTTTATCTAAAATTATACAGGCAGCTCTCTTTTGTAGTTTTGTAAGGGTTTCAATATTGTTATTGGAGCATGAGCCCCATACATGCAATTGATGAACATAAAGTGAGCATCAGATACAATGTAATAACATGTTGTGGCTGATATTTGGTTCGCCCATGTCCAAGAACAACGAGGACACAGTAGTAAGTTAGCATCGGCAATCTGAGAATGTTTTCCCCGTATTTAACACCCAAAAGCAACATGTTATTACAATGAAGAGCGTCACAGTGCAAGACACTTTTTTTAAAGGCTAGTAATGGTGGATTACCATAGAAGCATTAATATAGTAAACTGTCAATGGGATATGACCAAAACATGGTTGAAGCTACATTAAACCACACATTTCATATCGAATTTCAATTTTTTTTCTTTAATGAACAAGCAGCCTAAAAAACTAATGTGGCAAAAAAAAACATGTCCAATGGTCATGTGGAGATTATTGCAATAAGTGACAACTGTAACTTTAATAATTTGATCGCCGATTTCGATAAGCATAAATTTATTGGAAATACAATGTACCTTAATCCTGAACAATCCGAGAAATCTGTTAGTCCTAGCATGATTCTGCAGCTGCTGCTGATATCAACCCCAAAGCTGATATCCTTCCTTCCCGCATTTACGCACAATCCATTGGCAGCTGTCAATTAGAAAAGCAGGGGTGTCATTTACCCTTTCCCAAACAACAAATTTTCGACTGTCCCAAATTGGAAGAGTTTGCAGACGACATTTCAAGATGTGATGAAATTGAAAAATATTCTTCAGATAGAACAGAAAACCTTGTGGGAAAAGGAGAAATTGCTCGTTATGAGCCATTTCTCCTTTTCCCACAATGTTTTCTAAAGGCGTCTGCAACAAAGTGGTAAAATGTTGTTATTGTTTGGGAAAGGTTTAATATTTGTAGTAGGAGGGTAATTTGCAAAAGTAGGTGGTGGATATGGGTAACATCATCAGCAGATTTATCATAAAACTGAGCAAAGTAGCCTCAATTTCTGGTCAAAGTAGCCGGGGAAGATCCCTGGCCCCTGGCTCTTAATGAAACCCCTGAGAGGTATTTGTTTTTTTAATAAAATGATTATCTATGTGGTAGGTGGTATAGATTTACAAGGTAAAATTAAATGTGTAAGCAGGTCGGATGGCTCTGTAGGTAGAGCATTTGTATGATTTTCAGGTGTCCTGGGTTTGAGTCCCAGTCTGGCTGCATGTTTTTGTAACGAACCGAGCAAATGAACCTTTCAAAGAGACAAACACATCCGATCAGTGAAAAACACTGTCGTACACTGAGCGGTTGTGTTGTCTATATGTATACCAGCATGTTCTCTCAAACGATGCATTAGGTTTCTAATTTGCATAAACGTTCAACGAACGTTACATAACTCCCACTTCCGAGAAGACTCGTCCCGAGTCTTGGCCCTTGGGAAACACGTGGGGAAGGCAACTCCGATAGAAGGAGAGGTCTTAATCCCACCGCTGCTACTAATGTAACGAACCGAGCAAATAAACCTCACAAAGACACACACACATCCGATCAGTGAAAAACACTGTCGTTCACTGAGCGGTTGTGTTGTCTATATATATACCCGCATGTTCTCTCAAACGATGCATTAGGTTCCTAATTTGCATAAACGTTCAACGAACGTTACATAACTCCCACTTTCGAGAAGACTCGTCCCGAGTCTTGGCCCTTGGGAAACATGTGGGGAAGGCAACTCCGATACAAGGAGAAGTCTTAATCCCACCGCTGCCACCAATGTAACAAACCGAGCAAATGAACCTCTCAAAGAGACAAACACATCCGATCAGTGAAAAACACTGTCGTACACTGAGTGGTTGTGTTGTCTATATGTATACCAGCATGTTCTCTCACACGATGCATTAGGTTCCTAATTTGCAAAAACGTTCAACGAACGTTACATTTTTCTCACCTTGGTTACATCTATAGGGGTCGTGAAATATGATTTACTTGTAAGTAAATGCATAAACTTTTCCTGCATTTGTCTGTATACTGGATAAATTGTAAATTTCATCAAAATTTCACTTGAATGTTAAGGCTTTTGGACAAGCTGGGCATTATGGACAAATGATTTTGTCATCTCTGATATAAACTATGGTCTTAAAATAATACCAAAATACTATGCTTGAGACCAAAAATTCACACAATTTATAAATCGCTCAATTATTTGATTTGCTTGTATCGATGATTTATTTGATTGATGTCAGATTAACATACAAATAAGAAAAAGATCAAGTATGTTGACTATCTTTTTCATTAGACAGATAAAAATGTACTTAGATCCAATGCTGTAATGTCGTTAAGGTGAAATACCCATAATCTGTCATTTTGAAACTAATTATTTCTTTGGATTGCTTCCGTTCATTCCCGGTATACATCAGTTGTGGCCAGAAATGTTCAGAGCAAAATAATTAGTTCCGCCCCGACCAATGTATATCGAGAACGACCCAAATAATCGGACAAAAGAAAGAGTTTCAAAATGGGGGATTATGGATATTCTACCTTAATCTATCTTCCCAGGTGATGTTTTACGAATCGTCGATATTGGAACAGACAACAACGAAATGACTGTAAAATGATTCAGTTAATGAAAAATATGTCTCAAACAGCAAATACTGCAATCAACGGTAACTTCTTAAATAAAAAAAATGATTGAATTCATTTATCCATGAAAAAATTCCCAATTTAAGAGAAAACAGATTGACTTTTTCTTTTACTGGACCCATTCCCAAAATTTGAAAAAAAAACCAAACCTGCAAACAAAGTACTTACTTGATCCAAAGACTGCCATCTGTCGAGTAGAGTTGGTATTAACGTACATGAACTCTTCCGGGGTCGACGTAACATTATTCACAACAGACCCACTGAACATCTTCTTCCCTTTGTCGTAGCCAACACGACCAGATCTCTCGTACGGAGCATCTGTAATGTTGTTGAAATTATCCGTTGAACCCGCACCCACAGACGTATTTGCGTGTATGTAACTCACTTTGTATTTCTGCGTCAGAGAGTTATATCCCCCGACACTGTTCCTGAAGGGAATATCCGCAACAATCACTGTAGCATCAACTCGTATGACCTGATTGACATTCCATGTAATTCGATACTCCACGTCGATCACTGCATTACTGCATGTGCTGTTATTGGCCCCAGTGATAGAGGGTGCTGTTGGCGTTTGGGTCGAACAGTCCGGCAGAACAGTTGTTGTTGTAACAGGATCTGGGTCAGCTAAATTGTTCAAGTCTATACAGATATCATTGCCGCACGTATCCTGACAAGCTGGGTTCGAAGGAAGGCTGTAGTTAAACAGCGACGACACTGTGTTATTGACGTTAATCGAGGACTGCGTCGATTTGAGATATGTGTTCAAGAAGGTTTGGTCCGCACATTTATACACTACATTCGTAGGAGCGATTGTGGGCCCACTCTCATTCTGAAACACGCTGAAGTACCGGAGAGCGCCGCCAGTAAGACTCGAGTCCTGGATATAGAAAAGCTCGCTTACCACTGACCCAGCAGAGCATTGATTCTCTGTAACCTCATACGTACACCCATGGTCAAGGTCCTGGAAAAATCTGACGGGTGCAGACTCGAGGCACTGTCCTAATATCGAGGGTTGTGGGATTGTAAGGATGCCTGTTTGCTGTAATGATCCGTTCACAAGTAATTTACCCGTCTTTATGCTGATTCCGTTACGGTAACCCACCCCCGTGTCTGTCACTGATCGTGATTCGTCTTCTCTGAGAGAAAATAAGAAATATATAGAAACAAAATTACAATGCATTCTTATTCCTGAAAGATCTCCTTGGAAACGCATCACTCAAAATTATTTCGACTTGAGTTCCATTTTGATCCATTTCATTTTTGACAAATATTTCTAAGAAGAACATAACATGTTTCCTGAGATCTATAGTAAAACCCTAACAAACTTGAAGCATTTATTTAAGTCTTGCATTGAACCCTCCTTTTGCTGTCCATAGCTACCATATTTTCAGGCCAGCTTTATAGGACACAAACCTTAACCCTTATAGTGTTGGAACCGTCTTCATGCTTTATGCAAACAGATTGGATCTAGGCCAGCCGTCAAATAGATTGGCCGCTGGCCTGTGATCTTACCTGTTTGCTACTATGAGTATCTTTCCTCATCAAAATTAAGCACATATTTCAGGTTGTGGAAAGCAGACGGCACAAAAATCTATTTTTTGAAAATTACCCAGCATTCTTAGGGTTAAGAAACACATTGCGACTAGATGTAGTGACCTTACCTAAACCAGTAGAAAGAAACAGTTTGCAGTCTTTGTAGAATGGCCTGCAGATTGTTTGCCAGCTTTGACTGCCAGTTATAGAAGTAGCCTAGAAATGCGTTGTACTCAAACTCTACGCATAGAAACGGGAACCAATCTTCAGGGTTGAAGTGTTTAGACTCGCACTTGTAGCGCTGGGTCTCGGCGTCTTGTCCTCCAGGTAAAAACGGGATACAGCTGTCAAAGGTACGCTTCTCATCATCTGTGCATTCCTTGAAGAATTTGATTGATTGATTAAATGTTTATTTGAAAATTTCACATTTAAACTTTGTTATTATAAATTAGTCCTTTAAAATGTGAGTCATATTCCCTTATTAATCTCTCCTGATTCTGCTTCCTGGATACATAGCCAATACTTGCACCAAAGGAAAGTTTAGAGTTTGACCCTTCTATAGGATTCAAACAAAATCCCCTCATTAACATTCTATCTATGAACATCTGTCTTCCACAATTAGATACTCACATCTCAGAGAATATTTCAGTCATTTTATCTTCGCTGCAGATGATACTTGAAACCATTCAATGTAATGAAAAAGAATTTTGCCAAATTCTCTTCTGATCATTAACAGTAGATAGGGAATGTATCAGATTTGTGCACTGGTTATTTAAAATACCATATAAAAAAATCTAAGACCTAGTTTTTGTGTACTAATTAGAACCTCAAGGCTTTTTCATGTTATATAACAGGGGCCTATAAAAGGCACCTTGCCAATTGGTAATTTCTTTCAAACCATGCAGTTTCCCAAAAATTCAAAGTCATACAAGCATTTTGGTTTCCAAATTCAGCAATTTCAGCAATAAAACTTCCCAAATTCAACAGGCCTGGGCCTTTTCCCAACTTGAGGAAAAAAGCTGTCAATGGTCTCTTCCATGTGGTAAAATATAAAATAAAACTTAAGGACACTGTTAGAATATTTAGTCAGTTGAATGTAACCAGTATTACACCACTAGTCTTGAACTCATTACTGGGAAGAGCAAATAGGACTTACTGAGTCACAACAACATCCAATATTGCAGGTACCAAGAGTTATGTCACATGGACATGGGGATACATCCTCAAATGCTGCATTACGAATCACTGTTTCACCATCATTTCCTACAATAAAAGGGAGATTTTAACTCTTTAACCTAATGATGAAAAGGGAAGGAGAAAAAGTAAAAAATTGTTAACCGAAAAAAAAAATTGAAAAAAAAAAAATATCACATGAAGAAAGATATCTAGAAACGGACAGAAAAAAGGAATTCTAAGCATGAAGAGAGGGGAAGAGAGACAAAAAGAAAAAAGATGGATTGACGTAAGAAAACTTGCAGACAGAAAGGTAAAATAGAGAAAAAGACAGTCAGTAAGAAAAACATGAAGAGATACTGTAAGCCCAATATAGCCCTAAAAAGGGACAAGCAAATGCAAAGAAACATATGAAGAAACAAAACAATAACAAAGAGAAAAGAGAGGTAGGGAGAGAGAGAGAAAGAGCCAGGGAGGGAGAGAGAGAGGAGGAGGGATAGTCAAAAATAAAATTGACATGAAGATTACTTTCTATATTCTGATGGGGCAATCTAACATCAAAATTTCGAATGATTAAAATAGTATCAGACTTTCCAAATTCAGATTTTCGGATTTAAAGCACAAAATGGCCATTCAAAGTCAATAAATAAGACAAGATATTAAAGCAGCTCTAGAGAGTATATAGTACTTGTGACAGATTCTTACACCTTATGTTTGGGGATAATTTACTAAAGTCTGATCCACTTGTCAATGAGTACCAATGACCTGATCTTGTGTTACCATTAAAAAAACCATACATTTGCATGGCCAACGTTTTATATCAAACGTCTTCCTACCGAGACAAACGTGAAGAGTTTAGATAACTGCAGCCAGACATAATCTCTTTTAAAGTTTGACAATATGATGAGTTCTTAGGCATATCAGAATTGAATCTAAGGGAGAATAGTATTGGGTTCGGGTACTCGGGTACCCACGGGTAACATTGCCTCGTGTACCCTGGTAGTAAATTGCTACCCATCCCAACTCTACACCTTGTTTCGTCACAACATCCTCCATTTAATGAATGGTTCGAAAGTTTGACGTGAAGGGAGATATTGCCTGATGCAAAATTTACTCAATATTTCCCGATAGTGTCAAATTAGTTTGACTAAGGTCAAATTAGTTTGACTAGGAGGAGGGAAGGATAGGGAGAGACAGAGAGAGATGAGGGGAGGCAGGAGTAAAGAGACAAGAAAGGGTAAACAGAGAGGAGATAAATAGAGAGGGACAGATCGATCTTGACGGAGAAAGGAACAATTTAAACACAAAACAGAAATGGAAAGACAAGTTCTATCATGAAACAGAAGCACCATTCAACATGCATTTTAAATGCTTTCACGGTTTTTTCTGCAGGAAAAGATTCCTTACCTTGACAGGCAATTACTGACAGGATAGACAGAAAATAGATCAATTGAAAAAGTTGTTTCATTTCAACAGGGGAAGTAAAAGAACGTTTTATTTTAATGAAATTTCGACCGGGATCTCCATTTGTTTACAGGGGAAATTCTTATCTCCAACATTAAAGAGTACCTTGAAGATTATCCAATAAAAATTCCCGTTACAAAAATTATCCAAGGAAAGCTACTCTCACAAACTCTACTTTTGTAAACATGTGCGATGTCGATAGAAATAACCTTGCAGATCTCTTACCAAAGATCGAAAATGCAATCAAAACGTGTGATTTCATTGGTAAATATTTTCATTCTTGAAAGATCACCATATTTAATGATGTCACTTGTCATTTGGATATGGATCAGTCGTTACTGTAACAATTCGCCACAATAACGACTCGCCACAATAACGACTCGCTTCAATAACAACTCGCCACAAGTGATAACGATTCACCACAAGCCGATTTACGATTCGCCACAAATGAACACATTGTTTAATGAGTCATTCTAATGTATTGCCAACAAACTTTCTTAATTCACAGCCAGGTAACACACTTGTTAAAATAAACTTCGTTGAACATCCAATCAACATCCATTTATCTGAGGCCTAAAAAAAAAGTTGTTTGCTTAGGGTAACACGACCCTACCTAGCCAAACCTGCCTACCCTAAAGATTTTATTGACCATTGGAAGAAAAAATCAATTGGCGCCATATTTTGACATATCCATTTGAAACTTCTTGCGCATTTCTGTCAAGCTAGTTCATGATTTGAATAGACTGAAAACATCTGACAAACATATGTTTGTTTGTGTCTTCTATCTGCGCTTAAACTTCTGAAAGTGCATTTTGATGGATGCTGGTCTGATTTTAGACAGTTCTATACAGTTTAAACTATTTTTTCAAAAAGAAATATGCATGTTAAAGTGAAGCTCAAAATAAAAAAAAATAAAAAAAATCCCTACCTACCCTACCCTACTGACTTTGATGCTGTTACCCTAAACAAACAATTTATTTTTTTATGCCTGAAAATTAAGTAGTCAATCTAATTTGACACGATCGGAAAATATTGAGAATTTTTTGCATGGGCCAATATCTCCTGTCACGTCGAATTTTGAACCATTCATTTAATGGTGGACGTTGTGATGAATTTATTGTCACAACGTTTGAACACTTATTACAGTAGAATATCAAATGATAATTACTAACCATTATGAATTAACCCCTTTTTAATTGATCCATACACATAAAATGTCAGTATTCCACATATTTATTCTGTAAAAGCTCCCGGTAAACTTCTTTTTCGCATGCATACTGGAGTGTGAAAAAACCTAAATTAGCATTTTTTTAATTGTTTAGCGTCACTTGGTGCTATTATTTGGTGGTATGTAAGTTTATTTCATATGTCTTGTCTTATCAATTGACTTCTAATGGCCATTTTATGCTTCAAATCAGAAAATCAGAATTTTGAAAAGTCTACCATAATGTTGATCCTTCAGAAAACTAAATGCAATCTGCACATTGAATTATTTTGACCATGCTGTGACTCATAACAAACAAGTTACTATTTTAGACTGTGGGAGCAAGACAATTCACCTGGCTGGCTTGGGTTGCCTCAATTGGAAGATGGCCATTCTGGAATTGAGGTGGTTGTTGGTTTGAGCCCATCTCTGGGTGCAATTTTCCTTTAATGTTTACTTAAAAGGTGGCAGCAGGAAAGCTCGGATACAGCCTTGATGCCGTTCTGGTGTTTAGGTAGTTATGTGTTCGAGCCTCATAGTGGGGCAATTTTCTGCTATGATTTCATATTTCTGTTAAATCATCCAGTTTCCCAAAAATTAAAAGTCAAACGAGCTTCTTGGTTTCGAGATTGAACAATTTCAGCAAAATCCCAATAAATCTTAAACTTTGAGTAAAATTTACAGATCTAGGCTGTTTCTCATATAAAACAACAAAGGCCCTGCAAATGTTTTCTTAAGACAGAAAATGAGTCTGACATTCCAAAGTATTTGAAGCAATGTATAGCTCATAATGAATGTGTGGTAGGGGTCTCGATATGCAAGGTAATGTTAAATGTGTAAGGATAGCTCAGTCAGTAGAGTGTTTGCAAGGTCTGCGAAGGTCTCGGTCTGGCAGCATGTTTTTCTCACCTTTGTAACACTGGCGCCCATCTTTAATGACCCATGATAGCTACAGTATGTACTCCAGGTTGATTCCCCATAGTAATGATGTTCCAAGGAAATTCGAGACGGATTTCAATTGTGTAGCGAGTACATAGTAGGGGTTTCGATTTACAAGGTAGAGTTTTTGTGTAAGCAGGCCAGATAAGTCAGTCGGTAGAGCGTTTGCACAATTTTTTGAGGGTCCACGTTCGAGTCCTGGTCTGGCTGCATGTTTTTGCACCTTGGTTACAAATGGTAATAAAATGCTTTTTAACACTGCCATGACTTATAACTGGTTAAAGAAGGGAAAATGATTAAGCGTTGATTTCATTAAATGTCTGAAATAACATTTGATGAACCAATCTCAAAATAAGGGCCTCTTCATTTCAAGGCCGATAGGCTATTGATTAACCCTAATAGTGCTGGAACAGACTTCATACTCATGCATACAGGTTGGATCCAGGCCAGCTGCCAAGCAAATTGGCGACTGCCCTGTGATCCAGCTTGTTTGCTACTCTGAGTATCTTTCCCCATCAGAATTAAGCAGATATTTAAGGTTTTGGACAGCAGACAACACAACAATTTATTATTTTGAAAATTTCCCTGCATTCTTAGGGTTTAGGTAAGCTTGCGTCTGTTAGCAAAGAGATATTTGCGATTAATGTGATTTTTTTTTTTCTTTGTTTTACAGCCTGTGACACAGAATTCACGACCTTGGTTGGATCTCTGGAGGACAAACCAAGGTAAGGATTATTTGCTATATAGGTCATAGCAGTGTCTCATATAAACTGGTGTTCTTATCAAATTTAATACACTATGAATTACTTCTGACAACCTCAGGACCTAATTTGTGAGGTAAAGGATTAATAGTCTCATATCTATGCTAGGGAAATTCATGCGAATCTTACAATTATCTCCCTGATCACAGGGTGATAAACCAGCCGCTTACATATGGCTCAAATGCAGCCACTGCGCATTGGTTTATTCCCATTACTTATTTATTCACCTGGGAAGAGAGGAGCAACATGGGATGCAATTTTTGCTAAAGAGAATTCCGATGATCCTGTCGGGATTCGCACTCGGGACCCTCTGATTCCGAAGCTGACGCCCTAACATTAGACCATGGTTTTATTTTTTGCAAAAAATGCGGATTATTCAGACTTCAGTGTCTTATATTTGATAATTTACATTGTCTTTATTGACCCAAGGCTTTTTTACGTTATATAACAGACTCCAATGAAAGGCACCTTCCAATTTGGAAATTTCTTTAAAATCATGCAGTTTTCCCCAAACCTTAAAGTCATTTTGAATGATACCAGTTTTTAGGCTTTCCAATTCAGCAATTTCAGCGAAAAAATTTCCCTTATTCAACAGGCTTGGGCATGTGACCAAAGTGCTTTAAGTTATCAACAGCTTTCCTTAAAAAAAAACCATTATTGCACTTTTTTATTATTCTTTGATAACTTAGTACTGTTATAGCTGAAGATTTGAGAAACCATTGAAACAAGAGGAGACAATTATCTCTTTCTTTTTTGTGAAAAAAAACCCCCAGAATATTAGAATATAACTACTTCTTTGCCTAATCTTTGCATTTTGTTAGATAATCAACCACAGCTAGTGTTCTCAATAAGAACAGTCCTCAGGCCAAATTGACGTCTTCTTATTATGTTTTGGCCGGTTCAAATTTGCAGAGATGTTTAGAACCCCCATGGATCCCCCTCTGAGTGGCCTGTTCAGTTTTCATTTTGGCCTGCTCAACCAATTCTTATTGAGAACACTGCACAGCCATATTATAGAAAGTTGATAAGGCAATGTACTTATGTTTTTCAGTTTGTTCGATGATATGCAGGAGAGGTATCGAAAAAACAAAAACAACATGAAGAAAGCAGCAATATGTCAAATAGGTAACTTTTTCCTCGGAATATTGCGATAACATGAAGATAACGGTATTGGATTGGAGTATTTTACCTTTTTAACCCATTACCAAACAATAACAGCGTTTGATCAGTTTGTTGCATTCAACTCTTGAAAACATTGTGGGAAATAGAGAAATTGCTCTTAACGAGCAATTTCTCCTTTTCCCACAATGTTTTTTACCCTATCAAAAGATATTTTTTCATTTTCATCACATTTTGAAATGTCCTCTGCAAACTTTCAATTTTGCGTTTGGTTAAGGGTTAAACCGAATTTCAGCTTTATAAAGACAGTCAGCGAACCTTTCCTTGCTCCTAGCATTTCATTAGCAGTCCTGCGCAATTAAGCAAGCTTTTTCCTTCAATAAAAACAATTCTTTGACGGTGAGAGATGAAGAAGTGATGTGACATTGTGATTCCAATCATTCCATGTATAGAATATGTTGAGAGTTCAATACAAGACTAAAGTAAGGCATTCACAAATGTTAAGCACTTACTTAGTCTTGTATTGAACCCTGGAATTGCCAAGGGGAGCCAAGGTTTCAAAAGTAGAATCCTATAATACTTCAGATTTAGGTGTTAGTCAATCAGAATTAGTTCAGTGATATTTATCCATGCTCAATTTATTGATTGAAGCATAAAACATCAACTTCCTAATTATTTAGCTTGATGTTCTTTTTTCTTTCAATTTTGGTCAGTTACAAACTGTTTATCGAATAATGGGTCATATGTTAAACATTTTTTGCACATGCTATTGGTATGTATCTTGTAAGCTTTTGAAAAAGTTGTGAAAAAACCAAGATTGTTGGAAGAATTATTTTTGACTTATTAGCAGGAATGATTCAGACAATGTCTTTTGTTTCTGACTTGATAATCAAAGTATGTTGTTTTTTGGTTCCTTTTCAGGTCTCTCCACCTTTCAGAAGAATCCAAATGATAACAGGTACTTTTGTTAATCCTTTCATTCATATTTTGTTTAATCTTTTTATTGGTATATTAGATTTGTCAACAGTATTTCATGTACATAGCAATGGGCAGCAACGGAACCAACTTCATGTAAATGCAAACAGGTTAGATCCAGGCCTGCAGCCAAATAAGTTGGTGACTGACCTGTGATCTAACCTGTTTTCATTAGCTACTCTGAGTTTCTTTCCTCATCAAAATTAAGGAGATATCCCAATAGTTTTGAAGAGCAGGCTACACAAAAATCTATTTTTTAGAAAATAACCCAGCATTCTAAGGATAAACAAGCAAATCCTATTATGTCAATATAACTGAGAGTTGCATTTAGTTGTTACTTTTATTACGAACATATCTTTTTAATGTTTCAGCCAGTATGTGGTGAAGACATTCAACTTTTATCTCTGTCCACAGTCGTTTGGAGTGATCGACACTCACTTTACTTGCCAGTCATCCAGCTTACAGTTCCTGGTGCGCTACCAGTTTGACTTCAACAAGGTATGTTTGAAATGTCTCATTTCCTCACATTTAGTTTAAACTTAAACAAGTTCGTAGAGATTTATTACTCTCCATTCTGCCCCCCTGGATACATAATCAGTACTCACTTCGAATGTGGATAAGTGTTTATTCAGAAAATTCCGAAATTTATGAGATACACCGTGACCTTTCCAAATTTTTCAGGTACCGTACCCATTCCCAAAATTTGAAAAGGGAAGAAGCTTAAATAAGCTATCTAAAGCCTGTAATGGGGAATTCCTGACTATTCCAAATTGAAAGCAGACAATAAAAAAATAACATGAACTAGAAATTCAGGTATTCCAAGTTTTTGATAAGGGTGATTAAGAGTGAGTTTTCCTTTCAGTTTTTCAATAACTATTAGATATGTCTTTGCAGTATACCCACAACCACAATACAATTCTTTATGCCTATACATTGACGGAGGCTTCAAAAATGTTTGACATAAAGAGAGTTTGATATATATACAAAGGTTAGAAATTTGATAGGGTGTGGAAGGGATGATGATTTATTGAATTGGGAAGAGGCCCAGGCCTGTTATTTTTGGGAAACTTTGTTGATGAAATTGCTGAAATGGGTAACCAAAAAGCTGGTGTGTCTTTAAATTTTTGGGAAAACTGCAGTTCAAGGAAAAAAGGCCCTGAATAATTGTATTTTAGATTGTATGCTTTAAGAACTGCTTTAAATGGGAAAAGAGTTAATAGCTATATGCCTGTTTCTATTTTAAACAGTTTATTTACAATGGTATATCATATATGAATGAAGAACAGGAAAGGAGACTCCAGAACCATTTAAACTTGGACAAAATGTTCTCTGGTTTAGAAAGGTACGGGGATTGGTTGTTGATGTTTTTTCTTTCTTTCTTTTTTGTCTTTTTCTTTAGAATGATATGAAAGCCATCTTTAAAAGCAGTCTTGTAAACATGTTTTATCCATAGCCATACAGTAGTTTATATTTAATCCTTTTGCTGCTAAATCAATAGCAAAAAGTTGATCTCAGCACCAAATATATATAGCGTTTATTAGGTAAAAAGGAGTATGTACACTAAAAACTTTAGATTTCTGTATTTTTTTTAGATGATTGGCTTACACCGCCGTTGTCGACTTTTGTCGATGGCTTGGTTGACTGCCGTAGGCACCTTTGGTTAAGATAATGTGGTAAACTACTTATAACAGTTCCATAACAATATGTCAACTAAAGCCACCTACGGCTGTTTACCAAGGTGTTAACAAAAGTCAACTAAGGCTGTGAAAGGGTTAAACTGCATTGTAATATACCTTTATTTATGACTGCTGAGTAAAAGATTTACAATAGTATTTCAGAAAGCAATTACAGGGTTAAATTCAAGTCATTTAAAGTGAGAGAAAAAATCTATAATGTTGACATGACATTTAATCCGTTAAATAGGCGACATTGGTGCAGTGGTAAAGCCTAGGCCTCTTGTACCGAAAGTGTTGGGTTTGATCCCTTATGGAGAGGAAAATATTGCTGGGACTAACCCTAAAATCAGCGCAAGTACTGGTTTGGTATTCAGGAAGCAGTCATTGAGAGTAAATTCAAGAAGTTTCAAGCTTACAACACCATCAATGTAAAATAATTAAAGACTATAAATAAAATAACTAACCCCTATAATTGAAAAAAACATACACACTCCTTTTACTCCTTATATGTTTGGTACTGTAAAACAGACACAATCCCAATCAAATTAACAGTTTACTTTTCCCAACTTATGTTTGAATTAGGTTTTTCATGAAAAATCCCCAATGTTAGAGAAAAGGGTCTTGATATTTCCCAATTTGTCCGGTACCGGACCCATGACCAACAATTAAAAAGATCCCTGATACATATCTGTTTCTGTTACTTTGATTATAGAGCTGTTGATGAGGAAGCAATCCAAAGAGTGTGCTCCGATGTAGCAGAATGGTCGGTAACATGTGCGGAAGGTGATCAGATGGAAATCAACAAGTCTGGTAAGTCTGAAGCTAATCTGGACTTTCTTTCGATTGAGATGCTTGTGCTTTTTGTCTCATTTTTACCAAACAATAACAACATTTGACCAGTTTGTTTTAGACGATTTTGGAAAATATTGTCGGAAGAGGAGGAGTTGATCTTTCCCACAAAGTTTTATGCCCTATCAGAAGATTTATTTTAATTTCATCACATTTTAAGATGTTGTCTGCAAACTCTTTCAATTTGGGACAGTCGAAAATTCGGCATTTGGTAAAGGGTTAAGGATTAAACAAAAAAGAAGAGTGAAAAGAAATTCAAAACGTTAGTTTTGGAACCAAATGAAAGAAACAATCTTTGATGTGGAACTGAGATGACAAGCATTGATTCTCACTCCAATTATTTTTATATTTTAAATGCAATTTTTGTATCTATCAGGTATTGATTCTTTCTCTCTAGTTATTTTCATGTTCTAAACAGAACTTTCGGTATTTTACAAGTATTGATAGTTCATCTTATTTGATTTATTTGACCTTCCCTTTTCCTCTTTTTCAGATTTAAATGATGTCCCTTCCTATGTTTTGAAAAAAGAACTTTTGCTCCGATTCCCTGATATTTTTGTTGAAAATCGCAAAGATGTGGTATGTATGCTGAAATGAGCAAATTTTGCCTCACTTTGAGATAAATTTTTCATTTTTTTTATAAACTTAATAAGGCAAGATTCTATGATTATGTTTGATTTAAAATGTGAAATTTCTTTATGTGATACAATGATATGTATCTGCAGGAAATACGTATATGGTAGGAATATGGTGCAGAAAGTATTATGCATTATGAGACTTATAGAATTATAAACATAAGGATTCAATGCTTATAGTCAGGAATGTATAAATATTAAGAGAACCCCTAGTTCCGTCGACAAAAACTGTGGACTTGTCCAAATTTAAAGCAGCAAGACTATAACCATTAGCATGGCACAACATTCTTTATAGAGGGAAACCATCATGACAAACATATTTAATCAGTATATACCTGTCACGAGCAATTGATCCTTCTGTCTTGGTGGTTCACTAAAAATTCTGTAGTATATGTTTCAATATGAATATGACACTAAGGTGTCTCGGACAAAATTATGATAGAAACAAAACTAACAAGTTTTGATGACAAACTAAAGGATTGTTAACTCAATGCCTCATATCTTGTTTAAACTGTTGGCTGTCTTGTAGAGTCATTTAGTTCATTTTAAAGCTTGTTTTGTAGTTAAAATTACACTTCTGGTTTGGTTTGTCCTCATTTTGTGTTATATTTGTTATCAAACCTCTCTTAATTGCTCTTTCTTTGTATTTGGCCACTTTAACCTTACAATGATTTCAATCTCCTTTCAGTTTCGTGTTACAAAGAAAATAGATATAGAGAAAACACCATCAAATAAAGAGATTACCAATGCAGGGGCAAGTGTGAAAGACATTCATGCTGAAATGGGAGATAACTCTAACATTTCAAAAGAAGCAAAGGGAGATAACATGAATGTTTTACAAGCTGCAAAGGCAGATAACTCAAACACAGAACAATATTCAAAGGGAGATAATATAGATGCCATGGGAGACAATCCATACATGGGCGTAGACAGTGCAGGTGATATCAGTGATAGTACAAAAGATGACACTGTTCTCAGTGCAGAGGACAAGCATCAAGAAATTTTGGATAGAATGCTGGGTTTTACTAAAGTGTTCAGGGTTATGAAGGAGCACAAAAAGGTGAGCTATGGAAGAGTTTCTGTAATATACCAATCTCTCGTCAAGGAGCCACTGTGTAGTATTTTTATAGGGTTCTGAGTGGCCTAGTGGTTAAGGTGGTGCCCTGTCAATATGTCGGGTTATGTGGGATTGTCCTTTGGCAAAACATATTGGAGGGTCGTGGGTTCGAATCCTGTGAGTAGCGGGATCTGCAACCTTTCATGAATCCACATTCAGCGGAAGAACTGGTTATGTTTCCAGGAAGCAGAATAGAATGTGATAAATCTAAGTTGTAAGAACTTGTTTCACAATCGATGTAAAGTAAATAAGTTTAAACTATTATCATGTAAAATTGTATTGGATTAGATCAGTCAAATGTTAGTTTCTTCAATTAGAATATTTTTAACTTCAATGTTACTTTAAATGCTCTTTGTATTATCTCCCAAGTCATCACATTCTTTTTAAGCTGCTACAACTTCTCATTTCTGAACAGTGGTTTTTTTACCACTCAACATAGATAAAAAGTTTTGTTTTGTTCATTTGAAACTTTTAACCATTTTCTCTATAAAACACCATGGGCTAGTACCGGCTTTTTCACCTCGCCTCTTACGTGATAATTCAGCACTTTGTCATGTTTATTTTTCAGCCTTTGATTGGACACAACATGTTTTTGGATCTGATGCTTCTGTATGAAAAGTTTCACAAACCTCTTCCTGCCAAATACACAGAGTTCAAGGCAGAACTGCACCGAGTGTTTCCAGTAGTTTACGACACAAAGCATATAACTGCATCTATCAGGAGGGTAAAGTATTTATTTGTACTTTTTTTAAAATGAAATATAAAAGGAAATCAACCACAAGAAGCCATCTTGTTAAATAAAATGGTATTTGGATGTGACTGTTTCCATTTCTTCTATAAAAACAATTTGCGTAGTTTGTCAGTTTATTTCCTGGTGACAGCATTTTGACTTCCACAAGACATAGTCTCTTGGCATTTCAAAATGTGATGAAATTGGAAAATGTTCTCCAGAGTCGTCTGCACCAAGCTGGACAAATGTCGTTATTGTTTGGTAATGGGTTAAGGAATGCTAATGGTTCTTTCCAGCTTGACCAACTTGTTTTTGGCAATCATGTTTGGGGTCTTCCTCCATCATCATCAGCCAGGCAACGTATACTGTTACGTAACTGCCTCACTCTCTACAGTTTAGCAACAATCAATTAGGACAAGATGTAACCTCTGCGTTACTGAGCCGATTCTTTAGCTCAGTGGTTATGGTCTTGGAATATCACCCAGGAGAACCAGGATCGAATCCCCACAGGGGACAAGAAATCCAAAGTGGATTTTTCTAGCTATGCTTCGTTGTGGACATTGTTTGTAAGAATACTTAAAATCTACCTAAATACTGTTGATGTTAAGTAAACCCTAAATAAATGAATACAATCACAAATTCAACAAAATCATATATTTCTCTCTTTTTCCAGCCATTAGAACACACCGGGTTGTACCAGAAAACGATATTAGACCTGCTTTATATAGATTTAGATAGGTAAGTAAAGCACTTAAACGGACTTTTCAAGAATTCGATGTGTCTTCTCCATACAACTTGTAGAGTAATCTACTAATATTAAAAATTGTCTTACATAACTAATTTCTCCTTTTCCAATATATTTTTTTTTAGCTCAACATTTTCATGAGTAAGGAGAACTTTATTACTCAACAAGTTGTCAGCTTCACATCTTGGGTATCTAACTTTATACAAAGGAATCATTTGAACTTTATATGAGTAGTCAAGGTCATTATGCGAAGGTCCCTGACCAAGTTCCATAACTCTTGTTGTGTCCCTTTTTTGTACTTAAAAATCTTGGATAAAGTTTTGCATATAAGTTAGTTTCTCATTTCCTATTAAAGGGAATCAATCGAAACTTGACACATGTAGGAAAGAAAAGAGATCTCTGAAAAAATATGCTTGAATATTTTCTCCCAAGTGATATTTTGTCATCAAATTATATTTAAAAACGTAATTGTCGTTTTCAGTCGCTTGGGTAGAGAGGCTGTGATATATACACCAACTATTCAACATGATAAAGAATTTACTAAATACAGCGGTAAAGGTATGTTGAATTGTTATGTACATTGAGTGTTTATTGCAATACTTCAGTAAAGAGCTCCTCATTTCATGAGACATAAGTGTTCTTCTAATTGTTTTCACTTAACTGTTTGTAATGTTCAAATATGATGAGTGATCAGTGCAATACTATAGTAAGTTCCTCTCTTTTATAAGCTTTTGTTCTAACCCTTTTCACTTTCACTTTACTGTTTTTAATGTTGGTAAATATCCAGGTTTCGGTGCAATACTAAAGTAAGTGCATCATGTTTATGAAGCCCTGATATATAGTCTTGCATTGAACCCTCAATAAGATGTTTCTTTTTTTATTTGATACTTTATTTAAATTAACATGCGACAGTGGCACAGTGGTAGAGCGTCGGACTACTGTACCGAGGGTCCCGGGTCCAAATCCCTGTGAGGCGGAGTGAAAACTGCCGGGACTAACCCACAAACCGGCGTGATTACTGGTGTATTGTCCAGGAAGCAGTCATCGAGAGTGACACGATGGGCTTATATAGCCTCCTTCACAACGGATGTAAAACAAATTAAACAACCAACCAACCAACATATTTAAACTAACTTGTATTATAAACTGAACTAACCCCAAAGCCATCGGGATAACCAGCCTAAGATCCTTTCCGTCATGTGTATTTGCTTTGACACAAATAAATCCAAACGCCTGATGATGGACTCATTCTTGATTTTAACTTGCTCCCCAATCTCTATGGGAATTTGACTGCTCAAGATTTAAAGCAGTTTCAGATGAAAAAATAACAGCATTTATAAGAGTTAGAAGTAGGAAGGGAAGCATTTTGTCAAAAAGATGATTTACCCATTCATGTGTTGCGGTGGTTACTAAGTCTAGAACAGCAAATGTGGTGAAGTGAGGTAATTATGTGGAAGCATTGTCTGATAAAGATAACTAGCTCATCCTTATACTGCAATAATCTCGAAGAACATGTATAATGTGGTGAATTGAGGAACTATGGGGTAAGATGTTTAGAGAACTTGATAACAAATCATTCTGATTTTTTTCCAGATCCTAACATTTCTCATGAGGCAGGCTGGGACTCATACATGTGCGGTTATGGTATGTATTGATTTTATTATATTTGTTTTTTATTATCAATATATTGGATGACTTTGTGCAGACTTTTGTAGGCTTTAGAAAATTATTTTCTTCCATTAATCAATATAAGACTTGATTTATTAGTAGAAAAGGCTCAATTAATTTGTTTACACTAGTGATGCATTTTCCCTCCAAGAAACCAATTTCAATGACCCAAAGATTATCATTTAAAGAAGCCAAAATATTGATATTTTTGTCTAATGCTATTTTTTTTTTTTTTACATTATCTACTTTTTGACCAAATGAGATTAACAGAATATTTTTAGAAGACATGTTATATATTGGTCAAACACTGTTTCAATGTTGATCCCTGCAAAAATAAAAATAAATATTATTTCATGAAGAAGGAATTTGAAGATAAGAAATGTTTAATTCTTCTTTCAGTGTTTTTAAGGACAGCGCATATCATAACATTTATGGATACCAAGTAAGTAATTTCTCTTTCCTATACTTTTACAAGGTTTTGTATTTGTGAAATCATTATAAGATTAAGGCCTGTTTAATAATGTTAATCCTCTTGGAAGGTTTTTATTACGTATATTTACAACGACTTGCTAATAGAAACCTGGTCAACATTTTCCTGTAAAACATGCCACTTTGTGATAACACAATGTTTTGGTGCATATATAGTGCTTTCATACTAAACAATATTCATTACAGTCACATGTTGAGGTTTTGCTCTTAAATAGTGGTAGATTGCCTGTATAAAGACTATTTATTCACATAGGTCTGACATTCTGTCAACATTATTTTAGTTTTGTAGTGATGCTCGGCTCATAATGATGAAGACTTCTGAATTTGACCCTTCCCTATAAGAGCAAGTCATGCCAGGTAGAACCATCAGTATTATCATAAGTTGTCCAAGAGACTACCACTCATGAATATCCAAATGACGTCAGAGCTTTTTCAATCCAAAAAGAGAAAGGCCATGTGATTAAAGGCACATAAAAGGAGATGAGTGCAAATGAATTACTTAAAAAATATATGGAGTTCTTTTATTATGTTCATAAAATTCATTAATATTGATTTACGAATGCATTGAGATCCTATTGAATAGACTCATTTAGAATAAGTTATTTTGTGCATGAAATATAGTTGTCTCCAATTCAATCATGTTGATCAACAACCTGTTTGTTTACATATTCAAAATTATGAATTCTGATTGGTCGGTTCAAATATTTGTGTAGACTGACAAGGTCAGAGATGAAGAAACAGGGTTATTTCTTGTTGGCTTTCACATTTAAATTGTCCTGATCAGTTTTTCTGGTGAAACCTGTTTTAATCTGACCAAAAATTTACCAAATTATATAGTTTGATATAGCATTAATCTCCTTTCTGAGCCTTTAAAAGTTCTTTACTCTAACCACCAGGTCAAAGAGACCATATAGGCTTGTAGTGTTCTTTCCTTAATTGCCTATTCTGTGGTTAGAGAGAAATTAACAATGTCCAATAGATGCCTTTAATGTGAGAAAGAAAAATGATCAAGGCAAGTTTTCCAATTTGAGTCCATCACAAATTTCCATGCAAGAATGAGGGTTAAAGTGAGTAACATCTATCAAGTTTTCATACTGTATGTCTGAAAAGACGACGCTGTTATCTGATTATCGGTATATGCCAAACTATGGCAGGATTACATTATGATAACCCTTTACCAAACGCCAAATTTTCGACTGTCCCAAATTAAAAGAGTTTGCTGCAGACAACATTTAAAAATGTGATGAAATTGGTTGTGAAGTAATAATTCTCATTTCAGGTCAGCTGATGTGGCGCCATGTACATTTCATCGTTATATATCCGCCTTGTCAAAATACCAAAATTGTATTAACTTGATTCGAGGGTGCTTAAATCACTTTGTAAGTTAAAGGATTCTACATAATTTCTAATTTGTTATGAGTTGACAATACTCAGAATTTGCTTTTAGATTGAAAAGAATATCATTTTGATAATTGTATTTACTTGCTTGTTGCTATTTTGCCCAGTGTTAAAGGCGTAAGAGATTGCTTTTGAGATATACAGCATATAAACTGCACATACCAGTACTTTGCTTCCTGAATTAATTATGCTTTCAATAGCTTCTTTTGATTGTATATCAAATAACAATACAAAAACTGTATTGTTTCAACAACATTTTTTTTTTACTTTAAGATTTTCTTCTCTGTGAATGAGTACCTTGAAGAAGGAAACAAACCTAATGGGTAACTCAATACTGAGAAATTTCTGGTTTTTACCAGCTTTCTGTCATTGGTTTTTAATGGATAAAAGATAAAACACTCTTCCTATACCTACAACTTTTTCAAATCCATCACTGAATATATGTACTCAAATATACCTCACTTTGACCCATTTGATGCAGCAGTCTTTACTAACCACTTTGGCAAAAGCATAAATTGCTCATTGACTCCAAAGGTTCTCATCCAACCTTAACAGGCTGTTTTTTTTCTGGTCTGAGCCAGATTTCCGGCTTTTAGGAGCCTTAATGGTCATTCCTTTCTTACGTTCATCCAAAGCACGGTGGTCCTGATACTTCAAAGGCCTTTGTTAACGTTGAGTCTACGATAAAAACTTGCCAGGGGTTGGTTGTTTCAGACTTTTCATCATCCAATGGGTGCCTCTCTGTTTTATCTATCAAGATCATTGTCTTTTAGATGCTTATGTTTAACTCTAACACACTTAGAAGACAATAATTATGCATCTGATTGATTAAGATTATCACCATAAAGCCCCAATGTAAAGAAAGCATACCTTGCGGATTGAAGAAATTGGGAAAAAACAATGTGTAAGACCTTTGAACTCAGCATAGAAAAATAATTTCTGGCCAGGCTGTACATCCAGAATAGCATGTCTCCTTAACCAAAATTGACTTGGGGGAAAAACAGATCTTTCATTTCTTGCTTCTAACTGATTTCAGTGTTTAGATGGTCCAGATCCAGTTAGTAAACGACCCGATTTACTTTATTTAACTCATCGTAAATTGTGGCAGAAAGTAGATATAGAGCAGGTAAGAGGATAAATTATGGACTCCCATGTCTTTTTGGACTGTTAACTTAATGTTATTTGTAACTTTCCTAAAACTTGTATATAGGAGTTTTTATGCCCAGTTTTATGTCCATTTTAGGACATTGTTGAATATGGACAGCTTATCAGATTTTGTAACTGGTTGAAGCAATGTTTTTCTTAGTTGGGGGGGGGGGGTAGAATGACAAAATGAAATTGGGTCCCTTGTGAGCAGTTTTGTCAATTTTCCCCCGCCTTTATATAACTTGAGAATGAATAAAGATATGGGTTAATATCTTGCTCCATGATATTCGCTTTTATGCATGAGATACTGAAGTCTTTGGAAACTTCTGCGGCAAGTTTATACTTTCTCACAAAGGTGCTTATTGTTATTATGAAGAAATTGTATGTTTTTATACCATTTTTTAACCTTTTTTTATCTGCTTTTGCTTCCAATATCGACAAGTGTTGTTTGTTAGGAAACAAGTTTTACGACAGTTATAAATAAAGATTTTTTTTCAGGTCGCAAGTTTGATGTCGCGCTATGGTTCTGTCGATGTTCAGCCCCTTGGCAGGTCTAGAGCGTTGATCGCCGCTGGGAACTCATTTTGGTTAGTAAACCTATCTCCCCCATATTAAAAGAATTTGTGACAGGTCCAAATTGAAAGCAACAGCAGACGAAAATGAATATGATTGTTAAAAGTATTTTGTTTATTGAATTGAATAGAAATTGATTACTGTAGAATTTGATAAAGGGATAAGAGCATGCTTTGAGACCATGTTTTCTATATTCTAGCAATTCCCTTTGAAGTTCTTTTGTAATTGGTCATATATGCAAACTGTAAGCATGATCTAAGACTTATAGAATTTCAATTGTGATAAAGATATGAAATCATCGTGAAATAAAAAACCTAACATGAGCAAATTTCCCTCTTTGTCACAATGATTTTTCACACCTATTGTTACTGTTGCTTCAAAGAGATTCTATATACAATGTAGTGTTGAATAAAGTTTCTGTTTTATTTTCCTACAGTGCTCGTGATATTTTGAGGGGATTTAGAAAAAACAGTTTGTATCATGTCACGCAGTATAGGGTGTGGAAACATTCAAACTTAGCACAGGGTATATTATGGTAAGAGGTTTAATACAGAGGTTGATTCATCTCACATCTATTAAGAGTGTGGGATAGTGCTGGATTGGGCTGAAGTATATGTGCATAAGAAACAAGTGAGCGGAAAGAATGAACCTTTACATGTAGAATAAAGGGCCCAAGTGCATGTTCATAAACTCTTCACAGATGTGAAATGGAATAGCCTATTCATTCTATTTTCAAAACATTTATTGGTGTTAATTTGTTTCTAGTTTTTTTATTTGCACTATTTTCCAATGATACATGCTTAGTGCAAAATGAAAAACGTTACTTTTTATCACTTGTAGATTATTTATCATTTACTCCAAAAAAGAAATATTTGGAATGATTTATGAGTTCTATTTTCTAGCATTTTGTATTCATGCATTAACAGATGTGATTGTCAAAAATGGATAATTTTTTACAAATTTCTATTGATTGGGAAATAAAAACTTTGCTTTTTGAATGTGATTTGCTGCAAGACGCAAAAATGTGGCGATAGGTGGTTATGTGTTTGTCTGTCAAGCACGCCCTTTTGTAAAATGTGTTCAAATGGAACAGGTTTAGTATATGTGAGCTGGACAATTTTTTTTTAAATTTTTAACAAATAAACTGTTCCCGGCTTTCACCTGCCAGTAATAATTACCTAGCGATTTTTGACGGATAGAAGTAGTTTAAACCTATTAATTTTACATGGATTGTGAAACAAGTTCTTACAACTTAGATAAATCACTTTCGAATCTGCTTCCTGAATACATAACCAGTAAACGCGCTGAATGTGGATAGATGAAAGGTCCCAAGGTAGATCACACTTCTCACAGGATTCAAACCCACGACCCTCATGTCAAGAAGTAGATGCTCTAACCTTGGATCGCTGCCTTCCAATGTCCGGATAGAACTTGTTTCAATGTTATAAAAACCTCAAAAAGATTTCTTGGTGTTTATCTTTCAGGTCTGGTTTGCTCGTCTCAGGGGGAATATGTGCGTGGGTCTTACTCTCGGGGAACAAGAAACAATGAACTCTACTGACTTGTACATGTAACACTCTTGATAGGAATGGGCTTGACCCTTATAGTGCTGGAACCAATTTCATGAACTGCCACAGCAATATACATGAAAGTTGCTTTGAAATGTTGCTACTCTCTTAACCCTTATAGTGCTGGAACCAACTTCATACTTATGCAAACAGGCTAGATACATGCTAGCCGCCAAGTAAATTGACGGCTGGCCTGTGATCTAACCTGTTTGCGACTCTAAGTGTCTTTCCCTCGTAAAAATTAAGCAGATATGTAAGGTTTTGGAAAGAAGGCGACACAAAAATCTATGCTTAGAAAATCACCCAGCATTCTAAGGGTTAAGCCTTTTGTAAAACATGTTCTAGTTTTACTGTGGCAATCTGTACACCTGCTCATGGGCCTGGTATTGATTTTCTTAATATCTTATGCTTAGAAATTATGTCAGTATAAAACATCCCTTTTTATCTCAAAGTTGAGATAAGCATTTATTGAAAAGTAATGCGTCATTGGAATTGTTTTCCTGGGATGCATATTAAACTGAAATATTGTACTTTTACTATAGACACTATCCATATTTATATACAATGTATATCAGGTTTGACTTAAGCAAATATTTGCCCTAAGTTGTTTAATAAAACAGCACCCTGGTATTTCCGCTGTACTGAAAGGGACTTGCCTGGCTGGTGAAGTTGAAGGACTTATGACACGGGGGTTCCTGGTTCAATTCTCACCAGCAGCAGAGTGAATTTTCATTTGAGTGTTTTTGCCAAAACACTGCAGAGCCTTTAGTGGTAAAATCTAGGAAAGCTGTAAAATAACAGAAATGCTATGGAGTCTCGGTGTTAGACCTAATATACACAAATTTACAGTACTGCACAATATTCTTTTACAAGCCACTCACTGCTTCAACGCATGCACATTATTCTATAGCAATGGTTAGAGCCTGTATTACATGGCATTCTGTTTGGAATTCGATATGGTATCTGATATAGGTTGTGCCAAAACATTGTTGACATGGATATTTTCGCTGGCTCTGTATAAAGAAGTTTATACAATAAGGGGTAGTTTGTTCACATTCTGTGTTAAAAACACAAGCTATGTCTATCTATGGCAATATTTGGTAACATGTTATAAGTCTCCTATGGAACAAACACGGAATTGTACATCTTATTGAATTTTAGCTGTGATATACTTTTGTTTGTTTAAATAAATGAATGAAATAAAAAAGTCTAGGGTATAGATTGTGTATTTAACCCTTTTTTTTATATGGGTTTTACATCACATCAACATTATTTCAGTTTTGTAGCGATGCCCGACTCTTAATGATGGAGGAAGACCCCATACGCAACTGCCCATAAAGGCTGGTCAAGGTGGGTAGAACAATCGACATTCCATAAGTCGGTCGGGAGACTGCCTCTCATGAAAATCCATATCCCTCTCAGGATTTGAACCCACGCGGAGAGGGGCCATGTGATTTCAAGTTCTGTACTCTAACCATTAGGCCACAGAGGCCCCTTATTTAACCCGTATAAAAGGCCAAATTTTCAACTGTCCCAAATTGAAAGAGTTTGCAGATGACATTTCAAATTGTGATGAAATTTGAAAATAATCTTTTGATAGGACAGAAAACGTAAAAAAAGGAGAAATTGCTCATTATGAGCAATTCTCCTTTTCCCACTGATGGCAATTTCTCACTTTCCCACAATGTTTTCCAGAGTCGTCTGCAACAAAGTGGTTAATTGTTGTTATTGTTTGGTAATGGATAAATACCACAACTACAGTCAAACATGTGTTAAGAGGCCAGTCTATGGACCTGAGAAAATTGGCTGTTTAAGACAGGTTGGCTGCTTAACACAAATTGATGTACACTATGAATCCAATAATGGGATTTTCTATAGTGGTTGTTTAAGGCAGGTTGGCTGTTTCAAAGGATTGTTGCTTAACACAAGTTGGACTATATATTTATTATTGATATAAGTTTCAAACATCTATGGACAACCACTTTGGAACAAAGGTAAAGCGTCTCCCTCAGATAAAAGAGGTTGCAGAAATGAGCCCGGACCATGCTGTGCCTTACAACCAGTGGTAACAATGGCTTCATTTAAAAGCGCTCTTTTTATTGGGTATAGTATGATGCATACCAAAGCATTCTTTGTAATGAAGATAACATGGCGGTGCACTAAGGCATTCTTTGGAATGAAGATAACATGGTGGTGCACTAAAGCATTCTTTGTAATGAAGATAACATGGTGGTGCACTAAAGCATTCTTTGTAATGAAGATAACATGGTGGTGCACTAAAGCATTCTTTGTAATGAAGATAACACAGTGGTGCACTAAAGCATTCTTTGTAATGAAGATAACATGGTGGTGCACTAAAGCATTCTTTGTAATGAAGATAACATGGTGGTGCACTAAAGCATTCTTTGTAATGAAGATAACATGGTGGTGCACTAAATCATTCTTTTTAATTGGGATACCAGACACACTGTCACATTTTTTTTATAAATGGTATAGCATGACAAATCACTCTATGTGGTTAGGAAAGTGTGTTGGCATACTCAATAACTCTTAACTGTGATTGCTTTATGACATATTGAAGCACTCTGTAATTGGGAAAGCTTGATGACATACCAAAGCACATTTTGTAAAAGGGAAGCATGACTGATGATGAACCATACTCTTTTTTGTAATTGTGAAAGCATCCTGACACACCAAAGTACTCTTGGTAATTGGGAGAACATGGTGACATACCAAAGTACTCTTGGTAATTGGGAGAACATGGTGACATACCAAAGCACTCTTTGTAATTGGGAGAACATTGTGACATGCCAAAGCACTCATTGTAATTGGGAGAACATGGTGACACACCAAAGTACTCTTGGTAATTGGGAGAACATGGTGACATACCAAAGCACTCTTTGTAATTGGGAGAACATTGTGACATACCAAAGCACTCTTTGTAATTGGAGAACATGGTGACATACCACAGCACTCTTTGTAATTGGGAGAACATTGTGACATACCACAGCACTCTTTTTAATTGGGAGAACATTGTGACATACCAAAGTACTCTTTGTAATTGGGAGAACATTGTGACATACCAAAGCACTCATTGTAATTGGGAGATCATTGTGACATACCAAAGTACTCATTGTAATTGGGAGAATAATGTGACATGCCAAAGCACTCATTGTAATTGGGAGAACATGGTGACATACCAAAGTACTCTTTGTAATTGGGAGAACATGGTGACATACCAAAGCACTCTTTGTAATTGGGAGAACATTGTGACAAACCAAAGTACTCTCTATAATTGGGGGAACATGGTGACATACCAAAGCACACTTTGTAATTGGGAGAACATTGTGACAAACCAAAGTACTCTCTATAATTGGGGGAACATGGTGACATACCAAAGCACACTTTGTAATTGGGAGAACATTGTGACAAACCAAAGCACTCATTGTAATTGGGAGAACATTGTGACACACCAAAGTACTCATTGTAATTGGGAGAACATGGTGACATACCAAAGTACTCTTTGTAATTGGGAGAACATGGTGACATACCAAAGCACTCTTTGTAATTGGGAGAACATTGTGACATACCAAAGTACTCTTTGTAATTGGGAGAACATTGTGACATACCAAAGTACTCTTTGTAATTGGGAGAACATTGTGACATACCAAAGTATTCTTTGTAATTAGGAGAACATGGTGACATACCAAAGCGTTCTTTGTAATTTGGAGAACATTGTGACATACCAAAGCACTCTTTGTAATTGGGAGAACATTGTGACATACCAAAGCACGTATTGTAATTGGGAGAACATTGTGACATGCCAAAGCACTCATTGTAATTGGGAAAACATTGTGACATATCAAAGTACTCTTTGTAATTGGGAGAACATGGTGACATACCAAAGCACTCTTTGTAATTGGGAGAACATTGTGACATGCCAAAGCACTCATTGTAATTGGGAGAACATTGTGACATATCAAAGTACTCTTTGTAATTGGGAGAACATTGTGACATACCAAAGTACTCTTTGTAATTGGGAGAACATTGTGACATGCCAAAGCACTCATTGTAATTGGGAGAACATTGTGACATACCAAAGTACTCTTTGTAATTGGAAGAACATTGTGACATACCAAAGTATTCTTTGTAATTAGGAGAACATGGTGACATACCAAAGCACTCTTTGTAATTGGGAGAACATGGTGACATACCAAAGTACTCTTTGTAATTGGAAGAACATTGTGACATACCAAAGTATTCTTTGTAATTAGGAGAACATGGTGACATACCAAAGCACTCTTTGTAATTGGGAGAACATGGTGACATACCAAAGTATTCTTTGCAATTGGGAGAATATTGTGACATACCAAAGTACTCTTTGTAATTGGGAGAACATTGTGACATACCAAAGTACTCTTTGTAATTTGGAGAACATTGTGACATACCAAAGTATTCTTTGTAATTAGGAGAACATGGTGACATACCAAAGCACTCTTTGTAATTGGGAGAACATGGTGACATACCAAAGCACGTATTGTAATTGGGAGAACATGGTGACATACCAAAGCACTTTGTGTTTGGGATAGTATGATGGGGAACAACCCATTCTGTGTAATTTGGATAGCATTCTTTCACACTTAACCACTCTTTGTAATTGGGATTTCATTATGATACACTTATATATTCTTTGTTTTTGGATAGCATTCTGTCACACTGTACCACTCTGTGTAATTGGGATAGCACTATAATGCACCAAAGAACTACATGTAATTGGATAGCACTATAATGCACCAAAGAACTACATGTAATTGGATAGCACTATAATGCACCAAAGAACTACATGTAATTGGATAGCACTATAATGCACCAAAGAACTACATGTAATTGGATAGCACTATAATGCACCAAAGAACTACATGTAATTGGGATAGCACTATAATGCACCAAAGAATACATGTAATTGGATAGCACGGTTGTCCACTTAAGCATAGTTTGGTATTATACTCGTATTTTGACATATCAGAGCACTTTATTGTTTGGATAGTATTATACGCACGAAGTGGCTTTTTTTGTTACTTGGATATGATGATATCACACCACCACATTCTTTGCAATTGGGTCAGTATGATGATGCACCAAATCATGCTTTATTATTGTAATATCACGAAAACGCACTTAATCATTGTTTGTACTTGAATAGAATGTAGATGCACCAAGTTATCATTTGCAATTGGGATAACAAGGGTCAGAATCCAGATTCCTTTTGGGGGGATGTCATTTTGATGCTGTTGACTTATGAAAGGGCAGCGGCTCCATCTGGAGTAAATTGGTAGCTCAGTGAACGGGTTCATTGAAAAGCCAGGCATGGCGATAAACTGTATCTGGAAACCTGTTGACACAGTGGAAATTTAAAATGCATTTGCAAACCAAAACGGTATTTCTGTGCGACTTGGAAAACTTTGACCAAAGATTGAATTTAGTTAAACTTTTCTGCTAGATGATTAATTAAGTACAGATGGTTTTACCAGCTAGATCAATCCCTTGTAGACAGTTTTGCTTAGAGCCTTAATTAATCAAGGTGAGCGTATCGGTAAATACTTAATATGTTAACGCTTATAGAATAAAAGGAGAGATTGTCTTTGACATGCGCGTTCTCCTATTTCAATTGCTTAAATCTTTACAGATACATGTAGATTTAAATGAGTAGACATATACTTTTGATGGTATAAGGTTTGAATAACGGACGACAAAAGATGGGGAAAAAGACAACAAAAACACATTATTAATTAATATTTTTAATTTTAGAATTTGAGATTCTGCTGATAAGTCCAAATTACCAATACTTGTTTGTATCTTTGTACATTTTCCTAGGAAACCAAATACAGCAACCTAATTCGACCCATCTACAGTATTTCTGATACTGTTACGACATGCGTACAGATCCTTCCTTAAATATGAACTTGACCATTGGTTGTATTACTTTTCACTAAATCGTATGTTATCGAAAGCTCTTTACCTAAAGCATCTGCTGATACGTTCGTTCTGAACTGTTCAGAGCCCTAGCCTAGTACTGATGGATCCAGGATAGCTGTTATATAATTGATGTATTGTTGATAAGGCGTTAGTTAGTCCATATAAACCATTTGGCAAGTCGCTTCAGAGCCCTAGCCTAGTACTGGTGGATCCAGGAAATCCGTTACATAACGGAACAATTGTTGATATGGCGTTAAATACCATACAAATCATTTTGGATTTATCTAAAGATACATTCAACAACACCATACGGTCTACCAGTTTGTCTAAATAGTACCACATTGGATGCATTTATTAAGTTTGACTTGTCTGCAATGAGTAATGACCAACTCTGGCCAACTCGGAACTAATTGTAATGAATCTGGTTTTATCTCGTCAACGTAAACTGGATAGTTTATATTTTGAATATCATATGAGTAAGCATATCTAAAACATGATAAATACAAAATAAACCATTATATCACCATTTGCACCGACACGTGACTAATTTTGAGTCATGGAATCCGACCAATCATATTCAAGCAGACTCTGTCAAGTTTTTTTAAGATTTGGATGAAGGCACAAATACCTGGACGAAAAGTCTTACTTTTCATTTTTCAAAATGTCAGATATCGACCAATCAAAAAGCTTCACTTTAAAAGGTCATTTATAATTCTAGACTGTACGTTAGTTGAATATTAATTGACTAGGAAAAAACGCTTTGGGTAAAAGACTTCAGAACCCGACAAACGGATACAAAGATCCTTATAATTCTTAGAGAAATATATCTGTGAGGAAAGATACACGTATGATGTAGTATTCTCTTCAAAATTGATCAATGGAAGTTCCAAGAAATAACATAAGCATTCAAATGCATTCTGGAAATCATAGAACAACTAAAGAAATAAATAAAAATTATAAAGCACAAAAAGTAAGTTTAAATGCATGTAGAATAAAACGAAACAAAGCATTTACACATTTCCTTGCCACATTCAAACTCGCTAAATAAATAAATTCATTCATCGTGGCACTATCTTTAACATAAAAAAAGAAAAACCGGAAGTTTGAAAGACGCCATTTTTTGTTTGCAAGTTTATAGATAAAAAAGACACAAGTTACAATTTAGTGGTACTGCACAATGGCTTATTCGTCTCAATTAGAGGAAAACTATGGTAACTCATTTTTTTTTCATTTTCTGTAGTTTGGAAGTTTTTCTTCTAACATTTCTCATTTTTATTTCGATACATCTTAAAGTAGCTCAACACATTTGGTCAAGGGTGTGTGCTGTGTGTACAAGCGTAGTACAGTAGATGTCAAGGAAAGAACTTAAAATACAAACAACGATTGCACAACCTTTATAGCCGAAATAAGGTGATGCAAGACATCGACAGAGCGCCGGTATTTCACTCATGGCCTAAAATGGCGATTTTCAAGCTAACGGTTTTCGAAACAGAACAATAAAAAAACAATAAGTTTAAAACAAAAAAGAAATTGCACATTGAATAAGTAATATACATAAGCAACAGGAATGTAGAAATGACATTTTACTACACAGGGTGAATCAAATGATTGCCGTCGTAAATATTTTCTACATGTATACCTCCTATAAAATTTGCTTTAGTGGTTTTACCATGAGAAATCTCTATACTGTATGCCTTTTATTTATCTTAGTTATTTTAGTTATTAATGAGAACGTTTAACCCTTTCCAAACAACAAATGTTCGACTGTCCCAAATTGAAAGTTTGCAGACGAAATTTCTAAAATGATATGAAATTGGAAAATAATTTTCTGATATTGCAGAAAACATTGTGGGAAAGGGAAAAATTGCTCGTTACGAGCAATTTCTCCTTTTCCCACTATGTTTTCTAAAGTCGTCTGCAATAAAGTGGCCAAATGTCGTTATTGTTTGGGAAAGGGTTAAACAGCTTCCTATTCTTAGATAAACATATTGTACATAGTCTCATCGCATATATACTAATATGATACAGCAAAACGGAGGCAAAGCATTAAACGAGTTTGCTAATGATCTAATATATTGGCAAATGATTTGACAAATGACATATGCAAACAAGAGTTTTTTTCTCAGTTTTTGACTACAAGGTCTCGCAACTAAGAAAACGCCTTTTTTCCTGCTGAAACGATCGCGTCGTATTAAATGTATTTCTGGGCTCAATTTTTCGACCTTTTACGAAGTAAATGTCATTTGGAGAAAGGGAAACCAAACAGATTCAATTGAAAATAATAATGAAATAATAAGAAAATAACAGCTTTGTTAAAAGAATATAATTACTAAACAGTAAACTTGTAAATTCAGATGAACAACCAAGAGTTAATTTTCATGCGAAATTTGTTGGCTTTGTTCAAACCAAGCATTGCCTCCCAATATGAATATCTCCTCTTCTATTAAAAACCAATACTATAACCATGTTTCGCAAATTTCACAATGAAGCATTTCCGAAACGTTTGACCCGATTAGTTAGTTCTCGTCTGGTCCAAAATTATTAAATAACAATAGATCTTCTTTCCCTCCATCGCTGAAGAGTCTCTTATTTATCTATGGCGGAGATTCCGTTTGTGGCGTCGGTTTCTCGGAGAATCGGATTCAGCCATTCTGGAGGGCTCGATTAAAATTACTGCTACCTCTTTGTTGTTGTTATACAATCTGAAATAAAAAATGGTGATATGCATTCAATTGCTTGTTTGGTTGAGTCATACCTACAATTGTATATAATTTCATTTTTACTTGCCGTTTTGGAGACGATACAATAAAACGTATTGAATAGTGGAACTACTTTTTAGGAGTTTATCAACTGAAAAAGTAGTCCCGTCGGAATGAATGTTTGTTTTTTTTTTGTAATTTAACTGTCCAGGTGTTAAGTTATTGTTTAAGTAGCACCTTCAAAATACGAGAGCGTTTTATTTTCTGCTTTGACTGAGATGTTTTTAAAGATATGTTTTATACTAAGACAGAGATTAAGACAGTTCTTGCGCAGAAAATCAATAATACGTTTCCCACATGTACATATAGTTCGTTATATCTATAAAGATGTGTTCTTATAATTCCATTCTTGCCAGTAGATGCCTTGGTTGGGTTTGGTTGGATTTTCTGACGAATATATATGGTAAAAGCCATCAATTCTCTAAAGCAGTTATTTTAAAGATCATCCCAAACCCCATATTTTACTGAATGTATAAATGGCCGTCAATCAATTGACACTATTTATTGACATATGTTGTCCCTTTGGTTTAGTTGTCTTCCAGTTAAATCAATATTCTTACCTTTTTAATAAAGCAGGTAAAGTTTTCTCTAAAACATCCTCGGACACCGTTTCTGTCTCCATTATCGGAGAGTCTTCCTGCATTGGAATGAACGCTTCGTCATCTGTGTAGCCGTCACGTGACATCAACTCTCGCAATAAACGAGAACTCGCACTCCCGTACCGCTTGTTACGTCGTTTCCCGCCACCGCTCAAAATGTCTGAAAGGCTGACGGTTTCCCACCGTCTGCTTTTGTGAAAATTGTCGGCTGATCGTTTGAAATAGCCTGTATGGAGCATGCGCATACATTCGTTATACTGGGTATAGTCCACTGTTAAATCGGAGTATGCTTGTGGGTTGTCTCTCTCCAAAAATCGCATCATTGTTGCCAAGGAAACACCTGTTTGGAAAGGGGAAAAAACATGCGACATTATAAAACAGTGAATTATGCTACATGTGGATAAATAACAACGATGTATATAATGATGTATACATGTATGATATGTAAAACTTGGAAAATGATCTTCACTGAATAAATGTCATTTGATTCTACATGTGCAGAAAATTTATGAAATGATACCCTCTGAACTGCTTTGATTCAGCAAATACAACTTGAGACTATTTTAATGGGACTCACTTGCACAAAACTTAAAAAACACGAGTAAGAAATCAGACTTATTTTACTATTTTGTTTGTATTTTCCTTTCTCTTTATCTAATTTTTTTTGCATGTCATAGAATCCATTCATTGTCATTTGGAATTTCAGGAATATTAATGTTACATAACTTGAATGAATGTGCATTGATTAATTTTATTTTCTTAAAAAAATGAAAGTTTTAGAACACTCTGGTTGTGCACATACAAAGGGAAATGACCGTTTCTAAGTTTTGAGAACTTGTGGCAAGACCCATTTGCCAAATTTGATAATATGTCTACTTGCCAAAGTTGTGCATGGTGTATTATATATTCAATTGGCAATAAAATATGTTTTAAAGGCTCATGAAAGAAAACTATATCATTTGGTAAAGTTTTGGTCAGATTCAAATAGTTATAAAAAAAAAAAAAAAACGTCACCACAACTTAAAAGAGAAAAACCCAGATGAGCCAGTTTGAGTATTCAGATTGCCCGATTCTTCACCTTTGACCTTGTCACATGATACACACATTTTTTAATTGAACAACTCGTTATCTTAAAAATGTAAATACACGTGTTGTTGATAAACATGATTGAAAAGGAGACAACTATATTTCAAGGACAAAATAACTTATTTTAAAGAGTTCATTACTTTTATGAACAGAATACAAAAACTCTATATGGTTTTTCAGTAATTTATTTGTACTCATAGCCTTTTATGTGCTTTTAAACTAACAACTTACCATAGTTATTTGAGAGTTGTTCGTAGTGCCGCATGGGGTCGCTGCCACACGGATGGGCCGGACACACGTGACATAAACACACGCAGACGAACAGGATCTTGATCATATCCGTCCGACGCATGATCTTCCCGTATTGAAGCGCTGCAAAGACAAGAAAAAGAGCACCGTTAAATATATCTGTTGTAATTGTTTTAACTGAAAAATTCGTTTGTCGGTTGGCTAGATGACTGTTTGATTGATTATTGTTCTTGTTGTTTTTTCTCATTTTCTAACTGTTTCGTTGGTTGATTGATTGGTTAATTGGTTAATTGATTGATTGATTGATTGATTGATTGATTTGATTGATTGATTGATTGATTGATTGATTGATTGATTGATTGATTGATTGATTGATTGATTGATTGATTGATTGATTGATTGATTGATTGATTGATTGATTGATTGATTGATTGATTGATTGATTGATTGATTGATTGATTGATAAATATGATTTTCATGGTCTGTTGGTTTTGTCATCAAGTCATATAAGGGTATATGATTTATATGTGTCGTTTAAGCGGAAGGCTGGCTGGGTTGGGATGGTCAAGCATATAGATGTTTGTGGGATGGTTAACGAGTAAGCTAGAAATTATGCGCGAGCGTGATTGAAAGATGTGAGGGGTATTGTGAGTGTTTCAGTCCGTCGCTCAAAAGGAGTAATGGAGGATATCTAGTTAGTAAACATTGATTTATTTACGAATATAGCATAACTCTCTGAAACCGTTCATTAGTCTATGCTTAGATGTACCCCTTATTGCATGCTGGAAGGATTGTTTAATAGTAATTACTTCTATTTTGTCAATGCATTTATCACAAACATCATTCCGCAACACCAATTTCACATTTAGCATTGAGGCACAATAAGATTGTACAAAACAATCCCTGGATTGCTACGGTCTGCCGCAGACGACGTTTATAAATGTAACTTAAAGAGAAGATTGACAAACGTTTCCCAGATGCTTGTCTACAGCTTTTGTTCTACAAACGAATTTACACAAAATTTAAGCCAGAAATCTACATGAACTATGAGTGAACGTTGATTAAAGAAGTGATGAAATGTTACTTGATGAAATTCATTTGCACAAGAATTGCCCCGCAAAATGAATTCATCTTTATTTTCATCACAAATAGAAATAAATGAACATTGATAAAAAAAAATTAAATCGAAAAGGTATTCACTCCTTGTTTCATAATAATAATATTCGACTTTATATTTAATGTTCAAAAGGTATTCCATATAATATTACAAAATTCGTAAGTTCGAGAGATTTTCCAACGTATTGACTAGCTTAATTCAAATTATAATATTTGACTTACTTTTCAATTATTCAACGTATTTCCAATCTGTTTATAAAACTCTCTATTTAAAAGAAATGTTCAAACTTGTAGACATCCATGTTTCAAACTGTAATACTTCATTAGACTTATCTATTGAACATCAAACGCTTCCAAATTACATGTATTAAACAAAATGCTTACATTTTGAGAATTTCCAACGTGTACAACAATATCTTATTGTTCTCTTAGGTAACAACGAACGGTGCGACACTTCTATATTATAACAAATGTATTAATTATAAATATATTCATCACTTAGATGCAAATAATTCCAACCAGCAACTGAGTGGGAAATCTCCATTCCTCCGTTTAATATACGCGGCAAAACAAGCCGCGCCATGATGAAAACATGCGCTTCGAAGAGAGCAATACGAAATGTTTCAAATAAGTTTATTTTGAGTTTTTATCTATTGCTTTTTATCACTAATATAATGAAATATTGCCATATCTAATATTGCAACTGACATTCCAGAAGGTAAGAGCTGTAACTAAGTTTTAGAATTTGTAGCCCAAGCTTTAGGCTAGCAATGATTTGATACTGTATTACCATTTTGTGAAGATGCTTGTATTGAGAATAAAATAGGCTTAAAAAAAATAATATCTTGTTGCGGATCAGTATGCATATATTGCACAAGTTGATTAAGAACGAGATCTTCGGCTTTGATTGTATTGGATAAAGCTATTAAGACAAAAACAGTTGCACTTTGATTCGCAAAACTGCTCACACTTGTATTTAGGGATAAATATTTTAAGCAATGGTGCTTGGGATCCAAAGAACACATGATATGTCATTGAAAGCTGTGGCCTGTCCAAGGACATCCACCGTTTAATCACACAAACAAAAGCGTTTACACTTAAAATTGCAACACTGCTTTATTAAATGTGTACGTTTTGATAAACATTTCAAACAATAGTGTTTGGGATCCAAAGAAACCATGAGATGTCATTTAAATCTTTGTCCTGCCAAAGGACATCCACAGTTAAATTACACAAACAAAACTGTTGACGCGGTGTAAACCCCAGACAAACAAACAAACTATTAGCCTAGCATTGACCCCTGTTGACCACCTGTAATACCACTCTTCGGACAACAGCGTTTGACCGCTAGAAATTAGCGTCATGTACCACCATGTAAACTGTCCGGTTCCCAATAGCTTTAGCCGGGTACCAACTTGACGCTAATCGTTCTGTTTACTACAACAGTGAGTAACTAGTAACATGGCGGCCTAGTGGCCTAGTGGTCGGAGAACTGAACTTGTTATCGCACAACAGTGCTCCCTTAACCCTTAACCAAACGCAAAATTGTTTTACTGTCCCAAATTTAAAGAGTTTGCAGACGACAATTCCAAATAATTGTGATGAAATTGAAAAAGCAATTTCCTGATAGGGCTGAAAACATTGTGGAAAAAGGAGAAATTGTTCGTCACTAGCAATTTCTCCTGTTTCCACAATGTTTTCCAGAGTCATCTGCAACAAACTGGTCAAATGTCGTTATTGTTTGGTGATGGGTTAATGTACTTATTGACCAGTTTCCCCCAAATTGGGAATACATGTTTTGTTTATATGTATATGTTTATTGTTTAAAAATTTAGAAGATAAAATAAATTTGTGTCATTTATTTTGTTATCACATTTGATTATGGACAGGTATGGTCCAAAGCATGTATGTACTTATTTTGCCAAATACCAATAGAACAAGAAATTAGAATTGCATTTCATAGTATTGTCCAAATAGAATTTAAATTAACATCACTCGGCAATTAAAATATATGTTTAAATGGTGTTGATTTCCTATGGTATAGGGTCGAAACGTGTTTTAAACGGAGAAAAATGGTCTCTATTCGGTCATTTACTCTGATTCAGGCAATGTTGACCCCATCATAGGAAAAATGAACGTCAAACTCTTCTCTATTCGGGCTTTTTTCTTATTTCTGCAATGTTTATATCCCACTAGGAAAAAAGAACGTTATGCCCAATTTGGGCATTTTCTCTGACCCCTGCAACGTTTATATCCCATCGAGGAATAAGAACTTTTCTGACTTTCAGTCTCTCTTCGCCTACGAATTCTATAAACTTTGGGCAATCACATACAGTGCAGTTAGATGGTAATTGGCCTTTCAAGAAACACGCAACTCTGCGATCTGTTGTTCTCACTGAGACTAGAAAACCGAACCCACCAGTTAATAGAGAATTCGATTCTGTCAATTTTTAAGTGATTCATACGGCCAGGGTTCAGTACAAGACTATAGTAAGTGGTTCATTTTTGTGAAGCACTTACTATAACCTTGTATTGAGCTATCGCTGTATATGGTTATTGAGGGTTCAGTGCAATACTATAATAAATGCTTCATGTTTGTGAAACATTTGTCAAAGTTTTGTATTGTACCGATATGTTTGCTTAATGAGGGTTCAGTGCAATACTAAAGTAACTGCTTCATTTTTGTGAAGCACTAATTATAGTACAGTTAAACTTGTGTTAAGAGGCCAGCATATGAGACAGAGTAAATTGGCTGTAAAAGACAGGTTGGCTGCTTAACACAAATTGATTTACTCTATAAATCTAACAATGGGACTTTCTGTAGTGGCTGTTTAAGGCAGGTTGGCTGCTTAAAAGGGTGGCTGCTTAACACAAGTTAGACTGTATTGTATTGATCCATCGACATGTTATGATTTCGGTGTAGCATTGTATGATAAGAAGGTGTCTGATCATGATCCATACAGTATTTATTTTTTGTCACTTTTGATAAGAAATAAGTTTCTGTCTGAACATTATCTTCACATTGAATATCAAAATTATATGAAATAGGACTATTATACAGTGAAGCCTCGTTAATCCGGACCCCGATTATCCGGATGTCTCGCAATCCGAACGAAATTGATAGGGAACGGAATTATCTGACCAGTTTGTTGCAGACAACTTTTGAAAACATTGTGGGTAAAGGAGAAATTGCTCGTGACGAGCAATTTCTCCTTTTTCCACAATGTTCTCTGCCATATCAAAAGATTATTTTTGAATTTCATCACGTTTTGAAATGTCGTCTGCCAACTCTTTTAATTTGGTACGGTCGAAAAATTGGCGTTTGCTAAAGGGTTATAAGTATACACGTGTATGCAGACCGTTTATGTCTTAATGTGTATAAGAACTTGCTCTACTTCACTAGTCCGGATGATTCGGTAATCCGGGCATTTTGTTGGGAACGGACGTGTTCGGATTATCGAAACATCTCTGTATATTATACGTATATCAAGATATTGTATGTATATTGTGCTCAAGCTTCACATTTCGCTTACTCCGTGATACCTAACCTTGACGCAATCGCTATGCAAGAGTCTTTAGAAACATATGTAACGAAAGAGGAAATTGTTCCTTAGAAGAAAACTATGCTTTTGTCACAATGGTTTCTTTTTATCAAATATTATAAACAGTTTGTGTTTAGTTCATGCTGCGTTTGTTTTGTTTTTCTTGTGTTGTTGGTTTTAATTTCTACAACTCACGAAATCCTATGTTTTTGAAATATTTTGTAAAATATCATAGATGCATGTGCTTTTTGCTTATGTAATTGTATTTTCAAATGTCTTCGCTCTCCTACTTTATGGAAACAGAAACAATATTTTAGGAACCGTTTTAAGAAACGAATAAATTTCTCTTGATACATAGCCTTATTATTTGAAAATAGTTTGTTGGTTTCTTTTTGCAATATGCATGTTTTTCTTGAAATTATTCTTGGTTATGTATTCTTTATTGACGGCTGTTACAAGTAACCTATGGCAAACACATCTTTGACGTTTATTTTCGCTTTAGATGACGTACAAATTCAAAAGAAATTAGAATTCATATATCTTTATTCACTCGAAGCGCAGATAAACCTGTTATGATATACATAATTGTAAAAAAAGGACAACCGCCAGTTACGTAAACGCCGTTGTTTTTTTTCTTTCTTAATCATTTAGTTACATTTTAATTATATTGTCATAGGTGCTCGTTATCTTAAAACGATGCAAGATGTCTGTATGTTAATATAGAGTCAATATATTTACTCACCTTTCAACAATGAGCCGTCCTATTCAAATAAAGGCAAATAGTTTGTTGCGAGCAAATTCAAATTAATTTCTTCCTCTTTTATAAAATGATGTTGATTTAGGAAATCACTAAACAACACTACTCAAATATGATTTTTATTGCTATATCCTATCTCGCTCTTTTAATTTCTAAATTATCATTTATTAATCCGTTTGCGCTTAATACACTAGAGTCCGTGTTTCGATGAAAAGTAATCCGTTTATATTTGAAGAGTCATAATGCGAAGAAGGAAAATTCGTTTTCGTTAAACTTTCAATCTTTATTTTTGTACCCTTCCCGCGAGCAGAGATCGAAATCATTGAATGAAGAAAAACTATTTTTCGGCGCGTATTTATCACACCTTCTCACCCTTCCCTATTGAGTAATTAGTCACCCAACGAAGTAGTTCCGATCACTCAGTACAGTTTGAAACGTTTAAAAAATAACGTCAATTTCGGTTCTGGCCAATTCTGCAAGCTAAACTTAAAGGTAAAAATGCCTGAACAGAAGTTATAATTCGTGAATCCAAATGGCCTTTCGTTCACACCATTCTTACGATGAAAATGTTTGTTTTATCCTCAATAATAATTGTGTGTGTTCATGTATGTCTCCTGGTTGAACATCGATAGGTGAATGGTTCGAATCATAGATTTACTTCCATTTATTTTTTGTTTTAATACATTTTTTTTCTTTCGATTCTTGTGGTCTTTTTGCATCTAGAACTTGCATTATGTTGTAATCTTTACACTGATCAATCTATCAGTCGATGACTAGGCAAATAAATTGATATTTGAATAAATCTATTAATGGATAAAAATCAATCTTAAGTAAACAATTAAGTGTTTATAGACTGAACACTTGAACAATTAATCGATCAGCCAATAGATAAACCAGTATAAGATGTCGCATTTTCAGAAAATGGTAAATCTTAGAATAAACGAAAGATTAACAGAAGCAAACCATTTTTTAAATCTCACCGTGTACATACATACAATCAAAGAACATTTACAAAAAATGTCATTACAAAGAATCACAATGCAACTCCGTGAAAAAGTTAAATGTTTAAAGAATAAATCCCGATACTTCATATTTCAAGATTTAAACAGACATAGATGACCAAATAACTGACAACTTTTCCGCTTTACGGCAAATACACTCCGTCGTTTGCGACTTTCCGCCATGTTATTATTGTTATGATGAAAAATAGTATTTCTACCGTACATCATTTATGACAATTCCCTTCAAATATGTCCTAATAGGGGGTGTATATTAACGACCTATTATGAACTATATTTATTTGTAAAGTAAAGGCTTTGCTTACGATATGTAGCGTCAGATTGTTAGCGAAAAAATCGACATTAAAGCTTTTTCATTTTTCTTCTGATATAAAAATTATAGCGATATCACTTAACGATTAGTGCAAATTTCGACCCAGAACATTTTCCTTACAATATGTAGCACTGGATAGTTAGCGAAAACATCGATATAAGTGCATTTTCTTGCGAAATGTAGCACTGGATGGTTAGCGAAAACATCGATATAAGAGCATTTTTCTTACGAAATGAAGCACTGGATTGTTAGGGAAAAATCGATATAAGTGCATTTTTCTTACGAAATGTAACACTGGATGGTTAACTAAAAATTCGACATTTGAGCACTTCCATATTTTTACGATATATACCACTGGATGGTTAGCGAAAAGTTCGACATTGGAGCATTTTTCAACGATATGTTTCGCATGATATTTTAACTGTTACGAGAACTGTGTCAACTATCGTCATTTCGCTAGTCTTTTTAAGTTCTTATTTTGTTTTACTTAATGGTTTTATATCGCGTCAACGACTTTCCAGTCAGAGAGCAATTGCTATTCTGTTTGTAAGCTAATCGGCTGACTGTCAGGATATTCCAAATCTATTGGTACCAAGATATGAACTCGCAGGTGTGGGACCGAAACTGATGTTCAGAGGTGCCTATGTGCAAAGGGGTTTAGATCGCGGTCTTAGATTCTGAGAAACTGGGTTCGAGCCTCGCCGGTAACTTGTCCCAGTAAGTCTTTTATGGGCCATAGACTGGTACCAGTAGACCGAGGAAATCTGTAGTATTACATAAAAATTGCTGACATGGTGTTTAGAACCCCATATAATATAGGAGATGTCAACGAATAATATGTGTACATTAACACACACATACTGGTTGAAGATGAAAATGTTTTCCTATATGACACATAAAAAAGATACTACTACTAATAATAAAGACTTCATTTAAGGAGAAAACCTAATGACTTTTTAAACTGTCACTCTTCCATAAGATCCTCAACAGTAAAAAAGCGAACAAGAAAGCTAAAAGACTAAGGAAAATTAAGGTATATTGGCCCATAGGACTTCTCACAGAGAGTAATTTTATTCCGCTGTACGTGATACATGGATATGAGGAACTAACAGCATCTAAAGATCGCCTCCGGATTTCGTTTACGGTTTAATGCCCAAATTCTTGTAGCATGACTATTCTAAAATTCATTTCTGGTAATTAAAAAATACGGAGGGGTGTCAGCTTTCATTTTATCTCCAAAATCACTGAACCATCAAAATATCTTATCGCAATTTTTCACCCACACAGTCTTTTCTCGATTCACCCATGAGTGAAAAAGTCATGTCCGAGTGAACTCTAAAACGGCCCTGACAACCCAGTTAACACAAGACTATGAAACAATCATGATTTAGATACTGAAAACAAAATCGGACGGACCACTGCCGCAAATCGGTAAATTAGAGGTTCCGAGAGGCTGCGATTGCATTGATTGCAAAAAATGTCGAAGCTGCCGTGTCATTATTTTCACAAAAAGTTTCGATTCCGAACGTAATGCGTAAAAACAAAAGTTTATTTGTATGTCTCATATAATTCAATATTTATTCAAACTTATTGAAAAACTACCTTTTACGATAAATTCCCTGTTCTGTATAACTCTTTTTTGGGGTTTCAAACAGTTGTATTTCCGTTGCTGTTTCTAGTCCCAACCTGACAACCCTGGCTTTCTTTGTCTTAAAATAACCTTTTATGTCACCTTACCTATTTGTGCTTATCGAACCTGTTGCAAAATTATTTTGAAATGATTGGGAGAGAAAGAAGGAATAAAAAAGGAATGGCTCATAACATCCGGAAATATGGCTGAGGTAACCTAACAAAACAGACGACTATTCATAGAAATACTTGTTTCAATTACTGTTTCAATTACTACAGAAATTTCCTTTATCTGTTTTCAAATTCTCATTCTCAAACTCTGAAAATCTAGAAATGTGCAATAAACACTGCTTTACTCCCTCGTGCCAGAAAGAAATAGGCCAAAGGAATGCCAAAGGTTCTGCGAACATCGACCAAACTTGAAGCCCCTTATCCATCGCAAATTAGCCTTATATCAAAAGAAAAATGTACTACTTTTGATGCGATGTTAAAACCAATACAAATACACACGGGTTCTACGTGGTCCAATGGTTATGATGGCATCTTTAGAACTCAGAGGTACCGGGGTTTGAGCTCTACTGGTACCCTTGGTTTCATGAGAGTGCCCTTTAGCAAGACACTTCAGAGCCCCAGCCTAGTACTGGTGGTTCCAAAAAGCCGTAACATAACGGTTGACATGGTGTAGGGCCGAATATAAACAAACAAACAAACACACACATTTTAAATGTCATAAAGGATGATACGACGCTAATGAGCCGAGAAGCCGCGGTTTTTTACTGTCCCATTGTTTCAAAAAATGGCCGCCACAGGGGCAATAAGTGTAGTGAGAATTATGCATTTGATGATTAACATCCTTGTCTATCAAATAAAGCACTTATCAAAACGTTCAATTTCGTATATCAATATAATTTGAATTAAAGAATTTCATTTTGAACAATGTATGCTTTTTTTTTCTCAAAAATATGCCGTCTAAATTAAGATGTCCCAAATTCAGATAAATCAATTGCTTCCATGTATCAACGTAATCTAGAAATTCCTGCTTTAAACCTTATATTCATGCGTTAAAAATAAGCGTTTTGGGGATCGTCGTCGATGCTGTTGTTTAATTCTGAATTTATTTGGATCGATAACTCCCGCCATTTCTTACAATAGTAATTTTGTTAAACGTTTTATTAACTGTTGGTCACGTCAAGGATTTGAACTCTGAAACTCATATAGTCCATGATGGACTAGCTACCAATTGTGATCTTCAGCATTTCTGAACATCCTTTTTGCAAGCATAGAGTATTAATAAATGGTCCAATTGGGAGTGATAGATACCTAATGTGTTTTGATCTACAGATAAACGGATCGAATGACCTATCTAATAGCGCCGCGCAACTGTCGAGGCATTCAAAATAACGCACATATACACCATTGTCGTGCTGAAACGGGCTCCAATGCCAATACTCAAAGAGACAATCATCGAAATTGTTTTTCTTCAGTGATATAAACAAATATGGAAATCTCTGTGATCGATCGCATCCTCATGCTTGGCTATCAGTATAGGGCAAGAAAATTCAAAGAGACAATTAACGAATTTTCTTTTTTGCTTCATTGATGTAAAAAAAACATGAAAATCGCTGTAAAGGACTGCACTCTCACTCTTGGCTATCAATAAAGAGCAAGAATTCTCTCATTGTGAAACAACCGTCTAAGATAAGCACACAATCATCATAAGACCCGATCTACAACGCAATTAGATAATATCCTTTCCGGTAGTATTACATGTTTTCGCGCGACGCGTGCGCACCTCACATTGGAAAACGGAAGACTCTCCCAGGACGGAGATAAAAATGAGAGAGCTTTCCAAGATAGTTCCATTCATTAGGTTATTGTCCTTTTTAATATTCCTTTCGGTCCCGATGGCTGATTGACACCCGAGGAACATCCGGTTGCCCTTTGACCTTTTCGAACCAAATCGTTTTAATGTAATGACGTATCGTCATATATAACGAATTAAACAGTTATAGAAGCTGATGAAGACTCCAATCAGAGTAGACTTGGTACTAGCCTGGGTTCCGGTCTATGCGTATACCCCACATTAATGCGGGATATACGCATGGGCCGGGACCACAGGCTTACTGGGAACCGGTTTCTCATCTATCAAAAAAAGAGACTGGAATGGTACAAATCTACCAGGCAGAATTCTGGCTGGTAACAGAAGGAACGGAAACAGCAAATTGTCCTTTGAGATAAACTTTTGCCGATTTAAAACAAACGGTTGACCGTGAGACGAATTTTCCTTCACGGAAATATTGGTCAAAATGATTTGAAATAGATATTTTGACATAAATTTGATACAAATAAATGGATAGTTTAAGTCTGATAAAATGCTGTCTGTTTTGTAAATCGCAAAACACCGAGTGCTTTTTTTAATTGAACGTTGCTTTATGACCAATCAAATCGCTTAAAATGTGTTGGCTGTCTGTTGTCTGTCTTGCTGAACATAGTGGAGCTATAAGACAGCGGAGACCAGTTTACGATCAAAGGGGGTTCTTTGTGGCCCTGTGACTAAAGTTGTCAACTTTTAACCTGTGGTTCCCGGGCTCGAATTCCACCAGGCTCTGATGGTCTTGTCTGGGTGTCAATAAAGGACTATAGTTATTGTACAGAAAATACCCGAGGTAAGCGTTATTTCACTTGAAAACGTTGAAACGGTTTCGTTTAAAAACACACACAATAAAAGTGTGTTTTAGTTTCGTAGTATTTCGGACGCAATGCTGTTCCAGAAGAATATTGGTCACAAAACAGCCATCTTTGTTTTTATGCAAGTTATTCATTTTTCCCAGATAACGATAGAATCCCTACAATCCACCATTTTGAAATCCATTCTTTCATCGGATAACTTCGGACGTCAGGGCGGTATACTTTTCTCAGAACTATTCGGTTTAATGCTTATTTGGATTGAGAATATTCTTCGACAGTACGCGATTTCTGTCCACAGTATGATTATGCCATATCAATTCAGATTTACAAATTGACAGGTGATAAGACATTAGTGTTACGTAGCCGCCTCACTCTCTACGGCATAGCAACAATCAATCAGGACAAGATGTAACCTCTGCGTTACTGAGCCGACTCTTTAGTTCAGTGGTTATGTCTTGGACTGTCAACCGGGAGAACCGGGATCGAATCCTCATAGGGGACATAAAATCCAAAGTGGATTTTTCTAGCTATGCTTCGTTGCGGACATTGTTCGTAAGATGGGGGCTCGTCCGGGATTGGCCATTGAGCCATTAATTCGTCCGAAATGGACTTACAAGCCGAAATAGCTTACATGTCATCATAAATGATGACTTCTATAAGAGGGTGTGTGTTACGTAGCCGCCTCCCTCTCTACAGCATAGCAACAATCAATCAAGACAAGATGTAACCTCTGCGTTACTGAGCCGACTCTTTAGTTCAGTGGTTATGTCTTGGACTGTCAACCGGGAGAACCGGGATCGAATCAATCCCCACAGGGGACATAAAATCCAAAGTGGATTTTTCTAGCTATGCTTCGTTGCGGACATTGTTCGTAAGATGGGGGCTCGTCCGGGATTGGCCATTGAGCCATTAATTCGTCCGAAATGGACTTACAAGCCGAAATGGCTTACATGTCATCATAAATGATGACTTCTATAAGAGGGGGTGTGTTACGTAGCCGCCTCACTCTCTACAGCATAGCAACAATCAATCAGGACAAGATGTAACCTCTGCGTTACTGAGCCGACTCTTTAGCTCAGTGGTTATGTCTTGGACTGTCACCCGGGTGAAAACCGGGATCGAATCCCCACAGGGGACTTAAAATCCAAAGTGGATTTTTCTAGCTATGCTTCGTTGCGGACATTGTTCGTAAGATTAGATATTAACTAAGATAATCCAAATTCCTTAGAAATAGTCCCGTTTCTATCGTACTAACGAAACCAATGTAAGTATCACCTACATATTAATCAGCCTGGGGTGCTTAAGGCATATAAGGCATTTGTCATCTTAAAACGGGATGCCTTTCCCCATAAGGTTTATTAAAAAGGCTCTGTATTTGACGCGTGAGTCGCTGTTTACCTCAAATTTATGTCAACCCAGAGCAAGTCACCCGTGCCTGAACACATGGTCCTTCTATTCTGTTCAAACGTTATAGGGATGGATACGCCACCTTGTAGTAAACCCTTGTGTAGTGCGAAATTAATGTACCATAAAAAGATATTTATATGAGATAGTATGTAAATTCAGTTTTGTATACTGCATCCTATGTGCTTTTTGCGAGGCAATAGTAAGTCCTTAACTAGTGGAAATGACTTACTCTAGTCTTGCGCTTAAGCATTCGAAGGACGGTCCCAACCAGCTAAAAGTGTCAACGTGCCTTTTAGTTTTGTCTGCCTTCTAAGTATTTCCTCGTTTTAGCATCAAATGAGTTACGAGTATTTGCCCAGCCTTCCCATATTTCACCGAAGACAAAGTTGTTTTTTCGATTGTGACTAAATGCACTGGTAATTTTTGGTTTCAGCACCATGTCACATAGCGGGATGAGAATTGTACTTTTACAAAAGTACTGAGATGAGGTTCAACATGCGTCCTCGATTCGCTGAACGACTTGGGATCGTTCGGAAACACTCATTCTAATAACCATTACCAAAATTTACTTGGCGGCTGGCCTGGATCTAACCTGTTTGCAACTCTGGGTAACTTTTCTCATCAAAATTAAGTAGATATTTAAGGTTTTGGAAAGCAGACAGCACAAAAATCTATTATTAGACAATTATTCAGCACTAAAAGGGTTAAAAGGACTATCTTACAGATTGGGTTTTTATCTTTTTAAAATAAATCGTCTTCTATCGATATCATGACAACATATATTTCTAAAGTAACATAAGACTGGAATATTGATAGCTTTCCAACCCCGGTCATAACCGTACAGAAAAGACATAAATTTAACTTGTGTTAAGCAGCCACCCTTTTAAGCAGCCAACCTGCCTTAAACAACCACTACAGAAAGTCCCATTATTAGATTGATAGTGTACAGCAATTTGTGTTAAACAGCCAACCTGTCTCAAACAGCCAATTTACTCTGTCCCATAGGCTGGCCTCTTAACACAAGTTTGACTGTACAACTTTTATATTGCAGATATTGCAAACCGTTTAAATCCACACTGGATCTAACCTGTTTGCTTAAGCATGAAGTCGGTTCCAGCACTTTAAGGGTAAACATCTTAGTTCTATACTACCTTATTTCACATTTTCGCACCTAGCGACCCAGACAAGTTCGAAGCCATAAAATCACACTGTGTCGAACATACGTAATCAAAGTACTCGAAGTGAGGAAAGAAAATTCGAATCTTTACCACAGAGAGATGATATATTCAGTGTTATCTGCATTTTGAATCACGCGGTTGCGTTTTTACAATCGAAAAAGATGCTGTGATGTTGTATTAATTTTCATACATTCTGTGCCGTTTCTTTCACTTTCCAATGCAAGTCACTTCAGAGCCCTACCCTAGTACTGGTGGATCCACTGGAAAGCCGTAAGAATCACAGGCTTAGGGCTTTATCGTGTAACAAACTGTAAACGGTATAACATATAAATATGGGGAATAGGCATTTGGATGTGCTCATTTTTCATGACATGGTCAGGTACTACTTTTGGATGTATTACATTTACTTTTACCAAATGTTCTTTAAACTCCGTCTTCTGTTTAACATACAGACATCGAAAGTAGTGTGTTTTGTTCATCATTATTGATCATTATACACATTGAATCAATAAAGTGTGTTTATAAAGATACTAGTGTATAAAAAGACATTTTGAATTAAAATCAAAGCGCTGAAGGTTTCAGTCACATGAAACGTGTGACTGACATGCTGCAGAGACGCATTTTCGTGACGTCGACGCATTTCGAAAGGCAAAGTATCCTATCAATCATATAAATCCCAGCTTTGATGAAATATAAACATCTCAAAATACCCTAAATAGACACTAAACCTACTAGAACAGTATGCGGAATACAAAGACAATCCACAGCATTGTAACTCTGAATTGAATTGCATCAGTTATTACTTTGAGGTACTTTGGTTACCCTTTACCCTAAACAAGTTGCCGTAAATTATTATCATAAATGCTTCGTTTTGGTTCCAGAAAAAAGGTAAGAGGTTGATGAGATCATGGGAACCCTGGGGAGAGCCGCATGAAAAGATATCTTAGTCCTTAGATACATATTTCTAAATAGTTCCGGTCAGCTTTTGGATTAACATTGTCTGTTAGGAACTTTGACGAAAAATGCTTGTTTTTTAAAAAAAATTGATACACTTAACGTATTTTACTTTGTTTATCTTTTCAATGTACAATCAGAGCAGGCTGCTTTAGCACGTGGTCTGTTCCGAATCCATACATGCTTGATTTCGATATCGCTGTGTTTCGCAATGTATCGGCGAATATCGCTTGTAATCTAAATTTGACATGGGTATTCGCGTGTTATCTTTTACTACATCTCGGATGAGTCAGCCTCGACGAGAGTCGGTCAAACCACGTGACCAGTTGTACGAGACTTGTACGAGACTTGTTAACATTGTTTTCCATGTTAATCCGTGACCTCTAACCGTTTCCTCGTACTGGAAATTTCGGGATTTGTAGAAACTTTAAGCAGTAACAGACGACGATTATAATATGTAAAGTATCTCTTGGATGGAAACCATTGCGAATATGAGAACATACTAATACAAGCTGTTTCGGAATTTCTTATTTTATGTTTTTTTAAGAAGACTTTTGCTATGGCTAGACATTAACTTTAAACGTAAATATATTAGGGCAAATGTTGATATTATGAGCCATGATTAAACGTTGGTGATGAGTTTTAACCTTGAATCTAGTTTTTCTGCGCATTGTTTTTTTAGATACTGTTCAAACAGTTTTGAAACGTTTTCAACGGTTTAAACTTTAAACGGTAGCCCGTTCTGCACATTTTGAAAATATTACCTTATCTATAATCAACTTGCATAATGCCATTCTATTACTCTGTTAAAACAAATGCCTTAATTGGTAAAATATAATGTGTGAAGCTTATTCCATAAACCGTTTATGGGTCTTCTGCGACAGACGGTTTGAACCCAGGTATTTTTGAAAAAAATACATTGAAAGTTAATTTGCTTCAATGTGCCTTCAACGAATATGTCGGATCAAAGACGTAATAAACATGTTTGTTAGGTCTTTGGTCGGATAAAGCTAATGCTCTCACGTTTGAACGTGCGGTTGAGGAAATCGCGAGACTGTTATTTCGAAAGTATGAAAACAAATACCTTCGTACAGTGTATTTCTTTGTTTACATCTTCATTAACACATACAGAATTCTGATAATTTCATATAATTAAACAACACTATATGGATAACGATGTTTTTTCAATTATGCTAGTTCATCAAATACAACTGTACAAAGTTTCATAACTTTGATATCGCGCTAGTATATCAAAAGTAGTTCCGGAGTAAAAAAAATTAACCGAAAACACCATCCAATCTAAGCTTGCTATTTTCATGGACTCAACACGCATCAATTAATTATTGTGAGGTTGTAATCAAATAGTAGATATTTCCAAAAGCCTAATTACTCAGCAACATGTATCATTTTTGTCTGCAAGTAACAGATGTTAAAAACTTCGCGCCATTCGAACGAACAAACGCAAAAACCAACCATGAAATTCTTCATTTCATTTCAAATCAAAAGGCATAACTATCGAATGTAAAAACTATGTTTTACTCGGGACTGTTCAATAAAATCGGGGTAACAAAAATTCTTGTGGTTAACCAGAAAATTAAACTCAAGATGGTGTACTAGCGCGAGAGATACTATCCGAGATGTGAATGCGATACGCGCGATTAAAATAGTTCCGGCATTTTACTAAATTTAGAATCTTGTATTCCTCCGCAGATGCGTCTGCTCTACTTCCGGTTATGAAATATAAACTCGGATATCACTCGGATTATGCTTTCCCGTGAACTATCCTGCATGTTTCTTGTCTATTCTCAAATATTTGCAAGATCCAGAGCAGGTGCGTTTTGTGTGTATTTCATATTCAATTTTGGTAATCAAAGTACCGATAGATGAAAGTCGCGATTTAGTCTGTAGTCTAGTGGTATATTATTCTAAATAAAATTAAATATTGCAGTGTGAAAATAACCATTAAAAGCTTCCCGGAGAGACGATTTTTATGATGAGTTACTTTACAACATTGCTTATCTAAATATTGAAATAAGAGGTAATATGTGTTTTGAACTTACGCAATATATTTCAGCATATGTATGCTTGGCTTTGCAAGATGACATGTTCATTTACATTTATATTGTTTCATATGACGAGAAACCGTAAAGTTAACGTATTGAATACCATGATAAAAAGCATCGTACAGTTAAAGGAACTGTCCCGTTAACATGTCGCTCTGGATGAGCCTGTGTAGTAGTCTATGCATGCTCAAAGTTGACGTTTAACGCCACACCTGATGTGAGCAGAGATCTTTACTTAACATGTCCGATAGAAATCTTTTTTTCTTCTTCTGGACTACTCAATGTTTTAAGTTTTAATCTATTTAGTTTTATCTCTACATGCTTTTTTGTTTAGTCTAATTCATTCTACATCGATTGAGATGGAAGTTTGAATATCAAAATCACTCAAGTGCTCGCGTCAATGTTTGGGCAATTATGCTAGTGGAGATCTAACCTGGGATCCTCGGTACCAGAAGCTGACACTCTATTACACCACCCACATTTCATCTACAAACTTCTGTATTTAACTAATGTTGTGAAGCAAGTTCTTACAACTCAGACTAATCGCCCCCAATAACGCTTCCTAGATACGTAACAAATTCTTGAACGCCTATGGTGACAAAGACAAAGAAGACTTAACTTCCTACGGAAATCGAACCCACGACACTCGTGTCCCGAGACCGATGCTCTGTCCGTGGGTACCGCTTCACCAAAAAACTTAGAGAAAATATCTGCTTTTATAGTCAAATTTGATATACATGGATAGTGTCATAAACTGCAATATGACACACCATTGGAGAAATGATTATAATAATCTGTTACTTTGAAGCATCAATCTTAATAATGAAGAGAAGCATGTTGTTTTAAACATACACAATGTGTTAGCGTGATATTAGTAAAACGCTACCCTTGACCATCGTCGAATGCGTTTCACACAGGTATCTTGGGTACTACACATAACATCAACTGGAAAATGTATGTTCTCCACATGTTTTATCCTAGCTATCGACAATAACCATAGTTGCTAAACTATATAATCTTGTAGACTGGGAACCGGTCTCTCAGCTCTATCGAATGTAGAGACCGGTACGGTAAAAATCTACCAGGCAGGAAACTGGCTGGTAACGGAAGGAACGAACGCAGCATACTGTCCTTAGAGACGAACGTTTGCCGGTTCAAACGAACGGTTAGCCATGACATGAAGTTTCTTTCACGTAAATTTGTTCAAAATAATTTGTATTTGGACTTTTAAAAAAAATTTCATACAAATCCGTGGATAATCAAGTCTGATAAAGGGCTGTCTGCCTTAAGAATTGCAAAACAATGAACCAAGGGAAACAACTGTGTGTTTCTGGTGGTTGTTGTTGTCGTATTTTGGAACGTTGCACCAATCAAAACGCTCGGAATTTGTTGGCTGCCCGTTGTCTTTATTTTGGATCATAGTGGAGCTTTGGACAGCAGGGGACCAGTTTATATAATATTGGTGCACAGAAATGGCCAGTCAAATACTAGTCCGAAAGATCCAGACAGTTATAGTTTGGATCACCCGAGTTACTTGCTTTATGGTGCCATTTCCACACACACCTGTTTAGATTTAACAATATTGAAAAAAAGGTTCAACTTACGTTTGATTGCGGGCAAAAAGCTTGGCCATTTTGTTGGATTTGAGTTTCTGCCACATTCTTGGTTGTTTTCTGGAAATGGAAAATAAAAGGTGTCGATCAATATTTACGAGAACAATTCTTTCTACCAGACACCATCTTTGAAGGGAGGTAACCCACTAAATTTCCTCATATGGATATTTGGGTTACTTCCCTTGTACGTGTTTCTTTTTCTGATCATTTCCCTTTTTTGTTGTGGTTGTTGAGCGGACAAATTAAAGATCTAGTTAACGACGTATTTAAAGCTTTGAATACTTCTTCTTCATGTTTCAATGCAACACTGCTGTAAGTAATTACCACTTTCAACTTTCATCCTACATCTTGAAGTGGTCAATCCTAAAAGGCCCGAATTCACTTCGCAATCGGATTTTTGGAATCTAACCAAAAACAGTATTAATCTGAACAATTCAGACATAATTGTTTTGCTCTTCGGGATCCTGCTTGGCCCAATGGTAAAAGAGGCAGTCTCAGAGCTCGGGGTCCCGTGTTCGAAACCCGCCGGTTCTGGTTTTGAAGGCGAAACGAAACTCTTATGCAGACGAAAAAATACTATTAATGTGCAATTCATCATTTGGTTACACTTGCAGCTTTTTCCAAATTTCATAAAAGAAATGCACTATTACTGCTGCACAGGACTTTTTAAAGAAATATCTATTACAAAAGAATGAATTACTCCTATTGAGCAATCTATCTTTTTGTCACATCCGTAACGTCCCCCAAATTTCATCAAAGAAATGCACTATTACTGCTGCATAGGACTTTTTAAAGAAATATTTATTACAAAAAAAAGAATAAATAACTCCTATCGAGCAATCTATCTTTTTGTCACATTTGTAACTTCTACCAAATCTCTCAAAAGCTGCTCCCAAGACTTTAGATACCAATTTAATTAAGGTCTGGTTAAAGGATTGGTCCCTTTACCTAGCAACTATTCATATGTAAATAGCTTTTAAGATTAAAGATACGGCGTCTATATATATACGGATGTATTTCATCATATCGTTCAAATATAGCATATGACTTAATGTTTCAAAAACCCAGTCACTGATTTAAATAACCTTTAGTAGGTCAAACAAGGTAGGTAGTTTTAGCCCTTTACCAAACGCCACACTTTCGACAGCCCTCAATTGAAAGAGTTTGCAGACGACATTTCAAAATTTGATGAAATTGGAAATAGTCTTCTGATAGGGTAGAAAACATTGTGGGAAAAGGAGAAATTGCTCGTGACGACCAATTTCTCCTTTTCCCATCATGTTTTACAAAGTCGTGTGTACCGAACTGGTAAAATACCGTTATTGTTTGGTAAAGAGTTAACACACATTTATTCACATTTAAATTTGTCGAGGGTCCAAATTGAATGCAATAGCAAACCGTTCAAATATAGCATATGACATGTTTCAAAAAACCCAGTCACTAGGTTAAATAACCTTTACTAGGTCAAACACAGTAGGTCGTTTTAAACCTATTTATTCACATGTGAATATATCAAGGGTTCAAACTGAATTCTACAGCAGACGACAGCTACCAACAATTGAAATCAATGTTTGCATTTTGTTCCTCTCGTTTTTTTTTTTTTTTTTTAAAGTAAATGTGTTCCATGCGTAAGAAAAGGAGACAATTTTCTTAATAATATTTTTTCTTTTATTACAACGGAAATGATAGTTCATGATTATCAAATACCCTTCATGATACGTATAAAAGCGAGGTTAAACGAAGAAAACATTAAACACATTGGACGACAAGGTTCAACTAACATTATCAAATTACCACCTAACGCCACATATTTGCGTCTTACAGCAGACGACTTTAAGAAAGCGTTGTGACAAGCAATTTCTTCTTTTGCCACAATAATTTTTAAATCTATTCAAAACAGAAAAAATCTGAAAGGTTTTTCGAATGTCACAAAGCTTTTCTATACTCGCCTGCTTTAAGTAAAGAAATGTCGTCTGCAGATGGTAAAGAGTTAACACAAATTTCCTCGTTTAAGATACATGTTGCATGGAATAAGAAAAAAATCCAAACATTGTGCCAATGAAAGAAACTGCTTGTGACGTTTTTTTCCGATATACGAAGGAAAATATGATTATCGTCTTTTATATTTGTCGTTTGGTGCTGCTTCGACTTTGGAAGAGTAAAAGTTTCATATAATGGAAACGATTAAATAAAGTGTCTTGCCTATTTTGAAATGACCACTATATTAACTAATATCATTATCCTCAAGTGTAACCTCTGGTTTCGTGGGAGTGGCCTTTGGCAAGTCACTTCAGAACCCTAGCCCAGTACTGGTGCATCCAGGAAAGCCGTTCCTGAACTGAAAAATGTAGGTACGGCACTGACGAAGGGGACCCATATGGGACCTGTGTCAGTTGATGACTCTAATTATCTAATCTAATTTAATCTAAAAAGAACTGTTTTGATGTAACACTAAGTTTACAGAAATAAGAACATAAAAAACGTAAAGGCGACCGAATACATATGAAGCCCCTAGAAACTGCAGTGATTCGAAATATGAACGTTTTCTATCAATGGAATTCTACAGTGAGCCCTATAGTCTTCTTGTACGAGTGTGGAGGTCTTAGTAAGCCCTGTATTTGATTATCAGTAAGCGTTGAACTTAACCTACCCTCTTTTAACCCATCACCAAACAATAACGGCATTTGGCCAGTTAGTTGCAGACGGCTCTTGAAAAGATTGAGGGAAGAGGAGAAATTACTCTATATGAGCAACTTCTCCTTTCCCACAATCTTTTTTGCCATATCATTAGATTGTTGCTCAATTTCATCACATTTGAAAGGTCGTCTGCAAACTCTTTCAATTTGGAACAGTCGAAAATTTGGCGTTTGGTGAAATGAAATGATTTAATGTATTTACCTTTATTAGCTACCATGATGTGGAGGATCAACGAAATTCGTGTCTTGTATGTTTCTGTGATTATATAATCTTTGTCAAATTTTGTATATTAACATGCTTACGTATATGATATATATGTCTGTACCATATTTGTAAATGTTGTTCTGGCCAAAGGCATTTATATGCTGGTTTTTGCCAAATAAAGAATTGAATTGAAATGAATTGGTAAAGGGTTAATCAATGTTTTCGGATCTGACCCGTTTCAATGTTATCTTATTTATAGACTAATATTAATCAATTGTACTTACTTTTTGCGAGTGCACTGTATTGCATCTTTGAGGAAGTTTGGCAAGACATTTTTGTAAAATACTTGATAAATAAATAAATAAGTAAATAAATAAATGTATAAATAATAAAAAAAACAAGCAAATGATAAAATAATAAATCAATGTAAAAATAAAGAAATAAACGTATAAATAAAAAAACGTAAAATGAATGACTTAAAGATAAATGACTAAAATGTAAAATAACTGATGAATAAATCAAAAAAATAAATAATTAAATGATAATATGCAATAAATTAATGAATTGCCAATCCCATTAACTAACGATTGCAGTGATTATCCACAATGCAGAATTAACTATGTTCTCTTTCAATGTATGCTGTATGACTTAAAATCCCAGTCACTAATTACAATTTGTTATTTCGTCATATAGAGATTAACTTATCTTACGAGGACTGAGTCAAGGCGAGCCTTATATACCACCAACGTTGGTCTCGACTCGGGATTTTTTCCCGATTTAGTACAAATGTTTCTAAAATTAAATATGCGATCACCTCCAACATGTTATAACGTGACAGCAGGTCTGTTTCAATAGAGGATGGGTCTACACGTTTTATACACTAGGGTACCGTTTTACTTAACATTTAATGCTCTGATTTCAATATTCTGCTAAGCAATATTGCAATGTGACACGTCTCTGAGACCATTCCAATGACATGTCACATTGGAACATTGTACGTTCATATAAGATACTGTCCTTGTTAATCAGTTTCGACTTTTGTCAATATTTTGCTTTAGTTGTTTAGTAAAACGGTACCAATGTGTCGCTTCAGATTGGCCAATAGAATCCCCCAATTATCTCCGATAATGGGGAACGCGATTGACTTAGTATCGGTTCAGAATTCGAATAAGATTTTTTTTTTTGAAAATGGCAACAAGTTGAAAACATAAATTATTTAAAAGTGTGTGAAACCCAAATAATAAACATGTTTATTATGTCTTTGGTGAAACTAGGAGAAATTGCTAATGACAAGCATATGTTTCCCCCTGACAGCGTTTTATTAACTTCATTCTTATTCAAAGGTACACATTTATACAATTATTATAACTGATGTCGTCTTTTGAAGCTGATGATGCCTAAAATTTGAAATTATCGCATCTTTCCCTGAAGAGATAAAAATGAAGAGCATTCATAAGTAGGAGCCAATCGGAACTACTCGGGTATTTCCGTGAGCTGTGAAATACACCTCGGATATAAGTGTAGGGTTACAATTTTTCGGGTAAATCGGCATCCGGCAATTAACACATTTTCTAAGCGTGCACGTTAAGTAGTTCAATGTGTATGGAAGTGTTGAACATCCTTTTAAATCATTTTTTATCAGTAACTCATACCAAATGGCGAAAATGTTATTGTGACATGTAATATTGTTTCCTAAATCAAATTTTACGACTTTTGAGATTTCGGATTTAAGATCTATTTTTAAAAACGAAAGTAAAGTGACGTCATTCTCGCGGGAAACAATATGGCGTCATCCCTATTATTTCAGAGGTGTTTTCATTGGATAAACCCGATGTTTTCATTGGATAAACCCGATGTGTTCAGATTGAAGTAGGAGTGTCAAGATTTGGCAGTTTATTTCCAGCATTTACAAATGCTTTTTAATGCTTCCGGGATATAACTGAATTTGGTAAAATAATCAAATCATGATTTATTCCATGAAGTGCAATTTTTGCTTCCTGAATATGAGAAAAGGTGGTAAAATAAACAATTGACGATTTATTCTATGAAATGCTTTTTTTGCTGCTGAAATATAAACAAATTCGGTAAAATAATCAAATGACAAATGACAACTTAATCGAGGAAATACAATTCTTGCTTTCGGAATATAAACAACACGGTTAATTAATCAAAGGCCAATTTATTCCATGTCCTGCGTTTTATTTCTCTCAAAAATAAATGAATTCAGTAAAATAAAAAAAAGATAAAAACGACGATGTATTCCATATGGTGCGTTCTTTCACCATGCCACAGCGAAGCGATTTTGGTCGGTATGATTTACAAGTACCATGGGTTTGAAATTCAATATCTGTACAACTTAGACCAATCCTTCCCTCGACCCTTCCAATAGCCTTCGCCCCCGCATATTCTATTGATCGCATATTTGGGTTTTTGTGTCGTTGCTTTATTTTCTTGTTATCTATTTTCTGTTTATTCTTTTGTGTTTGTTTCAAGAATTCCTACTTTTTTTTAATAAGTCACATTGCAATACCGTACTTTATGGCATCTGTTGTAGAAGACTGAAGAAACCCCTGTGACAAAAGGGATAAATTGGTCATAATGAGCAATTTATCCTTCTGTCACATGGGTTTCTGTCTTTCCACCCATAATCATATTTTTTTCATTTTTCACGTTCTTTTTCTTCTTATTTCATCTTTTTTATAAAAAGGTTACTTGACTGATGGTGTTTCCAAGGTGGCCTAGTCACAAATTCCCATATAGCGAAATCGGTAAGGCTATGCAAAACTCTTTGCTAACTCGTATTTCACCATCAGTATTACACCGTACAACTATATTCGTTTTGCTCAGTAATGTTTCCAAACCACTAACATATTTCTAACATTTAGATCATTAATCAGTGCTTGGACGCGAACAAATCGTACCACATCAACTTTATTAAAACGTGCGAAAGAATTTTGGCCGAACGCAGAACCTCTGTATTCCAAATGAGACACGCTACCATCTGTTACAGGTTTTGTTCATAATAGGCCTAGTGTCACCCCTTTTGAAAGGGCCAGCCAGTTTGGCTTATGAGGTACTTTTCACTGATTATACCAAGTACCTACCAACGTCACTATGTTAGGCGCCAAGCGGATATAAGTCGGTAACCATTAAATCCAACTAGCTCGCGGCTCACGAACCAGCCATTTCGGAACGAGTCCCACGAGAAACTCTCCGGACAAACGCCTCTCGTGGGGCTCGAACTTTTGACCTCCATTAGGCGGACGCGTTAACCACTAGGCCAAGGCTACGGAGTGTAACATGTTGAATTGAGGCCCCGTCAGCTTAGTTGGAAAACCACATAATGATTTTTTTTATTCCTACCGCGACGCATATATAATAGACATTCATCCAAGCATGACTCTTGTAGGGTGTCCAAAGGCGAGGCACTAGTTTCTTAGCATTGTAGTTTAGTTTAAACTTATTGTCTTTACATTGATTGTGAAACCAGTTCTTAAAACTGACTTTGCTTCCTTGAGACATTACCGGTGCTCGCGCCGAATGTTGATGAATAAAATGTCACTAAGAGGACTTTGCCAAGTAATTCAATTTAGTTTTTTATTTGACATTGATTGTTCAACCAGCTCTTACACCTTAGATTAATAATGTTCGATTCTGTTTCCAGGGGCCCGTTTTACTAAACAAGTTACGGAAAATATGTGCGTAAGTCATAATTGATAAACATGGATAGTATCTTCAATGAAAGTACAATGTTGCAATGTGGCACTTCACTGGAAGCGTCTCGGAGAGACGATTCCAATGATGTGTCACTTTGCAATATTGCTTCATCCAATATTGAAATAAGAGGAATTGTTGTTTTAGACTTACGCAAATCTTAAGCGTAAACCGTTCAGTAAAACGTTACCCTGGAGACTTAACCGGTGCTCACGCCGAGTGTATACGATTGAAAAGTCGCTTAGTTGATCCCGCTACTCACGGGATTCGAATCCACGAACCTCGTTTCCCCCGGGCCGTCGCTCTACCTCTGACACCACTGTGAAACCTCCACACAGCCTAGTCATATAACACTGGAGAGATGGATAATTAAACCTTATAGTGCTGACACCGACTTCATGCTTATGCAAAAAAGTTAGATCCAGACCAGCCGCAAAGTAAATTGGCGGCTGGCCGATGATCTAACCTGTTTTCTACTCTGACTATCTTTCCTTAACAAAATTAAGTAGACATTTAAGGATTCGGAAAGCAGACGAGTCAAAAATCTATTTTTAGAAAAAAATCCCAGCATTCTTAGGGTTAAATTATCGATGAATTATCGATGAGCCAATTATCGGACACGCGATTTATTTGAAAAATTGTTGAAATCGCATTAAAATCAATAACGATCACGAATGCAATCCCCACACGACCAGGTTATAAGCACAGTGTGTGCATGCCTGCACTAACACTCATTAAAAGCTCCTTTGAACTCAGTTTGTGTTCATTAGTGCTTGTGGTTATTTTAGTAGCATCAATTCCTCTGGGGGACCTTCCCAATCTACCCATTTTTTAATAGCATGAAACATTTTTTTCCCGTAAACATCATGACTGAAGCGGGAATAAGGTTCGTTCGGACCGAGTTCCTCAAAACTCGGCTACATACATGTTATTTCAAGTCATACATAGAATATTTAACGTTGCTTATTTAAACATGAAACAATTTGTAAGTCAAAATAGAATTTTGCTGAAATGATACAGATCTTGTATTGCAGAAACATATCAGATCAAAAATTCTTAAAATCGCGAAATTGGTTCAGCATGTGTCAATGTATCTAAGTACAGTCCAACTTGTGCTAAGCAACCAACCTTTTAAGCAGCCAACCTGCCTTAAACAGCCACTACAGAAAGTCCCATCGTTGGATTTATAATGTACATCAACTTGTGTTAAGCAGCCACCCTTTTAAGCAGCCAACCTGCCTTAAACAACCACTACAGAAAGTCCCATTATTGGATTCATAATGAACATCAACTTGTGTTAAGCAGCCAACCTGTCTTAAAAAGCCAATTTTCTCAGTTCCGTAGGCTGGCCTCTTAACACAAGTTTGACTGTAAGTAAAGACGGTATGGTATTGATCTTACAACCGTTGCGACGCTTTTGGATATGTCCATATTTATTCATTGTATAAAGGCTCTAAATCATTAATTAAAGGCGAACAAAATTCACATCCAGTGGATATTGTACGCTCATACAACATAAGAGCTGTGAAGAGCTGATATTTATTCAGTTTTATAGAAATGAAATAATATATTCAAGTTTGCTCACATCAGTGAAGAAGTAGCTTTAACACATTATTCATTGATATGGTATCATCTATACTTGAAAGTCTAAGTCGAAAATTTGTCTGACCCATTAATGGCTGATATTCCACTTTGTACCAGCTGGCGCATAATACTTTCAAAACCACTGTGACAAGTAATTAAATTGCTCCCAACGAGCAACTTACCTTTCTGCCTTTACTCTCTACCAACTGCAGACATCTTTTTACTTGAAGCAGACAATTTTAGAAAAGCTTTGAAATTCTACAGACAATGGATTTTCCCGACGCCGATTGTGAATAAAGTTTAACTTTAAGGTAGAATACCCATAATTCGCCATTTTGAAACACATTCCTTCGTCGGAGTACTTCGGGAAACTTCGGTATACATCGGTCGGGGCCGAAACTATACGCTTTGAACCGAATAGTTCCGACCCTGACCGTTGTATAACGAGAACGCCCGAGGTAATCCGACGAAATAAAGATTTTCTAAAATGGCGAATTATGGGTATTCTTCCTAAATGATGAATGGTTGTTAATGCTAGAGTATGAAAAACGTATAGTTAAGCATTTGTGTCGTCTTATCTTTTTAATCTCCAAACAGATACCACTTTACATGGATTAGTTATGTACATATGAAACAAGTTCTAACCCCTTGTCCATGGTGGCGAAATCCGATTTTGGTATATTTGCCCGTTAATGCCACGGTTTGTCTTGGACTTGTCCGTAAAATGGTAACAAAGTAATTTTCAGGTAACTTGTCCGTTAAGGTTTCTCCACATGCTGTACAAAACGAGTGTGATTCTGGCACCCCTGACAACAAAACAATTTATTACCGGGGTTCACTTGTCGGCTGGCCACGAGTTTTAATTTGTTGTGGCGGAAGCGGTTTGTTCTTTTTATAAACATTTACAAGGTTAAAAACGTCTAATAGAGGAAGTTGATTAAAAAAAGAGACTAAAAATAATAGAAAGGAGAGAATCGCCTATTATATTGCCGACAGAATGCCTTATGAACTGTGATGGGATCTGATGGCATGTTCTGGTTCAGGTAATTATCTCGGGTTGGCGGTACTTTCATTCGCGTACACAAATACGCTCAATCTGAACTCATCAGGTTTATCCATGTCAGGCTTTTTGATTAACGTACAGTCAAAACAAAAATGTAACATTGTGGATTTTCATAAAATTTAATGAAATTTTGCAAATGGAAAATATTGTCTTGTAACACGCAATTGCAAGATTTATGTTCGTTTCCGTTCTCGGCTTCAAGGTTTACAGATGTCTGCATTAGCCATTATGATAAAGCATAAGCCTGCCATAAAACTAAAGGAATTGTATCTGGTATTGAAACTACAAAATATAATAAATATACACAGCACAGCTGATACACTGTGTAAATATCAGAAATGCAGCGTCATGGCTTCATAGTATTTTCATTTCAAAAAAAAGAAAAAATAAGAAAGAGAACTACCCGAATTGCACATTTTTTTTCCTTTTTTTTATCAAATCATATCATATGAGCATTCTTTTTACCTGTAATTCAAGTTTAAATAAACAATAAAATAAGTTCAGTTAAACTTTCTTTCCATGTAACTTTTTGGTTGAAATTATACAATATAAATTCTGATATTTCAGGGCCGTTATTGCCCTTTTGTGAACATATCCCTTTCAAATAAAAAGTTAACAAAAAATAAATATATGAAAAGAAAAAGAAAAAAAAAGCAGAAAAAAAACGCATTTTTTTCCCCAATTCTGTCTCATTTTGAAATGCCGTCTGTAAACATTTTCAAAAACTTGGCTTTTGGTAAAGGGTTTATCATAAGGTATGTCGTTGTATCAGGCTTTTGTAAACGCGAACCGCTGTTATCAGAGACGTCAATATCTTAGTTGGTCAAATGACGCTTGTCTTGTGACCTATTAGTTATCTCTGACAGTCTAAACTTGACCTTATTCACCGATATTACCATACGCGAATGAGAATCAGGTCTAAAATGAAAGCAACAGCAGACGACAACGTATAAAAAGAAGAAAAAACTATTCTTTTGAAGTATTGAAATATTGATAGAAACTGATGTAAGTAAAATGATGAATTGCTCCTTAAGAGCAATTTGTCTTTTTGTTTAAGTTGTTTCTTAATGTAGTTTCTAGAGACTCCTGCAGCAGATGGGAATAGATAAATTGTTATGGAGTAAGAGATTAATTGTATACAAAGAGTAACATGTGACACTCTATGACGTCAACTTAACTCACTTCAAAACAATAACAGGGACACAGTTAAAGGCACATCAAAGGAGAGGAGTACAAATAAATTACTGAAAAAATATATGGAGTTCTTTTATTATGTTCATAAAAGTCATGAGAATTAGTTTAGGAATGCATTGAGACCGTATTAATGAGAATCATTTAAAATAAGTTATTTTGTGCTTGAAATATAGTTGTCTCCAATTCAATCATGTTTATCAACAACCTGTTTGTTTACATATTCAAAATAACGAGTTTTGATTGGTCGGTTAAAAAATGTGTGTATCAACTGTCAAGGTCAGAGGTAAAGAATCAGGAAATCTGGATTATAAAACTTGCCAATCTGGGTTATTTCTGGTTTACTTTCACATTTAAGTTTAGCTGATGGCGTTTTCTGGTGATTACTATTTGAGTCTGTCCAAATGTTTACCAAATAATATAGTTTGATATAGCATTAATCTCCTTTTATGGGCCTGTAAGAAATCACTGCCATATAAGGAAAGTATGATCAATAGCAGCAATGTCCTTCTTAAATACATTTTTCCAAACTTGTTAAAATGTAAACATTTTTTTATTTAGATATGAGTTTGTCTCAAATTCAATAAGAAGAAAGATTTTGACAAAAAAGACGATTGTTTTCAAACATTAAAAGATAGGGAACTCAAACGTGCTTACGAGGTTACTTGAGTACGAAAGATGGACGGAGATGCAATTTAAATTATCTAATTGATTGTTAGATGTTTTGCTTAAAAATTTCTTACCAGAGATTTGAAAACGATTGAAAATGTGTTAGGGTGTAGATAAAAAGTAAAGTGACACTAGTAATAAAAAAACACAAATAACACGCGCTATTAGCTGTAATAACAAAGGAAAGAAGTTCCCGTTTGAGAATAAAAATGGCGGATTTCCTCATTCCTATGAAAGAGATGCAAGAATTATTCAAAGTTTAAGCAAGGCTTGCATTATTACCTTCTAGATTATGCGCATCTCCAAAGACGCAAGAAACTGAATCAAATTTGGTCTTTGTAATAATATTCTCATCCATAACTTAACATGCGCACGCCCCAAGTTTGAGATGTACATGGATTGGTTGTCAACTGTCACGTGTTGTTATTAACGTTGTGATCATTGGTAAATTATGCAAAACCTGATATATTTATCGATGTCTAATACTTTCATTTCATTGTTTTGGGTTACCGATTTCAAACAATTTAACCGCCGCGAATTACCTACAGATATACCGTGCGCGACTATTCCTGCTGTTTAACCATAATGTAACTTTATCAATGTATCTATTTTCGTCTTTTTCAAGGGTATTCCCTTTAGCATTTTGACGCCTACTTTATCCGGCTTATTGATACAATAAAAACAACAACAACGACAACAACAACCATCATAGAAACACCTACAACAGCCGTTGGCTTCTGCTTTCAATTTCATTCGGTCACGTGGTTTAACGACTGTCAACCCATTACTCCATGATACCTCGCTTTAAACTATTTACATGCAGACGACATTTTTTAACTTAAAGCAGACGACTTTAAAAACGCTTTGTAAACGTGTGGGAAACCTTTCAGGTCTGCTGTTGTGATATGTGAATAGATTGAAAAGGTATTGTGGCAAAAGGAGAAATTGCTTGTGACAAGCAATTTCTCCTTTTGCCACAATGCCTTTTAAAGTCTTTTGCTGCAAGACTTTAAAATGTGAAGTTTTCACGCAATGCATTAACCATTGTCTTATGCCAAAGTCTTTCTGAAAACACCGGTAAAAATGTGTTAACTTCCCAAAACGAGGAGTGTATGCTTTTGCCACATTAGTTTCTTTCCGATGCCACATAGGAGATATTTCTCTCTCGTATTTATTATTATTATCATTATTATTTCTAATTTTGTCGTCTGGTTTTGCTTTTTATTGGGACGAGTAACAATTTTCAAGATGGCGGGGGCAGTTCAAAGTATCTTGTTATCATTACGCCGTTCTAAACGTCGTTAGTTTCCTTTTTGTATTGTTCATCGAAAATAATGAGATGAAATCGTATGAAACCGGAAGCTGACCGGAATTTCGACAGTCGCAAAACGAGGCTCAAGGATGGTTACCGGAAGTTCAATGGAACCTCCGGATGTAAGATTCAGTCTCTCTTTGTTAGGTATATAAACTTTGGATTTTTCTTCTATCTATAATGAGCCAAGGGCATTTAGAAATAGATAAAGTAATGGTGGTACCATCCCAATGACCAGCGAATCATCTCATACATCGTTTCTTATATGTTTACTGGTTTTAAATTATACACCCACGCCTGAGTACATGGAAATGTTCGAGGCAGATGGAAATTCTGCGTATGATGAGAAACTCATTTTTTTCCACCAGCACACTGACTTCGGAGAAGTATTTCATCTTTTATAAATGAACTTCCCTGTTGTGTAAAACTACATCTTTTTGTCGCTAGCAATAGAACACCACAGGTATAAAGTGTTTAAAACTAACCGTTTGTCTGTCGTTTTTTTTTTGTAGAAATAAAGCTATTTGTCGTTAATAAGAAATTGCTTGTTATAAGAGTGTTTCTGAAGTGGTGTGAATCAGTGGGTTATCTTGGGGTAAGGGGTCTAGATTAAGGTATTTAAAGGGTCATTATGATAAGTACAAACATCTAGAGACGGATTTTGTTACCATATGATAGTTGTGATTAGATTAGATACCCTATTGAGGCAGGATAAACAACAAGAAATATTAACATATCCCTTCTTTATTTTGATCATACAGAAAATCATATATCTTTTTCTTAAAAAAAAAGTATTGTGTAGAAGGGATAATGGATTAATGGGAATGGACAGGAACAATTCAATTCAGTTCAATTTTTATTCAGTAAATTCAGGCCTCCGGCCCATATACATAACATACATTTGTTAACTTACTCGCTATGCATTTAAATACTCATAGGGAACAAGAATCCGTTGCTAATGATTGCAAACAAATCACCTTCTTGAAATACACTGATTTCAAATGCATTGTGAAGCTAAGAATTCATTGATTATTATAAACCCCAAACCACCTTTTCGTCACACGATGAATTCAAATGTAATGTAAAGTATATGCAATAGAATATCATATGCACGCATTTTATGATTAAGGAGGGGTACGTTCACTCGAATGTAAAACCTTTCTGATTTTCTATACTATAACCGTAAGAAATGTTATGATAATCGAATTGCAAGGACTGTGTGCGACGATCTGCGTCCCCAAGAGCGCATTTAAATAATATTATTGTCGACGACGACACTAATATAATTATAACACATATAAGTCGGCGATATATTTCTGAAACCCTCTTTTGTACATTGATATTTACTGGTGTGATTCACTTCCACTAGTGTTGCGCAAAAGGGAGGTAAATAGCCATAGATCAGCGAGTAACCTGGGGCCTGGTCCGTGTGTGTAAACTCTGCACTAGCCTAATGCAGGTATGCATGGGCCAGGACCCCGGGATAAGCAGCGAGTTCAACGTTGATTCAGTGGTCATTGCTTCGTGACATAGTTTCGGCAGTCACTATTTCAGATATTAAATGAAGACAGTGCGACCTGATGTAATCATCTATGATATAATTCTGCAATCTTTTTGTAAAATCTTTACAACATTTTTGAATGTCTCATACTAAACGAACTCCGCGCATGATTACTTCCCTTTGCTACTATGCAGAACAGTAATCACTACCTTCACAGAAACCATGTAACGACAACCAAAGTCATGTGACCAAAACACAATAGTGAATTGTTTCAGTAATTCATGATTTTGATTCATCATAACTTTTCAAAGCAAGGAAAGTTGACTCAAATAGACCCGTTTATTTGTGCATCAAAAGCAGTTTGGCAGAACACATTTCTTTAGCGTTTCCGCTACACTGTTTGATACTATTTGGGTCACATGACTTTGGCTATCGTCACATGATTTCTGTGAAGGCAGTGGTACTTAATTACAGAGTAGCAAAGGGAATTAATCCTGCATGGAGTTTGGATAGCAGGCATCGCCTTACCTTATGGAAAGGGAGAATAGTCATTTTAAGGAAAATTATATCGTTTTTAATATCTCAAAGTATGTATGCAGCGAATAAACATTTTTTTTCCAAAAGAGTGACATCACTTTTGTGATCTTCCGTTTACAAACTACACATAATGTAATTCATACAGTATACATGTACATTGTATATATCAGTAAATTTATTTCGCTCAATTTGGGTTCAAATGGATATTTACCGATAATAACGTGTTAACGTAAAATCATTTATGGAAAGTTGTCTAATAATCAAACATTAAAATCATTGTGTCAAAATGATGATTTGCTGAGCGAGTGTCGGTTTTTAAATATCGTCTGCAGTAATGTCGTTCCTTCTGTAAAACGGAAATACCAAATGACAGTTTGAGAATGACGACGATTGGAAAACCATAAATCAAGGATTTCACTGGGGGTTTACATTTGACTAACCACGGTTAACCCTTATAGTGTTGGAACCGACTTCAAGCTCTTGCAAACAGGTTAGATCCAGGCCAGCCACCAATTTACTTGGCGGCTGACCTGTGATCTAACCTGTTTGCTACTCTGTGTATCTTTCCTCGTCGAAAATTAAGCAGATATCTAAAGCCTTGGAAAGCAAACAAAACGAAAATTTATTTTTTGAAAATTACCCAGCATTCCTAGGGTTAAACCCTTCCCTTATCATTAACGAGCGTTTGGCTTGTTTTTGTGATCTGCAGACGACTTGCATTTTGTTTATTGTTTGAAAATGATAAATTACCGTACTCCTTATTGGGAAAGAGAAAAACCATCGCTTACGAGCAAATATCGTCTTATCCATTCACATGTTATTCCATACTAGGCAAATCTTATTGTTTCTTTCTTTCATTCGCATGTCAGATTCGTCTGCAATTTCTCTCAATTTCGGACGGCCAAAGACGCCTCGTTTTGTAAAGTGTAAAAGTCTGGTGCTTCTTTGTGGGCGCTAAAATATTCCTTGACGAGTCTTTTGGCGTGTCTACTGAAGACGAAAATAACCCGTGTTCCCTCTATGGAATAATCACCAAGTTTTGCATCGTAAAGGTTGTTGACAGGCACTATACATGCATATCATCATCAATAGTATCATGATTATTGTTATCATCATTATCATAATAAACATAGTTCAAACCATTATCATTGTTATAATTTATTTTGTAATTGGTGTCGTAACCGATTGTCAAGATTATTACTTTTATTGATTGTCTTAATGTTATTATTATGACATTATCATCGTCATCATTATCATCATAATTACAATAATAATATTTATTATATTCCTATCAGTGAAATACTGGGATTTCTCAGTGTACTAATTTTCAATTTTGTCACAGTGAATATCGTCACTACGACTCACTAGTGATGATATCAAAAAGTCATATCATCACTAGTGATGATATCAGTTTTGACGAAACTACTTTTTTACCTTTCCTTTGCATCAAAGTCACGGCTGTTATTTACCTTAAGGTAAGACCTGGGTAATGGAAATCTGGTTATCGTTTTGGTTAAAGAATAAGTTCAAATGTAATTCATGAAATATGCATCGCTTCGAAGACATTCAGAGAGCCAATTTTCAAAATGTGTCTGTTTTGGAATTTATATTTACAAAATGAATATCAACGATTTTGTTATTTATTTCATATTAATTACCTTCCTTTAATTTTCAATTTTCACATTAAAATTAAAATTAAAATTTCATGAATAAAGTTGGCAAATACAAATTCTAATCCAGGAAATATTCTTATAACATGATACTTGATTTTAAAATGGCATCTGCTCTGTTTAATCTTTAATTTTGTTATTCTGGCTTTTTTTCATTACCCAGGTCTTACCTTAAGCGATTGCGCTTTATTATGAACTGCTATTGTACATGTAGTGCCGAACTGCTATTGTGCATGTAGTGCCGAACTGCTATTGTAGTATTGGGATGACGGGTGGGTTCCGGTGACACACCTTTTGTTGTCTTGCGTCAAATTCTGAGAACAACTTGAGAACAGTCTGACCTTCGAAGTGTTGATCTCGATAGCTGCTGCTAACCCAATTAACACCGACAATCGTACTCTTGGGTCTAATGTATAAATCACAAATGTACTTTGTTCACGCTAAGTTGAGTGAGTATTCTTTTAAAATATGACATTTTCTTTTGATGTGCACTTTCCTTTCCAACTAAATTCCATAAGTTTCTTTATAACAAACATATAAGATACCATGGTTACATGTACGATGTTATTTTTCTTTAGAAGGTTAAGCCATTTCTCACACACTTAACATTTGTGCAGTAGTCAACAAATAATAGTATGGTGACGCAAATGAAAATGTTCACATGCTGTGCAAATTTCTTTTCGTTGCAATTTGTCAATGTTCATTAAAAATGGAAAAATTATTGGTTCTTAATACATATTGATTCTTTAAAATTACCATTGCATTCCTGACTTAAAGGTGCCTTTCACAGAAGAAAACATTTGAAAGTCAAAGTAAGGTGCTGATGAAATAAAACAGGTTTCTTTGTATTTTTCTTTGTAATACGGTTCAAACTAGCTTTCAAAAGCATGATTAATGTAGAAAGTGTCAATTTATCTTTAGTTTATCTTTATGAATAGTTTAAATGAGGATTTCTCAAAAGCGATGTCACGCTTTTGCGTCCATAACACGCATCAATTCACTGTATACACACGTTTAAGAATTAAGAACGATGTCATTTTGCTTCAAGGGACGATACCATCAGTTGATATCATATAACAGAACATCTGGGGCCCGTTTTACTAAACAACTTACGGAAAATGTTTGCGTAAGTCATAATTGATTAACATGGATAATATCTTCTATGAAAGTACACTATTGCAATGTGACACGTCATTTGAAGCGTCTCGGAGAGACGCTTCCAATGACGTGTTACTTTGCAATATTGCTTTGCCAAATATTGAAATAAAAGGACTTGTTGTTTTAGACTTACGCAGATCTTAAGCGTAGACTGTTTAGTAAAACGGGCCCCTGGTCTGCACATTCAAATGAGTTCATTGTCAGCTCCCAGATTCCTCACATCTGTGAACAAGCATCTTTAGGAAAAAAATCCCCACAACGACCAAGGGTTTAGACAACGGATAAGGTTGTCATATCATGATGTAGCGGTAATTACTTCTATTTTGCACATTGCCGTTTTAAATTGCAAACTTTAAACAATAATCGATTCATGCATGCACTATTGCCATTCCAATGCCCCCACGCCTTGAGAGAGATTCGTTTTCCCTATGGTTTGTACCGTTGGCCAACAAGGTCGGAACAAGTAGAAAAATTGGCATGAATGATAAAAGAAATGCATGTAGTCATGCAGACAGTTACTTATCTTTGCAAGCTTCTTCAACTCAAGTAGTGGGTTAATGCGATAAAAGGAGATGTTTTAATTATCGCTAAATAATTTTACGATTAGTAAATCAGCACCGCCCCATTCCGCAATGTTTTATGCAATGCAGAAACATTAAACTAGCGAAGAACTAGTTATTTCACATCGTGAGGGCATTTGTAATTCCGTATTGTGATATATACGTTGTTTGTCAACAGTGGCAAAACTATGTCAGTTACATTTCGAAGGATTGCTCATCATGTTATGAGGAATCCCCCAAACTATCTATCGAAATGGGACGGCCAGGGCGGGGAGAAACCTTGAGCGCAGGTTTTTGCTTTAAAAGCATCCATCATTGATTTGGATCAAAGGGTCAAAGATAGGTGTCTGCCTTTGGTATCGTGGGGTCCCCGGCTCGATCCCCGTAAGCGACGAGATGAAAATGCCGGGACTAGCACACAAACCGGGGCGAAATCCGGCCCCGTATCCAAGAAGCGGTATTTGAGAACGAATTTGATAAGCTTAATGCATCTGTTACAATCGATGTAAAATAAATAAGTTTTAAACTTTGTTAAAACTAAAGGGATTTGAACTGTCGCCGCCAATATTTGTAAACAGTATTTCCGCCATTGATCGTTCAGCGCAAATAGATTACAGACACTTTGAAGATGTACTTGATAGCGATTTTCGCAAAACACATATAGGCCAAAATGAGCTCCTGCTATGTTACTATAATATCAATCATTTGATTAAGTTATCTATTGTATAAACCTGATTCGACCTCTTCAATAGCTCATTAATTAAATAAGAACCGATCTTTTTTCAAATTTTAATTGATCGCCATTATTATGTAACCCCCTTGCGAATGACGTAAGACCATTGTCGTAAAATGCCTTTGTTGTCGTAAAACCTCCAAACGGTATTGGCCAATCTGAACACATCGGGTTTATCCAATGAAAACACCTCTGAAATAATAGGAATGACGCCATATTGGTTCCCATAGGAATGACGTCACTTTACTTTCGTTTTTAAAAATAGATCTTATATGTGAAATCTCAAAAGTCGTTAAATTTGATTGAGGAAACAACTTTACATGTCACAACCACAATATTGCCATTTGGTATGAGTTACTGATAAAAAGGTTATTTAAAAGGATGTCAAACATTCCATACACATTGAACTACTTAACTTGCACGCTTAGAAAATGTGTTAATTGCCGGATTCCGATTTACCCGAAAAAATGTAACCCTACACTTATGTCCGAGGTGTATTTCACAGCTCACGGAAATACCCGAGTAGTTCCGATTGGGATGTCGTCAAATTGTTTCTCGTGAGACTTACGGCATTGGATTTTCTTTTCTAAATATAGTTCTTAAATTTGATACCTAAATACTCATTTATTTTGATGGAGGAAACAGTTATACATACTACAACTCACAATGTCACTATTGTATATGAGTAACCGATAAAATAGTATTTAAAATGATACTAAACACTTACATATACATTGAACTACTTAGCCTGATAAAAAATGATTAAAAAGGATGTCCAACACTTTTATACACATTGAACTACTTAACGTGCACGCTTAGAAAATGTGTTAATTGCCGGATGCCGATTTACCCGAAAAATTGTAACCCTACACTTATATCCGAGGTGTATATCACAGCTCACGGAAATACCCGAGTAATTCCGATTGGGTATTGGCCGCATTTACGATAACATGTCGTCATTCGGGGTGTAATGCGTGTAATACTAATCTAACTTTCACCCACGAAGGCAAACGATCATTGTGAATGTGCTTTTCATAACAGACGGCTTAAACCGAAACTCGAAACGACATGTGCTTTTATCACCTGCAACACATAGTTCACACCCTAGGACACTCTGGAGAATATCTAGAGGTCGGCAAATCCATGATAGGCTTAAATCAATCATTGTATTGCCTTTGTTTTACTTGAATTACGCTTTATAGTGCTGGAACCGCCTTCATGCTCATGAAGACATTTTAGATCCAGACCAGCCGCCAAGTTAATTGGCGGCTGGCCTGTGATCTAACCTGTTTGCTGCTCTGGGTATCTTTCCTCAACACAATTAAGCAGATATTTAAAGTTTACGAAAGAAGACAACACAAAAATCTATTTTTAGAAAATTACCCAGCATTCTAATGTTTAAGTTGACTATATCACAGATCACGCTCTGTGGACTACGCGTTTAAAAAAAATGCAAAAGGGCAATCCTCGTTTTTTTTAAAAATGATTTCTTATATTTCTTTATTTAAAAGGTGCTGTGGTTTTTACTAAAATTTATGAAAATTAGCATTTACTCTTTCAGAGCTTAAGTGGGACAATATGGTTTATACAGTATTGCTTTCTTGCTAGCGCCATATGATAAAAGTGTCAACCCATTTCATAGTCTGGGTCTCGGATGCTCTTGAACAAATCAATGACGTTGCAGAGCGGATATGATATAGCATTATTTACAACATGAAGCGTTTAAACAGTTTACTATACTTTCAAGATAAAAGCCTGATATGTTTTCCAAAAGGGGATGATTTGGGTTGAGAAGAATATCATTAACAAAGTTTCATGTTACTTAATAGTTCCGCGTTGTCATTTTATCCGTAGTGAGCATTTTATTTTAAGAGTATTGAAATCTGAATTTGTAAGAGGGTCATTTTAACGCCGTTTCAAGAACGTTCTAGTGATATAGCGGCTATCTTTGGATGTAAAGCACAACTGCTTTTTGTCCATCTTTAACTGCTTTTCTATCAATTATGCTGTATTCGTTACTTAGAGCTTTATCGACGAAATAAAAGAAGAAAGAAAGAAAGATAAAGTTGAATCGATTAAAACACAACAGAAATAGTCGATTTCTTCATTGCTAAAATAAAAAGATGCTTTGAAAACTCTATAACGTTTGTTAAAAAAAGACGAAAGCCACTATGAAAACTTAATGACGTTATGCAAAGCGAATTAAGTAAAACTCATGTTACAGCGATCAAAAACATTGCAGAATTACTCAATTTCGTGCATGTTTGATTAGACGAGAATGATTATTAAAACTTCATTACGATGTGCCTAGTAAAATAATTAAAACCGAGTTAGAACGATGTAAATCACTATACAATTATTCAATTTCGTGCATTGTGGAACATACGTCAATCATTTAGACAACAATTATAATCTGACACCTTGGCCCAGTGGTTAAGGCGTCCGCCTCGGGACGGGGAGGTCGAAGGTTCGACGCGTTTGTCCGGAGATTGTTTCTCTTGGGACTTGTTCCGAAATGGCCGGTTCGTGCGCTGCGAGTTAGTTAAATTTCATGGTTATCAACTTATATCCACCACTTGTCGCCTGGCATAGCGATGGAAGTTACGAGGAACTTGGTTTAATCAGTGTAAAGTGTCTCATAGTCCAACCTGGTTGGCCCTTTCAATAGGAGAGAAACTATAATAAAACAAAAAAAAAACTATTATACGGACCCGTCTGTGGCTTTTATAATCCATTCCATTGTCAACAGTTCTGATGAATATTTATCGACGAAATAATGATGAATAAAACGTTTAAGTTGCTAAGGAACAATATTTCTTTTTGAGTGACTTTTTCTTCTTCTTTCTTTTTGTGAAAGCCCGACACAAACGTTTTGATAAGACAACCCTATCGTGTGAACTGTCCGTACTATATTTTTTTCTGATTTACAGCTGAAAATGTTACATTCCTTTCTTCATATATAACTGTGTCAAAATTCTTTTTTTTTTTTTAACTACAATGATACATGTTTGAAAATGAAAACATCTATGGTATATTTTGGAAAGCACATTATAGAGGTGTATAAATGGGGAATTATGCAATAAAAGAAGAGGAAATATAACAAAGAAAATATTGCATTAATTCCTTCAAACGGGTCGGTCAAGTTTTGCCCTCGTATATTTTATCACATCATATTTGAAACAAATGTGCCGGAAAATTGGTCCCCAATTACTTTTTTTTTTTCAATAATTACGTCAAAATAGGCTTTTTATTACGATAAATCTTACAATTATAAAAGAAATCAACAACGAATTCCTTCAATTGAATCACATCATATTTGAAACAAATATGCCGGGAAATTGGTCCTCAATTACTTTTTTAATTTCCGTTAAAATCGGCTTTTAATTGCGACATATTATACAGTAATAAACAAATAAACAAAGCACACACTTACCAGTATTGGAGCATTTACTCTCGCTTAGTGCCATTGAATGAATTTTTAAATCGCGTTTCTCCTTTCGATCCCGGAAACCAAAAAAGTATCAAAGAACCGCCACTAAAATCGGTTATCCCGTAAATCTCTTCGATAACCACCTCTAATGCTTATATATCGCAGTTAAAGTCGAGGAGTTCTGAATGGGGGGGTTGTCGTCGTGACGCAATGTCACGTGACGAGCGTGGGATTTCTCGTAGACGCGAGAAGTCGTCCTAGAACGATCCACACCCATTTCTCTTATATACAATGCAAATCAGAACCAATTAGTCGTAGTCTGACCGCCAGGTTGTCCCTACACCAAACGTTAAAGTTAAAGGTTAACCCTTTGAATGCTGGGTAAATTTAAAAAAATAGATTCTTGTGTCGCCAATTTATTTGGCGGCTGGCCTGGATATAACCTTGTTGCATGAGTATGAAGTCGGTTCAGCACTTAAAGGGTAAAATAAAACTTTGGTAAAGGGTTCAAACGAAGATCGTTAAAAGAATATCCATTTTTCCGCGGGAATAACAATCTCGGGCCTACAGCGCATGCGCAGAGACAATTATCGCCCCAGAATTCCTGGTATCCGACGTCAATGTACTTCCGGTGAAGGCACTCGAGTCGAATGAATGACCACTTGTGTATTGTAAATGGAGGTAGGGGGTCATGGAAACGAGAAACGCTAGCTCGTCATGATGTTTGACCCGTTTTGTCATTAAAACCGTCAACAGGATATGCGTTGGTCATACGCTTGTTATTTTTGCAATTCTAAATTCGCACTGACTCTCATTATAAAAGAGTATTTTCAAGACTCTGGGCCCGTTTTATTTACATACGTGAATAATAAATTTTCGAATTTTCGTAAGCTTTTGCGTACGCAAGGTTTACTTAACGTTTTGCGTAAATATCACCGTAAAGGAAAGTGAAACGGGTCCCAGTCTGATGGAAAAGAATACTGTTTTCTTCACTATGCATCGAGTCGGTCCATTGATCGCTCAAAAGCTGTAATTAGATGGACATCTTAATCGTGTTATGCATTTCTACGGCGCACTGTTTATCAGGACCATCAAAACAAACAGTACACAAAATCAGGACTTATAGTCAACATCATTGGTAGTCATACATCTCAAACTTAAAGTCCTTTGGGAGACATATTTTGAGAGCATTGTAGGACTAACAAATATGTAGGAAACACATTTCTACCAGTTCATCTCTTACAATTAAAACTATCAAAATGAATTTGAAAGTCAATCTTTCTAAATGGGACTAGTTTTAGACCTGAAAGAACCCCGTAAGAGGTAAGATATTACCTACCTAGATTTATAGTAGGAGCAGCATTTTGCTAGTTTGATGGACCCTCCCAAAAAGGAAAATCACTCTGAGAAGTTTTTGTGTTTCGAAACGTTGCGATCTGAACTTATCGGGTCCATCCAATGAAAACGCTTCTGAGAAACATGGATGTCGTCAAGTTGTTTCTCGCGAGACTTACGGCATTGAATTTTCTTTTCTAAATATAGTTCTTAAATTTGATACCTAAATACTCATTTGTTTTGATGGAGGAAACAGTTATACATATTACAACTCACAATGTCACTATTGTATATGAGTAACCGATAAAATAGTATTTAAAATGTTACTAAACACTTACATATACATTGAACTACTTAAAGTGGACGCTCATAGGAAATGTGTTGTAGACCGGGGACGAATAACCAGAAATATTGTAATCCTACGCTTATATATGAGGCGTATTTATCGGCAATCGGAAATACCCGAGTAGTTTCGATTGGACGCGTCGTTATCTTCAAAAAGTAATTCCGCACATAGAGGATAATCAACTCCTTTCGATTGATATCAAAACCATTTCTCGAGAATGGGTTGTTATCAGGTTGGAAAAACGAGTTCGAAGAACGAGTTTTTTTCTACATGATAACAACCCATTCAAGTGACATATTTTTATACCAATCGAATGGAGTTGATTATCTCATTTATTTTATTCCACTACATAAAGTCTATTTGCCAAAATATCTCCTTAAACGCCAAATGGAATATGAAATGGGAGGAGCAAAGCAGTTAATCACTCATGACGTCATTCATGCGTATTATGACGTTATTCATGTGTATGTAACATTTGAGATTACAAACATTTTAGTGCCATGTGCAAAATTGCAGCGATGACTTTAATGCAAAGGAATGGTTAAAGAAAGTAGTTCCGTCAAAACTGATATCATCACTAGTGATGGTATGTCTTTTTGATATCATCACTAGTGACGATATTCATTGTGACAAAATTGAAAATTAATACACTGGGAAATCCCTGTATTTCACTGATAGGAATATAATAAAAAAATCTTTTATTTGCATGGCACTATTAATTAAACTAACTCAACCCATCAAACATCAGTGAACCGCAATCCAACATCCCCTCTTGGATAGACCTCTGACCCTGAATAAATTCACCCTACATTCTATTAATAGGGAGACTTTTTTAACTCTATAAAAAGTGCTACCATCTGCTAAATTTGACATTTTCACACATATGACATGCCTTTTCCATCAGAATCCGTGACTTGGTATTGATCGGGAAGGCTGGGTGGAGTAATTTGTAGATTCTCGTTTCCAAACGTTCATAAACGAACAGACATGAACTGAGAATGGGGCGAATCTTCCTTTCTTAAACAGTTAGTCGGGTTGAATGTCACCGATGTATACCTATCTATAGCAGTGAAAACACTAAACACAAGTCTTCGGAGAATTTTCATAAAAAAAAATGGCGGCATAAAATATAGCGCAAATGTCAAGCGGTGTCCCTTAAGTGTTATCGTTGATTCAATTAAGTGGGTTACACACTTCGCTTTATTCTATTATTGCACCGGTATCAACAGTTAATCGAGCGTCCCTTGACGTCAAAACGCCTCATGAATCGCAATCGTTTAGACACTTGAAACCGTTTCCTTTCTTGATTTCCCCATCCTAAAGATTTGGTTATTACAACGTATATATGCACGGCTGGTGACTGATCTACCGCACCACCATGGTGCTGACGACGAAACCGATTGCGCAACTTCCGGTTTAGGGGTTTTGCTTATTTTCTGCATTTTCTGACAATAAATTAAAAATCTAAAAACAATATTCAACCCTTATTGAATCCAACCGCCTATAGGTAAATTTTTAATTTTGAACGCGTTGAATTGGCAGAGATTTTGTAGTTTTTACTCGCCGAAGACCTTAAAAATACATCGTCCCGATATCCCGTTCGCAAAACCAGTCAAATATCATGCAAATTGCCATTTTATGTCAAGCTGAATAGATGTTCTGATAAAAAATGTTACTCAAAACTACCAAGTGGTAAAATTTGCTGCACTATCGATTTGTTTGGATAGCTTATCGCAATTTTTTTGCTGGTGGTACGGTTGCGGATTTTCAAATCGCATTTTGATTTGCATCGGCGAGGAAAAATAACGAAATCTCAGCCAATTCCACGGTAAAAAACTTCAACATATAGGCGGTTGGATTCAATAAGAGTTGAATCATGTTCTAAGAATTTTCATTACTATCTGAAAATGCAGAAAATAGTAAAAATCTACCCTTAAAATGCTAAACCGGAAGTCGCGCAATCGATTTTTGTTGTCAACACCATGGTGGTACGGTGGAGCGTTTACCAGCCGTGATACGATGTAGTAAAAGAGACACATTATCTTGCCCAATATCTCCACAATGCATATGTTCAGGAACCGAAAGCAAGCATCTTTATTAGACACTGTGAAAAAAGAAGAAAATTCTGCTAAGAGTTAAAAAATAACTGGATAGAAATTAAGACAATCACGTGAGGTTTTATACAACCGATAGTGAAACATTCAACTGCGAGTCAAAACGATCAAATGACAGTTCAATCAACATATTGGACGGAAGTTCGAACAACCTTTCGTCATTCATACAACCTTTCAGTTCACATTACGCCGGAGGATAATGTTGACGCTAAACAATAAAAAAAATCTGAGATATCATGCGATCCTCCGAGAGTTCATACACAATTCCGACAGTTCATATAAGCACATGACAGTTAATACAAATATTTGGGAGTTCATAACCATCTAAGAGTTCACACAACCATCTGAGAGTTAATACAATAATTCAAAAGTTCATCCACAATTTTGACTGTTCATATAACAACTTGGCATTTAAATAGAGAATAGATGGTTGGTGTCGTGAATCGGAAATGTTATCGGGCAAGGCGTAGGAATATTATCCGGTGAGCCGAAGGCGAAACGGATAATAATCCGAGGCCGAGCCCGATAACTTTTCCTATTCAAAGACACCAATCATCTATTCTATTTGTCCTGTTACATCCATGGATTATTATTAACAAACAAACTGAAAACAAAATACAAAATAAAGGAAACAAAAGACAGAAAACAAGTGGAGAATGATGCAAACATGACGTTATATGCTATGACGTATATATGACGTCATTATTTCGCACGTGAATGTGTGATATATGGTTAGTGCCGGATATCACAAATGTTATACGGCACCCTGTTATCGGTCCGTTCATTGCGCTGGTGACAGGATAATACACACATTTGGAAGGTCATACAACCATATAAGCTACAAGTTACAAGTTACAAATCTTTCAATGTACATAAAGGCCTCCGGCCTATCATACTACATAAATTATTAAAAACATAACATATCTCTAGAGTTGCGATAGTCGTTCGCTTTCTTCGAAAAGGACGTAACCCTAACTTGTTACAGGTAGAAATTACGTCCTTTTCAAAGGAAGCAAAATAAACTAAGGTAAAAAAAATCATATATAGTAAATAAATGAAGATCTTTAAAATTTAGTAATATAAGGCAAGCGTTTTATCAATCTAGACTCTTTGTTGGGGGTTAAGTTCAGACTCTTTCGCTTTCATGATAAAAGATATGTAGATAGATAATTTGCGAATTGTTGCTGGGTTATCTGCCTTCATTAAAGTATGAACATTTTCTATAAGTGTATTTCCAGTATACCAGTTATATAGATATTGTCTCCTTATATCACTAAATTGTCTACATTCGAAAAATACATGGGTAATAAGAGTTCATACAAACATGTGAGTGTTCGTACGACCACTTTGTTGTTCATATACAATAATGGCCGTTCATATAACTACCAGACAGTTGATAAAACACCTGGGAGGTCAAACAACTATCTAAGAGTTCATATAATCATTCAGATGTTCATACGTTAAATTTAATACAAAATAATCTTGGAGACCATA